>PVIA01000333.1:0-487379 GCA_004024845.1 Tonatia bakeri
AGTGTTGGAGAGGTTGTGGAGAAAAGGGGACACTAGTGCACTGTTGGTGGGACTGCAGACTGGTACAACCACTGTGGAAAACAGTATGGAACTTCCTCAGAAAATTAAAAATGGATCTGCCTTTCAACCCAGCAATTCCACTGCTGGGACTATATCCTAAGAATCCTAAAACACCAATCCAAAAGAACCTTTGCACCCCCATGTTCATAGCAGCACAATTTATAATAGCCAAGTGCTGGAAGCAACCTAGATGCCCATCAGTAAATGAATGGATCAAAAAACTATGGTACATTTACACAATGGAATTCTATGCAGCAGAAAGAAAGAAGGAGCTCCTACCCTTTGCAACATCATAGATGCAACTGGAAAGCATTATGCTAAGCGAAATAAGCCAGGCAGTGAAGGATAAATACCATATGATTTCACCTTTAACAGGAACCTAAACAACAAGACAAAGAAACAAGCAAAATATAGTCAAAGACACTACATTAGAAGACAGGCAGAAAGTGACGAGAGAAGAGAGAAGAGGAAATTTTAGGGGAAAAGGGGAAGGGTTTACAGGAACAAAGTTAAAAGACACATGGATAAGCCCTAGCTGGCGTAGCTCAGTGAATTAAGTGCGGGCTGTGAACCAAAGCATCGCAGGTTCAATTCCCAGTCAGGGCACATGCCTGGGTTGCAGGCCATGGCCCCCAGCAACCGCACATTGATGTTTCTCTCTCTCTTTCTCCCTCCCTTCCCTCTCTAAAAAATAAATAAATAAAATATTTAAAAAAAAGACACATGGATAAAAACTAGGGGGAGGGTGGTAATGGGAGGGAAGTTGGGGGGGTGCATGGGCTTGACTGGGAGTAAAGGGGAGAAAACTGTACTTGAACAATCATTTAAATAAAATGGGAAAACAACAACAACAAAAAAAAAACCATGCTAAGAATCCCTTCATGGAGCAGATCTTCCCCTATGAATCTTAGGTAGAAAATCAGACAGGGTCAAATGCTTTATTTCTAAGTTTTTAAAGTATTTTAATTACAGTTGACATTCAAGATTATATTAGTTTCAGATGTAGAACATAGTGGGTAGACATTTGTCTTATGAAGAGATCTCCTGGGTAAGTCTAATACCCACTTGATACCATGTATAGTTATTACAATATTGACAATAGTTATTACAATATCGACTATATTCCCTATGCCATACTTAACAAACCTATGGCTATTTTGTACCTACCAATTTGTACTTCTTAATTCCTTTATCTTTTTCACCCAGTCCCCTCTGGCAAATACCAATTTGTTCTCTGTATCTATGAGTTAATTTGCTTTGCTTGTTCATTAAGTGAAATTATATGTTGTTTTTCTTTTTCTGACTAATTTCACTTAGTATAATACCCTCTAGGTCCATCCCTGTTGTTGAAAATGGTAAGATTTCATTCTTTTTTAGGGCCCAGTAGTATTCCATTATATATATATGCACCACTCCTTTACCTAATCTTCTATTGATTTAACACTTTAGTTGCTTCCATATTTGGCTATTGTAAATAATGCTGCAATGGACATAGGGGTGCATACATCTCTTCAAGTTAGTGTTTTGGATTTCTTCAGAAAAATACACACCAGTGAGATTGGGTCATATGGTACTGCTATTTTTATTTTTTGAGGAACCTCCATACTGTTTTCTAAGGTGACTGCACCAATTTGCAATCCTACCAGCACCGCCTGACAGTTCCCTTTACTCCACATCCTCATCACAGTTGTGTGTGTTTTATTTTTTCCATGATAGTCATTCCAACAGGCATAAGGTTGATGGTAAGTGATGTTTGGCATCTTTTCATATGTCTATTGGCCATCTGTAAATCTCCTTTGGAGAAATGTTTATTCATGACCTCTGTCCATTTTTAGATTGAATTGTTTTTCTTTGTGGTGTTCTATGAGTTCCTAATATATTTTTTATATCAACCCCTTATTAGACATATCATTAGCAAGTATCTTCTTCCATTCTGTAGATTGTCTTTTCATTTGGTTGATGCTTTCCTCAGATGTGCAAAAACCATTTAGTTTGATGTAGTCCCATTTGTTCTTTTGTTTCCCTTGCCCTAGAAGACATATAGGGCAAAAAACCATTACAATGTTAGAGAGTTTACTGACTATGTTTTCTTTTAGAAGTTTTACAGTTTCAGATCTTACACTTAATTCTAATCCATTTTGAGTTTATTTTTGTATATGGTGTAAGAAAGTGGTCTAGCTTCATTTTTTTTGCAAGTACTCATCCAGTTTTCCCAGTGCCATTTATTGAATAGAGTATCTTTAAGTGTCTTTATCTCATTGTATATACTTTCCTCATTCATTATAAATGACCATATTGGTGTGTGTTGCATGGGTTTAGTTCTGGGCTGTCTATTCTGTTCAATTGATTGATGTGTCTGTTTTAATTTCAGATGTGTGCTGTTTTATTGTAACCTTGGTATTGTGATACCTCCAATATTGTTCTTCTTTCTTAAAATGTATTTAGCTATTTGGAGTCTTTTGTGGTTCCATATAAATTTTAGGATAATTTGTTCTAGTTCTGTACAAATGCCATTGATATTTTGATAGGTATTGCATTAAATCTGTATATTGCTTTGGATAATATGAACATTTAATATTAATTCTTCTAGTCCATGAGCACAAAATATCTTCCCATTTCTTTGTGTATTCTTCAGTTTCCTTCTTCAGTGTCTTATCATTTTCAAGGATAGTCCTTTGAATTCTTTTGGTGGACTCTTTAGGGTTCTGTAATTAGTAATTCATGTCATCTGCTGGTGTTTAACCTATTTAATGCATTGTTAAATTTAGTTTGCTAATATTTTGTCAAATATTTTTGTATCTATGTTCATTAGGGATATTGGTCTGTAATTTTCTATTTTTGTGGCATCTGTTTTGAATTTGGTTTCTGAATTAGGGAATGTGGGCTTTATAAATTGTTTGGTAGTGGTTTGTCCTTTTCTATTTTTTGGAAGAATTTAAAGAGGATTGGAAATAATTCTTTCAATGTTTGGTGGAATTTAACAGTTAATCTATTTGACCCTTGGCATTTGTTTGAATTAGTAATCAAAAAATAATTTCCTTACTAATACTTGGTCTGTTCATATTTTTTTCAGACTATCAGGATTGCTTTATCTTTTCTCAATCACAGTTTACATTCAGTATTACTCTGGATTAGTTTTAGATGTATAGTAGCACAGTGATTAGATAATCACGTACTTTACACAGTGGTCCACCTCATACTTCAAGTACCACCTGGCCTCATACATAATTATTACAATATTATTAACTCTATCCCCTGTGTTGTACCTTATATTTCTGTGATTATTCTGTAATAACAATTTGTACTTCTTAACAATTTGTACTTCTTAATCCCTTTAACTTTTTCACCCAGCCCCCCAACCCTTGTTCCCTGTCACTTCAGTCTGTTCTCTGTATCTATCAGTCTGTTTCTCTTTTGTTTACCTTATATTCCACAAGTATGAGAAATTATACTTGTCTGACTTGTTTCACTTAGCATAATACCCTCTAGGTCCATTCATGCTGTTGCAAAGGGTAGGATTTTATTCTTTGTTTCTAGTGGAGTAATAGTCCATTGTATCTATGTGACATAGCTCATCTACTGATGGGCATTTGGGTTGCTTCCATATCTTTGTTATTACAAATAATGCTTCAAAGAACATGGGGGTGCATGTATTCTTTCAAATTAGTGTTTTGGTTTTCTTCGGATATATTCCAAAAAGTAGAATTGCTGGGTCATAAGACAATTCAATTTTTAATTTTTTGCAGAACCTCTGTACTGTTTCCTATAGTAATTTCACCAGTGTGCTTTTCCACCAACAGTGCACCAAGTTTCCTTTTTCTCCACATCCTTGCCACCACTTGCTCTTTGTTGATTTATTGATGATAGCCATTCTGACAGGTGAAGGGATGGTTTAGATTTGCATTTCTCTGATTAGTGATGTTGAGAAACTTTGCTTATGTCTATTGGCTGTCTTTATGTCTTCTTTGGAGGGGTATTTATTCAGGTCTTCTGCCTACTTTTTAACTGGGTTGTTTTTCTGATGTTGAGTTGCCTGAGTTCTTTTGAAATTTTGGAAATTAACCCCTTATAGATGTATCTTTGGTAATTATCTTTCTCCATTCAGCACATTGTCATTTTCTTAACAGTTTCCCTTCCTGTGCAAAAACTTTTCAGTCTGGTGTAGTCCCATTTGTTTATTTATTTATTTTTTGTTTCCTTTGCCCAAGGGGCCACATCACAAACAATATTGCTAAGAGAGATGTTCAAGATTTTTGTTCAGGTTTTCTATTTATGATTCAGACTTGGTAGATTGTATGTTTCTAGATTTTCTTTTTCATTTCTTCTAGGTTGTCTTATTTGTCGGCATATCATTTTCATAGCAGTTTCTCATGATCCTTTGTATTTCTGTGGTATCATCTGTAACATCTCCTCTTCCATTTCTGTTTTCATATATTTGAGTCTGTGCTCTTTGTTTCTTGGTGAGTCTAGCTAAAGTTTTTCAACTTTCTTTCTTTTCAAACAACCAGTTTTTACTTTCATCTATCTTTTCTGTTTATTTCCTTCTAACTTTGAGCTTATTTGTTACCTTCTTGAGATGCAGAGTTAGTCTGAGGGTTTTTTTTTTTCTTTTTGATGTAGGTATTTATTGCTGTAAACTTCTCCTAGAACTGCTTTTACCGTGTCATATAAGTTTTAGTATGTTGTATTTCCATTTTTATTCATCTCCATTTTCATTTATCTCAAGGTATTTGATTTTTTATTTGACCCATTGATTGTTCTGCAGAATGTTGCTTAATCTTCACATATTTGCATATTTTTCTTTTTTCATCTTATAGTTAATGTCTAGTTTTATATCATTGTAGTTGGAAAAGATGCTTTGATATTATTTCATTCTTTTCAAATTTAACTACTTCCATTTTGGTGTCTGCTGCACAGTTAGCCACCTCAGATACATAAAAGCCAGATGAAAACAGGGAACCTATAGATTAAGCTCCTGACAATCATATGTTGCTACTAAGTCTGTCTCACATAGAAATATTGGAAAAGTACTGTTTTGAAACCTCCCCATCCTACTAAGTCTGAACTAAACATTCAAAACTCATCCATTCTGCTTTCTTTTTACTCTTTGAATTGAAAGAATTCCTCTTGGTGCTTCTTTAGCATGTTTAATCTTCTCTAGTTATTTTCTGTACAGTATCATGCTTATGTACCTATTTTAACCCCCCCCCCCTTTACTGATCAACAAGATGAGACTAGGGTTTATAACACTCATTTCTGTATATCCCATATCATTCAGTGCAATCATTCAAATTATATGAACTATTGTGTCTGATTAACTAATTATTTATAATAGTATAAATAGAGCCAAATTATTCCCTCTTTTAATCAGGTCCATTTTATATGGATTTTGCTCTGACATTATAAATCACTGATCATTTAATAATAGATTATACCTGTCATTTTGCCTATTCTCTACTGACCAAGTTTTATTTTGTTTTAAAATTATTCTCCCCCTTCTTCACTATATACAGTGCCTTTGTGGAGAAAGATACACATGTGTCCCTCTGTATACATGCAAGTTATAACTCCAGCACTTCAGATGATAAACTTGTATGTTTAACTTTGTACTCCTTGTCAGTATCTTGCTTCATGCTAGACACATAGTCATTGCTTAATAAATATTGTGTTTGAATTATTTTGTTTTTTTGAAAACATAATATATGGAGCACGTTTTATAGTTTTGTATATTTTCATATGAGTTACAGAAATTTGTAACATTCGTATGTGGAAACTAAAAGTGGGACTGCTTTTCACTTCTCAGTTAAACGTGATCTCCAAGCCACACATAAAGCAAGAAAAAACATAATTCTCAGGTGGGACACAAATTTTTCCTTTAAAATCAGACTAAGGGATCTGTAGAGTGCTACATAGTTTTGAGTTTGGAGTTATCCTAAAGCTGGTAAACATCTACATCTACATCTTCCACATCTGGGGCAATATCTGTTCTGCGTTGTTAGCAAAAGAAAACAAGGATATTTGGGTTAAACACCATAGCACCGTATCAGGTTCTACAAATCTAACAAACGTATTTATTTTTCAATCAAGTGGCCAAGCAGCAGTGTGAGGCTCATACTAAGGTGGTTGATAATTGCGTTTCTCAACTCCCTTTAGAAAATGCCATATTCCTGGCCTGGGAATAACAAGCTTTTGCATAACCGCATAGGGGCCTGTAAATAAGAAACTCATTAAGCTACCTGTAGCAGGCCTCTACCCTAGCCCTGCACTGGCTTGGGGAGCTTAATGAGGTGATAATGAGGAGAAAATGGTTTGGCTCCTTTTTGGCCTGGTTTGCGATGGATAGGAAAATCCCAGTCTTCAGTGAAACAGCCACCATAGAGCCCAATTCATCATTCAGGGTGGGTCTATACCAGAGAAATAATTTGCTTCTAGGCCCTGAAGTTATTTGGCTCCCCTGTCTATGGAAACAAAGCAAGCTATTCATCCACATTTGAAGGGACTGTCCGAATGACACCAATAAAGGGTGTTAAACTAACTGGTCATTAGCATTTGAAGGGAATGGCCAAATAACACCAACAATGGGTGTTAAACCAATCCATATTGTGGGTGCCGGTGGGAACACTAGGGAATTCTAAGATTCTAGGTGGATCGATGCCAGCGTTAATTTCTCACTATAAACTCAGCCTCTTCCCTAGGATTTCATATTCATGGCTGGACCAAATCTTCTTGGCAAAGCACTTCCCTTCTTTTCCCCTATAAAGAAACTAAAGCCGTGAACTGGGATTGAGAATATAACCTTTAGCATAGTATTGACAAGACAGAGATCAGATCTATTGAGTAGCCAAACTATTGAGTAGCCAGGCCACAATCCAAATCCAGTAAGATGTTCTGTGGCAGTCCTGGAGGGGTCTGAGAATAGACCAGTGATCAGTTTCATTTGACATAAGCTTTCCTGTTAGGCTAAATTCTGCTGCTGATAACCCACCAAGTAGAGGAAATTTTAAAAAGAAAGGTAGAAGCAGAATCTCAAGAGGAAAATACCTCAACGATCATTTGGTCTGATATTTCAAACAAAATAGAAATCCTTTCTAATGCTCCTTTGGAGAGGACCTTCACCCTATCACCAAAAGCAGACAGCAAAGTCAGGGAGAACACACAGCTGGATTACAGGTGAGGTTCTACTGTGGGTGTTGCCTATTTTTCTTCCAGGTGGAAAATGTCAAGATGACACATGCATATTGCATTAACCCATGAATTATACTTAATTTTATTAAAAATATATATTTGTTGGATGCATAAAAGCCTCATTTTGTTAATAAGAATACATCAGCTAAGAGAGTTTAACTTATCCTGCCTAAAATAGCTAGTAAGTGCTTTAGCCAAAATTCACACCGGAAGAATATGGTTTCCTGTAGTAACATACAACCATAGATCTCATTTGATAGGGGATGGTGATATTTTAGACATACATTTCAAGTAGAGGATTTCAAGTAAGTCGTGGCCTATTTCATATAAGAATTTAATCTTTATCCCTCACCAAATCCACAACAAAGAATGAAAAAGAAAAGCAAGCTCACAAAGACAGATAACGGGAGCGATAAAGACAGCAGTTGAGAAAGATGTATATTTTGTAACAAAGCAAAGATAAAAGTCAACTTTATTATTTCCAAGGGATTGGAGGCCAATGAGAAGCAAGTTAATTTATGCTGTAGAGTGGGGTTAGAAAGGGTAGGGGCTTGGGTGGGGTAACAGCAAGTCTGCGCCAGGATGCTGGATGGGACTGATACAAGAAGACTAGTTCAATGTGTGTTCAGCTCCCTTAACCTCTTCGCTAGGACACCAGGCTAATCAAATGTTTCTTTCCACATCCTTCACCCTTGCACCAGTTTGTGATCTGTTGGTCAGATTGATTCACATCTTCTACCATAACCTTAAAACCTAACTGGTCCCTAAACATCATTTTCCTCTTAATACTGATCTCTTCTATGAACTTTCTCATTTTGCTGACTTTTACCATCATTTTTCTATAGGTTATTTTATATATAGTATTGATATTCTGATATTAATACTTGTTAATTACCTATTCTCCCAGTTTGTAGTTTCTTTTCATTTTTATGATAGTTTAAGAAACATTTAAAGTTATATAGTGATTGTATTTATCAAAATTTATTCTCTTTAGTTAGCATTTGCATATGTCTTGCTGAAGAAAACCTTTCTAAGTTTCAAAAAATAGTAATCTAAAGGCAGGTCTAAGATAGCAGTAGAGATTGATGCTGAGCTTGTCCCCCTAACAAGAATACATTGAATAGACACAGATATTTAGAGGAAATCTTCTTGAGAGACAACTGTGAGCCAATGTAACAGATTATGCACAACAAGCCAGACAGAGGGACTGCATAGAGAAGGTTGGTGGACCAAGAGAAAGAGCAGAACTAGTAGGGCATTGAGACTTAGGAATGCAGAGTAGCCCTATTCAGCCCTTGCTTTGACTGTACACAATTAAAGCAACAGCACATGCACATATGCAGGACTGCCCCCACAGAGTGAGAGTGAGAAGTGTGGGAGTAGCTGTACTGCCCAGAGAGGGAGTAGGACCAGCAAAGTGTGGTGGTACACACAGGCAGACCTGCCCCACCCAGATCTGGCTCTGACCAAAGACTGTTGAAGCAATAGGGCATACCTAGTAGAAGCTCCTTCACTATCAGGCAGCCCAGGAAGCATACACTCACCAGGCTGCTCCACCTGAACCCATTCCTTCATATAAGGGGACACACAAGGTACCAAACATGCCTGCCAAAACTGTTCAACACACCATCTACACAAAGACCATTCTTTCAAGACTGGAAGAGATAGTTATTCTATCCAGCTCATAGGAACAAACATAGAACATCAAATAAAATGGGGAGGCATAAGAATATGGTCCAAGTGAAGAAATGAGAAAACCCCAAAATAAATCAGAAATAGATAATTTGCCTAACAAAGAATCCAAAGAAACAGTCATAAGGATGATTAACAAACTTGATAATACAATAGAAAATATCTCAACAAAAAGATAGGAATAACTGAGATGAACAATACGTTGGAAGGAATCAACAGCAGATTTATTAATAGAGAAGAATAGGTAGTGACATGGAGAACAAGACTGGAAATCACCCAATCAGAACAATATGAAAAAAAATTTTAATGGGGATAATAGAAGGGATCCCTGAGATAGCATCAAATGCTCCAATATTTGCATTGTAGGGATTCCAGAAGGAAAAGTGTGAGAAAAGGGCAGAAAGAATATTTGAAGAAATAATGTCCACAACTTTCCCAGTTGTGGGAAGGAAACAGACAGCCAGGTCCAGGAAGCACAGATAATAAGATGAACCCAAAGAGATCCACATAAAGACATTGTAGTTAAAGTGGCAAAAGTTAAGAGTAAAGAAACAAAAAGGGAGCAAGAATGAAAAAACAAGAGATCTACACGGAAAACCTCATAAGTCTATCAGTTGATTTCTCAGAAGCAAATTTATGGACTAAAAGGGAGTGGCAGAATCTATAACCTAGAATGCATTATCTAGCAAGGTTATCATTCAGAACAGAAAGAGAGAGAGCATTTCTCAGACAAGCAAACACTAGAGTTCACCACTACTAAACTTGCCTTTCAAGAAATGTTAAAGGACAGGAAAAAAGAAAGATCTCACTGGTAAAGGCAAATACACAATAATCACAGTGAATCAACCACTGAAAAAGCTAGTTTGAAAGTTAAAAGACAATAGCAAATTTAACTATAACAAATAACATGACATCAAAAGTGGAGGGGAAAGTAAAAATATAGCACTTTTGGAATGCAATTGAACTTAAATGACTATCAGCTTAAAATAGACTGTTATAGATATAGATGGATATATAGAACCCTCTAGGTAAGCATAAAGCCAAAAAATACAAAGTTACACAAACAATGAAGAGAAAGAAATTCAATTAACACACTAAAGAAAACCAACAAAGAGAAAGAAATTCAATTAACACACTAAAGAAAACCAACAAATCAAAAGCAAAGAGATCAAAAGAAGATAAAGGAACAGAACAACAAAAATAACCAAAAAACAATGAGTAAAATGGCAGTAAGCTCATATCTATCAATATTACTCTAAATGTAAATGGACTAAATGCTACAATCAAAAGATGGTGGCAGAATGGATAAAAGGAAAATAAACCATTTATATGTTGTTCACAGGAGACTCACTTTAGGTTGAATCAAGATACACACACACACACACACACACACACAGATGGAAAATGAAGGGATGAAAAAAAATATTCCACACAAATAGAAATGAAAAGGTTTGATAGCAATACTCATATCAGACAACATAATCTTCAAAACAATGAAATAAAGAACATTACATAATTTTAAATCATTCAATCCAAGAGGATGTAACAATTATAAATATTTACTCACCCAATACTGGATCACCCAAGTATATAAAGCAAATGTTCGTGAACATAGAGGCATAAGGTAATAGTAATACTATAATAGTTGGGATCTTCAATGCTCAACTTGCCTCAATGAATAGATCACCAGGCAGAAACTTAGTAAAAAATGGCCTTAAATGTTATGTTATACCAATTTGACTTGATAGATATTTATAAAGCATTTCATCTAAAAACTGCAGATTACACATATTTCTTAAGTGTACCTGGAACATTTTCCAAGGTAGATTAGGCCACAAAACAAGCCTGAATAAATATAAGAAGATCAATATCACATCTGCCACATTTTCTGACTACAATAGTGTGAAATTACAAATGAACTACAGAAAGAAAACTAGAAAAAAACATATGTAGATATTAAACAACATGCTACTTAAACAACCAATGTATCAAAGAGAAAAATTAAACAAAAAACTAAAAACTACTTTGAGACAAATGAAAATGAAAAGACCTTGCTAAATTTATGGGATGCTACAGAAACACTAGTTAAAGGAAAGTTTATAGCTATACAGGCCTACCTCAGAAGTAGGAAAAGTCCCAAATAAAGAAGCTAAAATCATACCTAAAGAAACTAGAAAAAGTGGAAAAAACGAAATCCAACAAAAATAGGAAGGAAATAATAGAAATAAATTCATTAAAAATTAAAAATATAAAAGATTAAAGAAATTAAACCTGTTTCTTTGAAAGAATAAAATTGACAAACCTCTATTGAGACTCAATAAAGCAAAAAAGAGAACACAAAATTAGAGATGAAAGATTATAGCCAATACTAGAGAAACACAAAGGATCATTAAAGAATATGATGAATAATTATATGCCAAAAAGTCCAAAAATCCAGAAAAAAAAAAGAAAACATTTCTGGAGACATAAGCTTTCCAAGACTAAAAACATGGAGAAAAAGAGAATCTGAATGGTGAAATTACTATCAATGAAATTTAAGCAGTAATCACAAAACTCCCCAAGAAAGAAAAACCTGGTATCAGATGGCTTCATAGGTGAATTCTCCAAACATTTAAAGAAGAATTGGTACCTATCCTTTTCAAACTATTTCAAAAATTTGTAGAGAAAGGAAATCTTCCAAACTCATTTTATGAAGCCAGCATTACCCTGATACCAAACCAGACAAAGACACTATAAGAGAGAGAGACAGAGAGAGAGAGAGAGACAGAGAGAGAGAGAGAATTACAAGCCAGTATCACTGATGGACATCAATGCCAAAATTCTCAACAAAATACTAGTAAACCAAATTCAACAGTACATTGAAAAGATTATGAAACATGATCAAGTGACATGTTTACCAGGGATGCAAGCATGGTTCAACATCCCCAAAACAATGGGATTTATCACATCAACAAAACCAAGAATAAAACTCATGTGATTATCTTAATAGATGTAGAAAAATGTCTAACAAAGTTCAAAATCCAGTTATGATTTAAAAAATCTCAACAAAATTGGTATACAAGAAACTTAACTCACGTTGATAAAAGTTATATATGGCAAGTCCACAGCTAACATCATACTCAATGATGAAAAGCTGAAAGCTCTTTTTCTAAGATCAGGAACAGTATATTATATACAGTACCGGAGGTCCTAGCCACAGCCGTTGGACAAGAGAAAGAAATAAAAGGTATCCAAATGGAAAAAAAGAAGTAAACCTGTTACTATTTGCAGATGAAATTATACTATATATAGAAAACCCTAAAGAATCCAATAAAAATTAATAGAATTTAAAAATTCAGTGAAGTAGCAGGATAGAAACTTAATATACAGAAGTCTGTCATGTTACTGTACACAAACAACAAACAATCAGGAAAAATTAAGAAAAACCCCATTTACAACTGCATTTCTGATTTTATAATAAAATAGGAAAAAATAACCAAGGAGATAAGAGACATGTATTCTGAAAACTATAAAATATTGAAGAACAAAATGGAAAAGAATACAAATAAATAGAAGGATATACCATGCTCAGGGATTGGAAGGGTTAATACAATTAAAATGACCATACTACCCAAAGCAATATACAGATTCAATGCAATTCCTATCAAGATACCAGTGACATTCTCCTCAGAACTGGAACGAATAATCCTGAAATTTTTATGAAACCACAAAAGACCACAAAAAGCCAAAGCTATCTTGAGAAACAAGAACAAGGTTGGCGGTACCATGATCCCTGATTTCAGACTATCATACAAAGCTATAAGAATAAAAAAAATATGGTACTGACACAAAAACAGATACATAGATCAATGGAGCAAAATAGAGAGCCTGGAAATAAACCCTTGCTTTTATGGTAAACTAATCTGTGACAAAGAATGTAATAATAAACAATGCAGTAAAAACAGTCTCTTCAACAAGCGGGGGCTCAGGAAACTGAACAGACACATACAAAAAAGGCACTGGAGTATTCTGTACACCACATTTAAAAAAAAGCTGAAAATGATTTAAAGACTTAAATGGATGGCCTGAAGCCATACAACTGCAAGAAGATAACATAGGTAGTAAACTATTTGACATCAGACTCAGTAATCTCTTTTTGGATACCATCTGCTCAAGCAAGAGAAACAAAAGCAAAGGTAAACAAATGAGACTTCATTAATCTAGAAAGTTTTCTTACAGTGCAGAAAATCATCAACAAAATAAAATAACAACCTGCTGAATACGAGACTGTATTTTCCAGTGTGTATCAGATAAGGTGTTATTATCCACAATACATAAGTAATCCCTAAAACTCACTAACAAAAAAAAAATATATAAGCAATTTTGTTATTAAGTAATCCCTAAAACTCAGTAACAAAAAATAAGCAATTTGATCAAAAAAGTGGGCAGATATGAAAGACACTTCTTCAAAGAAGACATACAGATGGCCAAGAGAAATATGAAAAGATTTTCAACATTATTAATCAGGGAAAATGCAAATCAAAACCAGAAGATACCATCTCACACCTGTCAGAAGGGCTGTTATCAGAAAGTCAGCAAATTAAATGTGTCGGTGAGAATATGGAGAAAAGGGACCCTTTGAATACTGGTTTGGGGATGTAAATTGCTGCCTCACTATGGAAAACAGAATGGCATTTTGTTTAAAAACTACCATATGATCCAGCAATTCCCCTGCTGGGTATTAATCCGAAGACATGACACAGTAACTCAGAGAAGGTGCATGTTCTCCATGTTAATTGCAGCATTATTTGCAATAGCCAAGATATGGAAGCAACCCAGGAGTCCATCAATAGATGAATGAATAAAGAAGAAACATACACACACACATATAGAATATTATACAACAAAAATAATAAAATATTTCCATTTGTTTCAATATAGCTGGACCTAAAGGATATTATAATATGTGAAATAAGAGAGAGAAAGACAAATACCATTTGGTTCCATTTAACATGTGAAATCTAAAAAACAAAACAAAACAAGCAGACTCATAGAAACAGAAACTAAATGAATAGTTACAAGAAGGGAGGGGGTCGGGGTATGGGTGAAAGAAGGTGAAGGGGAACACAGTCAGTAATACTGTGATAAGTATGCATGGTGATGGGTCGTCAATCACTAGAATTAGTGGGGTCATCTCATAAGGTATAACAATGTCAAATTACTACATTGTATACCTAAAACTAATATAATATTGTCTACCAGCTGTACTTAAATAATATAAAGAAGGCAGAGCTGCAGTTGTGGGCATGTTGTGCAAACACTGTGGTAAGCAAAGCAGTATGTCTTTTTCAGTATCAAAACAATGAATGGGACAGCATTGCCAGGCCGGTTCTGTGTGAATCCTGGGATTCCTACAGATCAGATGGGAAATCAAATCACATCATATGAAATGCCTCTCCTTTTTAGCAACTCTCATAGGAGCACTGTGTGCTGGCAGGGAGGCAAGTCTGTTTTCTTGGTACCCAGTGACCCATTTTCTTATTTTTTTCTTAAAACAAATTTTCATACTGTTTCGTTAATATTAAAATAACTATCAATAATTAAGAAAAAATAATGTAGTAGTATAAAAGTTTTGAAGTTTTGACCTACACATTTTATTCTAATCCATTCAGAGGGTTTTTTTCTTATTTTATTGTATAGGCTCTAAAATGAGAATCCTGTATGAGTGAACAATTCTCACAATACCATTTAATCAAAAGTTTCTCATTCTCCCATGGCCTACAACACAGACATCATCGTCATAATTAGGTTAATAATTCATATATCTATTTATGGTTGTTCTTTTCTGTTCCATTTGTCTGTCCATTCCTGCACTAGTACTGTACTGTCCAAATTACCACAGGTCTATAATAAAGTTTGATACCTGGCAGAGTAAGCTATCATAAGTTGATTTTTGCTCAAGAGTAGCTTGATTTTCTTAGCTTTATTTTTTAACTATACACTTTTAGAATCAGTTTGTCATTTCCATTAAATATTCCCATTGTGGTTCTGATTTAAAAAAAGAGAAAGATATTACATTAAAACTATTCATTGATTTTTAGTTTTTCTTAAATCCAAGAATGTGGTATTGTACTGTTTTACTGAGGTTTTCTTTAACTTCTCTGTATATTTTTAATAAATGTCTTACATATATTTATTTAATTTTAGGTGTCATTTTTGTTATATATTAAAATGTTGTTTTATTCTATTTTCTGTTGTTCTGTGTAAATATAATGGGTAATGATCTTATATCTAGCCTAATACCCTTTTCTAATTGATCTAATCCTCTAAAAATGTTCAGTGTAGCTTTTTGGTTATCTCTATTGAGAAACATTTGATCAACTGTTTATCAACAGTTTTGTTTCCTTCTTTCCAAACCTTAAATAGTATTTTTTTCTCCTTTTATCTTGTGGGTTAAAAACTCTAAAACAATGCTTTCAGCACTTGGTGTTAGTGGGCAGTAATCCTGATATTATACGTTATGATTCTAATGTTTCACCATTAAGCATGCTATTTGTCTAGTTTATGAAAACATTTTGTGCCTGTTTCTCATAAAAATAGATTAATATTGAATTTTATCAAATGCTTTTTTCTTTATCCATTTAGAAAATTGAGTTTTCTCTTTTAATCTGTCTATATGGTAGATTATCGTCATATATATATTAGCATTAAATCACCCTTGAATTCCTATAATAAATGTAATCAGACATTTATTTTTTCTTGCATTGTTATGTTTTTGAGGAATTTTTTATATAAATTCATTAATAAAATGGGCTTTGACTTTCCTACCCTGTACACCCCTTTTCTGATTTCTATTTCAGAGTTATGCTAGTCAGATAGTATGACTTGTGGTACCCCCTATTTTCATGTCTTCTGGAAGGTTTAAGCAAGATTGAAATAGTGTGTTCTTGAATGATTAGTAGAATTTTCTGGTAAAGCATCTGGTCCTGATTTTCAAATACTTTAATGAGTATAGAATATACAGTATAGAATATACAGTTTTTAACTATCTTTTCAAGTCATTTATACTGTTACATTTCTCTAGAAATGTGACTTTTTCTAATTTTAAATTTATCATTATTAAGAGATTCACAATTCTTAGTTGCATTTAATTCTAGCTTGCATACAAATATTTTCCAGGTTTTTTTCCTAATACTATTTATATATCATCATCCTTTTATTAAATTTTTTAAAAATCAATTTTACTTGGGGGTTCTCTTCAAAAAACCACTTCTTTATATTTTGGGTTTCTTTTTTATTAATTTTGAAATTTTATTATTGTTTCTGGTCTTCTATTATGTTAGGTTTAGCCACTATATTTAAGTTTATTGTTCTTTACCTAATTTCTTATATTACATGTTAGGTTGTTTATTTCACCAATTCTTTTTAATGTAATAATTTAGGATTATAAGTGTCTTTTAAATTATCACTTTTGCTGCACTCTAGATATTTTGTGTGGTATTTTAATTACATTCAATTCTGTTTTTTTTTTGTCCAAATTCTATTTTGTTTTCTTCTTTAGTTTTCAACACATACTTTTAAATGTATCTTTTTGTTATTAATATTTTACTGAATTGAATTGCCATAAGAAAGCACATGCCTAAGGCATAGCTTCCTGATCCGGGACTAGTATGAGCACTTACCCCAAGGGTAGCATGTACGTTCCTATTTGCTTATATCCTGAAACTCTTGTTCTACATTCACTCACTGTTTCTTTTTATTTATGCAGGTGTTTAGTCTTTCTAAAATACTTCCTCTTCTTTCATGTGATTTCAGCAATAGAGTAAAGCATATCGGTGCTGGTTTATCCAGAATCTACGGTAGTTGTTTTGCTTTAGTGAGGCCCTTCATTATAGCTGCTTATTATCTAGTAAACTCTAATAAACTTCTCCAGATACCTCTTACAATTATATTCACAAAGTCAAATGAAAATGCAAGGTATTCAAAAGTTTGAAATGTTGTTCCATATTTTCACCTATTCAGGCTACTCTTCTCTTTCTGGTTCCCCAACTGTATGCTGAGTAAGGCAGGAGGGAGTCTTAGCCAGTGCTAATCTGAAATGTCTGCTTTAGCTAAATTCACTTAATTTTAGGCTCATGCCACCTCTGGTGTAGGTAATTATGTATATTGATTTAAAAGGTCTTCCTTTCCAATTTTTAGTGGAAGACAAGTAAATAGAATAGATGGTGTTGTCAAATTTTCTTGGCTGCATAAAGAGGTGACTGGAACAGGTGAGCTCAAAAGTGCTTTTCAGTTCTAAGAAAATATTCCTGTATCAAAAAACAATAAAACAGTATTTCCCATGAATTACCAGATAGTGAATAATTAACAGTTAAGTATACATTCCACTTTGCCTTTGTTAATGGAGTAGCAACTTGTAAAGTATCTTTTCTTTCCGCCCTTTAGTCCTTACAAAAATCTAATGCTGCCCTTAAGTCACCAAGAATTGTTGCTATATCTACCTGTCATGTATAGATTGAGATTTAGTGCAGTCTTTGCTAGTAAATGCAGATGGATAATCCAGCCCTAAAATCAAAGTTCAAAAATGTACCCTTGGAACAGGACTCCAGGGACAGAGCAATAGCTTGTCTTGCAGCCTATAACCAGGCAGTTCAGAAAGAACAGGTTTATTGAATTGAAGCAGTTCTGACCCAGTGGTATTTATGAAGTCAGAAACCAGGAAGAGGAAATCAAGTTTGTAAGGTTAAGAAAATATAAGGAGCGGCCTTGAGAGTCATGGTCATGGTCTGGGGAAACCAGCTCTGAAGGAGCATTTATGAAAAACACAGGTGGTGTGTGTACATACACGTGTGCGGGCACACACAAAGTGTATGAAGCAAACTCTTAAGAATATATCATTACCTTTTTGTAGAAGTCCTGAAACACTAGATTTCCTTTTTACTTAGAATAATTTAACTGAAGTAATGAAATACAAGAGAGTCCTTAACATCCTTTGCAGGCCTTAAATATACTCAAAGATCTACAACTAACATTTGAGAAAATAAAACTTGAAAGTATTAATTTCTGAGATCCCATTCATAGGAAATCTGTACATGTAACCACCATTGGCTTTAATTGTTTTATAATAATGTAATATAAAATAAAACATATTACTATAAAGAATTGGGATAATTATGTAGGCAATAATTTTGCTTCATAATAGTAAAATGAATCAAGATGGATGGGTTTGTATGAGTCACACTACAGTAAGGTGCAAAACTTGATATATATTTATGACTGAGCAGCATACAGATATTCTTATTAGATGACTCAATAAACCAAAGGCAATCTCTACCATTAACATTTTGGTAGTACACGAAGTTAGTGTCTATATTTTTTCAGGTTTGAAATTCCTGCTCATTCTCCAGTTTTCAATCATAATTGAAAAATCTTATGTCTAAAAGAGAGAAAAAATGTCTGGGCAATTTATCCGATAGCATTAACAGGTAGAACCGCAGACCCCGCGAGAAGCAGCTCATTAAAAATGGACTGGAATGTTCACCTATCACTCGGTATCAGTTTTCTTACGGGAAGTGAATACAGAGTAACAGCAGTATTGTTTGTCAGTGTCTTCCTGTGACTGTTAACAATGCATTCTTGCACATATTGTTTCAGACAAAAAATTAGTATTTTGCATTAGAAGAGGATAATTAGGCAATAAGATACAAAAGTGAGTGTGGTTATCATAAGATAAACACACACATGGGGTGTTATGAGGCACAGCCAAGTGTCTGTAATCCCTCTAGGGTATGATTATCTCGTGATAACCATACACCCTGGAGTTGCCTTATTGCTATTATAAAATATCTTTATTATAGGAGGAAATGTGCATTTTTGTGCAGAAAGGAGACAGAACTGGCAATTTAAAATGCCGAACAGCAATTTCAGCTGAGGTATGTGGTTTACATAGATTAATCTATCCTATTGGAATGTTTCCCTGGCCAGAAAATGTTCCCTAAATCCAAGCAGCCATAATCTGTAGTGATGTGCAGCAATTTGGAGCATTTGAAAAGTCCACACCTGATGCTCTGGCCGTTGGCTTGATGGCTGCACAAGGTGATGCAGAGATACGCAATGAGGAGAGGGGTCTGTGTGCACAGTGTTCTGGGGACCCAAATTGTGATTTAGGCAAATGTCAAAATTCCTTGCCATGATTTTATCTTGTTTCTTGGTCAGGAGAAACATTTTAAATTCCTTATAGAAACACAACCCAACAATAGAGAAATTTGTAAGGGAGAAGAGAGAGAAGTTAGTAAGGTGGAAACACGGAGATTGAGATAAAATTCAAAATGGTCAGGAAAGAGTTAATGAAAGTCCCAGATAAGAGATTACACACTTGAGACCAACAGACTTAAGACACTGAGGGTTTTAAACTGAGGGCTTTAAAATAAAGAAATGAAGACCAAGAGAAAGTAGGATGTATATCCAGAAATATCTCATTTATAATCATAAGGAGTAAATTTATTCAATATTGCTCCAGAGATGGAATCAATTTAAGTGAAAATCATGGGGAAAAGGATTTTATTTTTTCATAAGAATCACTTTTAAAATATGAGTGGTTACAAAAAATAATTATTTTTTTGGGAAAAAAAGCAGACTGAGTGATATATTAATGGAGATTCCTCCAGTAGAAAAGGTTCCCCATATTTCAAAAATTGATTTTACAATAAAAATAAAACATATGGACACATAAAATCTAAGAATATTCAAAATCTCCAAATTTGCAAGAAGTGAAAATAGATTGTAAATCTAAAACATTTCTTGAGTATCTTCTAACAGGAATAGGAATAAGTAGTTCTTGTATGCATCAGGAGTTTATAGGTATAGAAAGCACACTAAAATAAGATTCAATTTTCCTGAGCCATCCTTGGTAGCTAAGTGTGAAGGACTGGCTGTAGGAATCCTATTTGATTTAAAAATTATAATTCTCTTTTCTGTGAATCTGATTAATTAACCTACTATTCTAAAACTAATGGAAACAGAGGATGGGCGGTAAACCCTTTATTTAAATAAATTTCCTTGCTATTAAACAAATTATGAAGTAATTTCAGCAATGGACCAGCCTATAAACCGCACATAAAATAAAAATCAATATTTATATTTGTGTTTGGGCAGCCAAATCTTTGGGGAAAAAAATCCAGAGAATTGCGCTCTGCTTTGTATGTACATGGTGGCCATATTGAACTGCATTAACACTAATACTATTGTTTAATATGGGATATGAAATTGATGTAATTTGTTTCATTGAATTAAAAATAAAACTTCTAGGAACATATACTGTACCTTTTAAAGTACAACAAAGCCAATAATTGGTTTAAATATAAAAATGAATTGTGTCCAGATATTTCTTACTCAGCTATGGTGATGTTTTATTGGGTTCTTCATTTCACTAACTGATATGCTTTCATGTAAAATCAATAACTCACAGTCTAATATATTTTGCATTGTTATGGTGTGGGTTCTATAAGCTAAAATACATTTCTGATGTATAACTCCAAATCTTTATTTTACAATAAAATTTGCCATGGGGAAAATTTAAAGGGGTACCATTTGTTTTCTAAAAATGCAACACCATCTTGCACATAATTGACAATTGTTTCAACGGAATGCTATCATTTCTAGTCTAAATCCCCATCTTTTAATTTAGCCCTAGGCCATACCTTTTAGAGAAATTGCCATCCATGAAATATCAGATGCTCCAACAGGGCCAGACTTGTGTACCTCCCTAGTAGAGCTGCACGAAAAATTTCACACCTACACTCAAACTGCCAAAATATGCTTCTTCACTCTTTTCAGTACCAAAGGGAAAACATATACTTTTTCCCTTTGGGCAGTTTTGACAGTTTTAATACAAGTGAAAAGCAGGTTTTGCCAGCATAAAAAAAAGGGAAAAAGGAAGAAATCTTGAAATTATAATGTGAGAACCTCAGTCTTAGCAGGCGGTAGAAGGGAGAGGAAACGGAAAATCTAAGCTAATACTTCGTCTTGTCCAAGGTTGACCACGTGATCAGCAGTGTTCAGTTGCTTGCTGGGGAAGATCATGGCAAGTGAAAGAGGCTAAACACTTTAAGAGTAAAGCCAATACTAAATAAAAATAATAAAAAAATTGGCAATAAAACTTGAGTCTCCCGCAGCATTTTCCCTCAGAGTTAAATCATAGTCTCCTGCAGCATTTTCCCTCAGAGTTAAATCATAACTAAAGCCAATTACTTGTAAGAATCTATTCCACATTGCCAAACTTACTTATACCCCTATGCCCCCCACCCTGTGTATTGTCAAGATTTAGAAGTTTTCTTTGGCTTTAAGGGAGAGAGATAAAAATATGAAAGTCAACTAATATATCCTTGAGATATTTCATGGCCTTATGGAAAATTACCCTTTCTTCTTTATTTTGTTTCTCTTGAAATTTTTGAGGAATCCTGTACCTTTATGAGAGAGAGAGAAGCTTCTTTGCTGAAAGGTTTTTAAATAGAAAATTGTCATTTGTGATGACCACTTTCCTCAATCACTGCAATCACCAAACACTCAAAAAGGTTTGAGATAAAATAATGGGTCTAGAAAATACAAATAGATGTAACTCAGGGGATTCAGCCTAGCAGAGAATTCTTCTGGAGTCATGAATTCCTGTAGCATTTTTACACTCTTTAGTCATGCTTTAAAACAATTGAATACCCAACATAAACATCAAGTCAATGGAAAATCAAATGTGCTGAACTGTTCTGCATCCACCCAAACTCATCTGGTAGAATACTGTATTTTCAGAACACATGGAATGAATTTTAATTTGACTCTTATGTGGAAGTCTATACTACATGCAGTTTGAATCGTTTACATAAAGATGCATCTTTTGTCACTTTGAAGATAGAGTTACTGTGTGTTGAGGTCTTTTATATGAAGAGAGAAGTGGCTTTTGTCTTGTTTGGCTTTTGTAATAATCTTAGAAAAGGGACATATCTAAGTGCTGTATTTGTAATTTATGAAAAAACTGCTGGCGACTGTATTTGAGGATTTTTCCCTTTGCATTATTTTGTATGTTGTTCAATAAATAATTAAAATAGTCACTTGAGTAAATGTTATTTAACCTTTCTGTACCCAATCACTGTAAACTGGTGAATTTATAGAACTAAATACCTAGGCATAAGATAACTGAAGCAATACTACATGCCAACATTTCTGGCAGGAGGAAGGCAAAGGAGGGAATGTGTCTTACTATTTTTATGTGGGGAAAATATCATGGATTTTCCCAAAAGTACCACACTAACTTTGTATTCTTATTCAGAGCTGAGAGTAAACTGTCTTTTCTAAGAGGCCCTCCTTAATTAACTACCTTCCAACACAACAGTTCTGGGAAATGGGGCTGAGCTTACAGTGACTTGTCACTGTCAATGATGCCTTCAATTGAGTTATCTCCTGCTACTGCCCTCTACTGACCTCCAGGCCCCATGCCAGCTAATGCCAGCTCCAGCCCAACAACCCTACCCAAATGCCACTTGTACTGCCCTAGCACTGCTCAGGGCAGTGCAAGGGAACTGGGGACTGCCTCTCCCAGAAACCCAGGAAGGTTGAACCCAGCTGATTCAGCACTGCTTTTCTTCCCATGAGGTCTTACAGACTTTGGGTGAAAAAATGTTTCTTGTGGAAGAATGTTATCTTTCCCTCTCCTGAAGATTTAGATCTATGTACACAGGGGGTGAGATGAAACAGATGTGCCAATGGCCAACTCCGTGTTTTCCTCACCACTGTTTTTTTTTAAATTAAATTTATTGTGGTGACAATGATTAATAGGATCATGCTGGATTCAAGTGTGTATTTCAATGACACTTAATCTGTACAATCGAATTGTGTTTCCACCACCCAAAGTCAAGTCATTTCCCATCACCATATATTTGGCTCCCTTTACCCTTTGCCCCTTTGCTACCCACCACCTTCCCTCTGGTAACCTCCATGCTATTGTCTGTGTCTATAAATTTTTGTTTTATAGTCCACATGTGAGTAAAATCTAACCATGGAAGAATGCTATGAGATAAAGTTTTGCCCTTGGCTTCCTCTCAGGATAATTTCTCTTTAAGATCCTTCTCCACCTATCCTGACTCCCAGAGAAGGACACATATACCCAATATACAAATATAGTTTGGCCAAATTATGGCAAATGTTCATAATTTTCTTCAAGTGTCCATTTGTTTGTTCTTCATTTTAGTAAGAGAATCTTCCCATCAAGCTATCCCTGAGTTTCAGCAGGGCATGGGGCAATTCCGTTAGACACTGTATGCCCCAAGCTCTCCGCAGGCGAGGTGTGACTCCGTGACTAAGCTATTGCAGTGGGTGTGATAGGAAGTGACCTTCTAAGGGTTTGTCCTTAAAAACTATCCCACATGCATTTCTCTCTCTCTCCTTGTCCCACCCTCCTGGCTGGGACATGCCAACAGCCAAAGCAGCTGCCTGGAGCTGAGATGGAAGCCACATATTGAGGATGGCAGATAAGAGCCCGAAGCCCAAACACTACATATCGTGGAGAAAGAGAGGGAAGACCCTAGCTCTGGACACTAACTCTCACATGGGAGTGAAATAGGCTTCTAACTTGTCTGCTCCACCCTTTATTTCAGCATTTTGACCTGTATTCCAACCAATAAAATAGGGCTGAGGCAAAACATTTGATACAGATTTTGTCACATACCACAAAGTGTAGTAAATTAATAAAACCAATCAACTGTCTTCTGTTTTAGCATCAGAGATTTTGGAGGAAATAATTCCACAGTTGCATGTGAAAATGGTAACAAAAGATGACTGGCTACCTTTAACATTGGGAGAATATAGCTTGCAAATGTGTCTCAAGATGAAAAACAATGTTGTATGTGAAAATAGATTGTATATGTAAGAATTTTGTGTCTATCAGTAGCTGAGTAGATAAAAAAGCTGTGGGACATTTACACAGTGGATTATGACTGAGCCATAATAAAAGGAAATCTTACCCTTTGCGACAGCATGGATATACCCAAGAGTGTTATTCTAAATGAAATAAGCCAGTCAGAGAAAGACAAGTGCCATTTGATTTCACTTATATGTGGAATCTAATGAACAAAAACTAGCAAACAAAGTAGAAACAGACTCATAAATACAACAGATTGACAGCTTTTAGTCAGTGGAGAGAGTTAGGAGCCTGGGTGAAAAGGCGAAGGGATTTAGCAAAAAAAATAAATAAAAACTTGTAGATATAGACAACAGTTTGGCAATTACCAGAGGGAAAGGCGGGTGGGACGAGGTAGAAGAGAGTACAGGGGTCTAAATGGTGAAGGAAGGAGACTTGACTTTGTGTGGTGAACACACAATACAATATACAGATGATGTATTATAGAATTATACACCTGAAACCTATTTAACTTTATTAACCAATGTCACCCCAACAAATTCAATAAAAATTAAAAACTTTGTGGACCACTAAGTATTAGTTACATTATAATAATAATAATTATCATAATAAAAATTACTATTATTTTACTAATATAATCATTATTGTCTGTGTTTTAGCCAATCAGAGACCTGAACAGAATATGTTTCTTCTGGAATTTAAAATATACCTCAGTATGGAATTTAAAATATACCTCAGTAATCAGACAATGGTACATTTTAGTTGCTGTATCCATTCATTCAATATACATTTCTGAACCACATGGCAGAATATATACCACAGAAGTCAATGTAACAGTGACCCTACAAAAACTGAGCCAAGTTTTATATATGCTTAAATTTGGACATTCACCCAAGGCACTAGAATGTATGTCAGTAAAGAGCAAATTTCCAAACTGTACATTTGTTGATCTGTGTGTATGAAAAATATATGTGTACAGAGAAAAGTATACAGGACAAACCAGGAAATTGCTTAAGAGAGGGTTAGTGAAAAAAATTTTAGAAAAATTATAAGGAAACAATAACAAAATGAATGCCTGGTTTAGAGAGAAATTGAACCAGGAAGAAGGGTATTCTCTGGGGTTGCAAAAGGTAGGAAACTCACATTTCTTTCATACTTAAAATGTGTGGGAAGCATTTATAGTGTTGTATCCCTCTTTGTGTGCATACGTAACTGTTTTGTTTTTCGTGAAGATAACTGGTTAAGCCTGTGAAATGTTCATTGATCTCAGTGGATGGGTCTGAGGGGAAGGCCTTGTCAGCTGGGACAGCTTATCAGAAGAGGGCTGTACTTTCACCCCCCTCCTTCCTATTTATTCCTAAAGCAAAGGAAATTCCCCTGGGAGCACGGAGGCCTCAGAGGGAACATTGCAGAGACTCAAGAGATGAGAAACAGTTTGTAAATGAGCATTTAAAACATGAAAACACTCTTGTTTTTAAAGCCAATGAGTATAAAGTACCAGTGGGAGATGGGAGTTGACAGCTGGGACTCTTCATCCGTCTGGTTGAGAGATTCTGAGTCAATCTCTGATGGATGAAAAGTAGGGCTGGGAGAATTCAGACCTGTCAGAATCTGCTCAAAATTCCTGGGCTTGCCATTTCAAACCAAATGCAAACCTTCCAGAGCTTGAGATTAAAGAGACTGTTTATAGAAAAATAAAAGAGGCTTGAAAATGCTTATTAAGAGGCATCTTAGAAATCTTTATAAAGCGTCATCTGTGATGATTTACATGCAAATGAATCTGAATGTGCTTGGCATACATTATGTAGGGTTTTCAGATTTGATCAAATCTATGCTGATCATTAGAAAAGAAATGCACACACAGAGAGCCACTAGAGAGTGTACAGCAAGGACGGCTTGTCCATCCCTGCTTTAAAGCAGACCAGGGATAAGGGATGACACATGAGTGCTGTTTATTCAGTCACTTAAGGACAAGTCTTGTTCCCAGAGCTACATCTGAACACAGAGATAGCTCTGAAGACTTCCAGGAGCATGAGATGCGCTGAGAGCTTCAGATTTGCTGTAGAGGGGCCTTGAGTAGGGATTTACCCAGTGCCCAGAAGATGCTAGAGTCTCGTTCCAGTGTTTCCTGGGGGTCTGCACATTTTCCCACCAGGACTTTCTAGGCTGCCCAGATGGTCTCTGGTCTGAAGTGACCTCTGTCTGTGACAGGAATGGAACTGGGACCCTGGGCCTTTGCTAATCATAGTCTGAATTACTAAAAAGGTCTCCCAAGTTCAGGAAGTTGCAACAGAGTGTAGGATGTAGATAAATGTAAATAGAGACAAAAACCTGCCACTAGGTTTTTTCAAGCTGCCGTGAGCAGGAAAGTCACGACAAGGTTATGTAACAAGCTAAAATAGGTCTCCTTGGAAACTTGATGGAATTACTGAGTTCTTATCTAATTGCTCAACAACTACCAGTCAGCACAAAACTATGGGTCCTATAAATTGCAAAAGAACAAATGAAAACATGAGGGAATGTGTGTTGCTCCATCAAATAGAATCTTCAGCTTTGCACATTACCTAGCATAGCATCCCCAGAGTATCTCATAGTCGCTAGCACAGCACTCTGGCCAGTTTTCTCTGATTTTCTCTCTCAGTCTCTCCTAAAATCAGCAACTCAAGCACAGGGCCAAACTGGCACTGAATTAAAATATGAAGTAAGCAGAAGGTTACTTCAGATGCCTATTCCTTCCTCTTCTCACCTGCCTCTTCCATGCCCTTGACTGTGTCTCTTCTCTTTGGCATGTCTTCTCCAGTCCCAGATGTAGTCCCTATATTTAAAAGTAAGAGTTGGCCAACATACCTGCTGAGAGGTTTTGTCCTCAAAAAAAAAAAAAATACTGCTAGGTTTAAAAATAAATTTGGTTGTTTTCTATAACCCCAAATGTTTAGAGTCCTTCAGTTTATCTATCACTCTTTCACTGTGTAAACCAGACTCTCAAAACAAAACAGAATATTCCCCAGATTTTTTAAACAAAATTTTATGAAAGCTCCTTGACAGAGATGTGGGCAGGGTCCAGGAAACAAAGAATGGCTGGCACTCAGAAACCAGCAGCGGAAGAAACCATTGACACCCCTAAGGCTGAAGAAGTAAGTAGAAAAACTATTTGTGGTGCTCAGAGAGAGCTGGAGTCACAGAGGAAGGCAGCTCTGTCTGGAGATTTGGTACCCAAGCAGAGAGGGAGCAGGGAACAAATACCCCAAACATGTTCTCTTGCTGGCATTTCCCATTGGTTGAACCCAGCTAGAAGTCAGAGGGCCAGGGAGCCTATTGCTGCTGCATTCTGTAGGGTCAGCCAACTGGGCACCAGCAGGAGAGAGGATGCAGAGTATGTGTTGGTGAATGGGGTAGATGGTAGAAGTAAAATCTGCACATTAATCCTTATCTGTTTCTGTAGTTTGATGAGGATGCTACCCATATTTTGCCATGTTATACATGCAATGTGTACCCATATTTTTGTGTACATTATACACAGCATTATTATGCCCATTATTATACCCATGGTGTGTAATCATTATACCAATGTATAATGTGCATCCTTATTTTTCCCTGAAATATTTGGGCAAAAATGTGTGCATTTTACATGGCAAAATATGGTATTTTCAAAGATCCTACCTTCTACATTATATATAAGTCTCTCCAAGCTCTGGCTGTAGCAATTCAGACAAGGTCAGTTTCAAAATGTTATCTCTAATGATCACAGTAAATATCTACTTGTTTTTTCTTTTCTCTCATATTCATCTTGTTTTCCACAATCTAATTAATCCTCTTAAAATAACTACACAGTTCATTTATTCATATTCCAATACTCAGCTCAATTGCTAATTTTTATCATGCTTTTGTTAATTGCTCCAGATAGAAATGAGAACTCCTGTTTTTGAGTTTTCGAGTACTTGTCTGAGCCGCTTGTGTGGTACTCATTCCACGCCTCCCAGTACCCCACAAAATTACACATGCTTTTCTCCTTTATTACCATCAAATCTTCTTAAAAGTCTAAATGGTATCTTGCACATGTTATGTCCCTCACTAGGTCACTGGGTTCACTTGCTTTCTATATAGTAATCACATCTTAAACATTTACTAGAGAATCAACTTATGGATGAATATCCCCTCCATCTCTCCTTTCTTTAATGGCCTCATGTGATCTATAATTCTATCTAAATGTCATTTCCTCCAGGAAAACTTCCTTGACCTTTGTCCTCTCCCAAGGATGTGTTGGTTCTCTTCATAGGTGTACTGTGTCTTGGTTACCATGGCATTTAACTCAGCCACACAGCTTGTCAGTGTCAAAGTCATGGTTCAAATTAAATTCTATGTGATTGCAGAGATCATGTTTTTATGACTCATCATACTTCTTCTCAAGGAGCATGTAGAAGGGGGAAATTACATTTAGGCGATGAGATAAGAAAGCACTTCATGAAAAAGGGTAGTAATTGAGATAAATTCTTGAAGTATAACGGGTTTTGGCAGATAGATATGGTTAGGTTGGGCTTTATACACAGAGGGAAAAAAAGGTGTAAAGTCACGGACCTAGTGTAATGCAGACTATGTCTGAAGCATTGTGAAAACTCAAGCTCTTGTGGTTGGCATCATATTGTGGAGACTTCTGTTGTAGGAGCCTGTTGCTGGAAGTGAGGACACCCTAGGACAGGGCAGAGTGGAGAAGTGTGAACAGTGAGTCCAGACCCATACCTGTCAAATGAGTTAAGACATTTTTTGGATTTGAAAAGACTATTTGGTTGTTGCTGCTTTTTAAACAAAGGTCTTCAGACACAGTGCTTTAACTTCACTATCAAAGTGAAGATTTTAAGTAGCCTGAGAGAGTGTTTCTACTCTAAAATCAGGCCACTGGATACGTCCGTTATGCATGTGGGTCCAAAGGCAGGTAGTAATGGACAGGGACTGCCATAGCTAGTCGCTCAGACAGGGGCAGTCTGATGAAAAGTTCTCACGTGAAGAACAAGGGTCTTCAGGAGGCAGGTTGTGGTAGTACTGAGAGCTGCTAGGTGGTTAGTTTAATGCTCTGTGCTCTATTGCTATTTCTAACATATAGACCAACGTTAAAAGTTAATAAACATTATTTTTAAATAATTAAAAATGTCTCAGCCACTTTTTTTTCCCAAATACTATATATGCTGCATTCTATCATTCTACTGGGACACTATGTTATATTATATATTTTCAATGTGTCCTATGTCTCTTGTATGGCCATTGTGTCATTATTGTTTCTTCTGTGTTTTATTTTCTATTTATCTATGGGCCAAGTCACCAATCACAACTTCCTTGTTTTACCTGCCTTTAGACCTATCTATGGAGTCCCTACTTTCAGTTATGGTTTCAATTCCAGAATTTCCATTTTATTATATTTCATAGCTCTAATGTTCATGTAAAATTCTCCACTTTCACTCTATTTTATCCATCTTTTACTATATTTTTAACATACTGTTTAGTTTTGTCTTTGCTAATACAAATATTTGGATCCCCTGCTTATCTTGCCCTTTTTTAAACTTGTTTTTTGGGAATGGGAAGGGTTGTATGGTCCTCCCTCTTGGCATGACTAATTATTTTGACTGAACAATAGACAATGTGTAAAGGGTAGGAGATCCTTCTTTCTTTCTGTTGCATAGAATTCCATTGTGTAAATATACCATACTTTTTTGATCCACTCATTTACCACAAGCATGATGCTAAGCAAAATAAGCCAGGCAGTGAAAGACAAATACCATATGATCTCACCTTTAACAGGAACCCAAACAACAAAACAAACAAATAAGCAAAATATAACCAAAGACACTGAAATAGAGAACAGGCTGACAGTGACCAGAGAGGAGAGGGAAGGGAATTTCAGAGGAAAAGGGGAAGGGTTTATGGGAACAGGTATAAAGGACACATGGACAAAAACTGGGAGAGGGGGTGGAAATGAGAGGGAGGTGGGGAAGACTTGGGGGGTGGGCGGAGATGAGAGTAAAAGACAGAAAACTGCACTGGAACAACAATTAATTTTTTTTTTTAAATTGACTATGTGTATATGTAAAAAAATCATAGGAACCCCAACTGATACTGTCTTCCTTTAGAGAGGGTCACTCTTTCCTCTATTCTGCAGCTAGAGCAGAAGTCTATTGCTTTAATGCAATCAAGCACTGGGCTCAAAAACAGAATGCAGGTTCAGTAAAGCTCAGCCTCCTCTAGCTCATCCTGGCTCTTAGAGCATAGATCTCATGGTTTTCATTTTAGGAAATGGTATGTTCCCCAAGACCACCCCCCAACTTTTTCCCCTGTATACACCACTTTTTTTTTTGTAGTAAGGCAGAACTGTAAAAAATTCCTCCCTGTATGTTCTGCTTAGTTTCATGTGCTTCTGTTCCTTGAAGCTCCAGAGTTCAGCAAATATCTTAAAGTTATAGTCAGCTCTGTATCAGGCCCACTTCTTTGACCTTCCTTCACATTCTGGCCTTAGCCCTCAAGTTTCCCATTTTGTATCTCCAGTCTCATAAAGACTACTGGTTTCTCTGTGACCCATCAGTGGCTCCCTATTCACAGAAAACCTGGATTCTCAAGTTTTCATTTTATGCCTAGAACAAAAAATGGCTCCAAAGCAAAATGGCTATAGAAGGTAAGCTGGTCTTTTCAGTTCCATTTCCCCTTTTTGTCCTAGTTGGGTTTTTGTTGTTGTTTTTTACTTTACTCTTCTTGTTGAGGTTGCTTCAGAGGCTCTCTGATACCTTTAATAGATTTTTAAAAGTACTTTTTGTGATTTTTCCAGTGGTTCTCAGTGGAAAGGTTGGTGTGCTACAAGCTCCTTGATCCTACTCTATAGTTGTCCTAAATATCATTTTTAAAGGAAAGCAGCACATAGAAAGGGATTGAAGCAGTGTGCTCACACATTTGATGTGAGACCTAGGACACCCAGACTATCTCCCTTGCTCTGCAATTAATTGACTGCATAGCATTGGGCAATTTATTTTGCCTTCCTACATCCTAATTTTTGTATCTTAAAAAATAAAAATGTTATGCTACATAAGCTCTAAGATATTTTCTTTTATTCTGTGAGTTTGAATAATTTTCCTAGCTTATAAATAGGATATTTTATGTGGTCATATAACTTCCTACAGAATGATCATAATAATAAATAGTAATAAGTAATTACATAGGATCATGAGGGAGAAGCTGTTCTATAACATGACTGCTGCCTGACCACTGCTAGGATCTGGGTCAGAACAGAGATTGCTTCTCCTAATCCCCTGAAAGACTGCCCAAACTCCTCCCCTATGCCCCAGAGGTCCTGGCTCCCAGAACAGGTCCTTACTCTGTCTGGTAAGTATATACCTTTATCTGCCTGGGTCATACCCCAGTGTCCCTGTTCATCCTGCCCTGTCCTATACCACCCCTTAGGGCCTGCCATGTGGTACAGAGAATACTATGTCATCTTGCTGCTCCCCAAGATGCGCCTCCTCGGCAAGTTCCCTTAATAAACTCTCCGTGTAATGATGGGGCTGTAGCCTCCTTCTCACATCTCTCAGCCCCAGGAAGTTTTCTCCTAACAGAGACATGCTTAGAAAATGATGAGTCTTTAGGGTTCTCTTTTCATTATAGATTAATCAACATAAATCACAAAGCTGACAAGTTTCTGTAAGGATGTTCAGATTGACCATTATAGCTAAAATGACCATATGTTTACCTCAGACATTACCAGTTTATATTTTTTTGTCCCAAAATACTTATTAAGTTTCCTCACTCACTCTAAAAAGTATTCTGTTTGGGCTAAAAAATTTCATGTTCACCCTAGTTATAATTCCCAAAGGAAGAAAAACTCCACGTAGGTCAGACACATAATCATTTTTGTGAGACTGCTTTGAGATTAGAATTTTGAATATGCCAGAATGACTATTGATAGAAACTGCATTAATTTATATTCAGATATAATATTGATAAGATCTAGAATATCCAGGCATTGTTCTAATCCCTAGAATAACTATATGACAGTTTTCCAATGTGTTCATCTTTCTTATAGAGGAGTGAGAGTCGAGGTGTTATTCCTAACAGACCAATACAAAGATCATCTAGTGAGTATCAGGGCTTTTAACCATCAGATAATGAAAGACAAAATATCAGTAAGAATATAAAGTCAGGGATGAGAGCTGTTTGTAAGGGGATATATAAATGTTATATTAATGATCTTCATGGACCTATCTACCCTAGCATTTAGAGACTTCATAATTTAATTGTGAGGTTAAAATGACTTCAACAGAAATTTTATTTTAATTTGTCATTAGATTTTGTATGTAAAGAAAATTATTTTACTAATTGTCTATATACCAGGCAATATGTATACAAGAGACATTTTTAAAGTACTCTGGAAATTTTTTTAATTTAAAAATTATCTTTATTAATAGGGATCCAGATGAAGAGGATGATATAGGAAGTGCCTGAATTCACCTTCTCCCATGAACAACAAACATAAAAGTGTGTCAAACTGCATATGACACACTTTCCTTTGAGAAAATCCTAAGAGCTAGTTGACTCCTACACATCAGGGAAATGAGAAAACACCCACAGGAAAGCAGGTAGAAGGGCTGAGACACAGCCTTGCCATAATCCACACCTTTGGCATGGCATCCCTCAATCAGGAGGGAGGGAGATAAAACCTAGAGCTTCTCCTTGAGGAGTAAAGGGTTTGAACACCGCATCAGTCACCCCAGCGTATAAGAGCTGCACCTCAGAGATGAGCTCCTGAACATCTGGCTTTGAAAACCAATGGGGCTTCTGTCCATTAGGCCCATAAGGCTAGAGCAAACTGGGAGACAGCTTTCAAAGGGCTTGAAAGTGTGGACTCACCTTACCCAATGACCTGCACAGAGATAACCAACTGAGTAGCTCCCAGCATTTGTGAAAAAGGGGCTTATTTGTTAATCTTAAAGCACTATGCTGAGGGGTATGCATCTAATTTAATGCACATGTAGGCCCTCTGGGGTACCCTTTGGGAACATAGGCCACCATCTTTGTGCTCTCCTGCCTAGCTCCAAATTGCTGGTAACTTGAAGAGAGGAGCTCATTCTCCTTTAGCACCCCAGTTTTTGTGAATGCCACCTGCTCAACTGGCTCTTGTGGCTGGCAGGGCTTATGTTCCCTGTCACATGGGACTATATATATTTTATATATTTATATACATTAAAAGCCACTGCCTCAAGGTCTAGCTTCCAATCAGCACAACTCTAAGTGCTGCCTCTTTAGGAAACTGTTAGGTCTTGGCATATCCTCAACTGCTAGGAGTTAGACAATCACAAAGGTTTGAGAGTCACTTAAGAATGAGGGTAGGGTTGAATGATAAGATTTTTCTCCTACATGAGGTTACTCTTTCAAGACTGGGAGAGGTAGTTGTTATATCTAATTCATAAAACCAACACAGAGAATCAAAGAATGTGAACAAACAAATTAATATGTTCCAAACAAAAGAACAAGATAAAACTGCATAAAAAATCCTTAGTGAAATGGAGATAAATGATTTACCCAATAAGAGGTTCAAAATAATGATCATAAAGATGCTTATCAAACTTAGGAGAAAAGATGAATACAGTGAGAACTTCAGCAAAAAGATAAAAAATATAAGAAAGTACAAAATAGAAGTCAAGGAACTGAGAAAAACAATAAGTGAATTAAAATATGCGCTAAAGGTATTAAACTGCAGACTAGATGAAGCAGAAATAATTAGTGAACCTTAAGACACAAAAGTGGAAGACATCAGAAAAAGAAAGAAAAGAATTAAAAAAAATAAAATAGCTTAAGGGATGTATGGGACAAAATCTGGCAGACCAACATTTATATTAGAGGGGTCCTAGAAGGAGAAGAGAGAGAGAAAGAGGCATAAAACATATGTAAACAAATAATAGCTGAAATTTTCCTAAACTGGGGAAGAATATAGACTCCAGATCCCAGATCCCAGAAGCCTAGAGAGTTCCAAAGAAAAACCCAAAAGAGACCCATACCAAGAACCCTCATAATTTAAAGAGTTAAAAGTTAAAGAGAAAATCTTAAAAGCAGCAAGAGAAAACTTGTTATGTATAAGGGAACCATCAGAAGATGATACAGATATTTCAGCAGAAACTTTGCAAACCAGAAGAGACTATGACAATGTATTTTAATTATTGAAAGCAAAAAGTCCAACCGAGACTTCTCCAACCATCGAAGTTGTCATTCACAAGTGAAGGAGATGTAAGAGCTTCCCTGAGAAGGCCTAAAGGAGTTCATCACCACTCAGTTGGCCTTACAAGAAATATTAAAGGGGTTTCTTAAAGGGGAAAAGTAAGGCTGCTAATGAGCAACAAGAATACATATGAAAGTATAAATCTAATTGGTGAGGCTGTTAGATTAATCAAGTATGAAGCTAGCATAAAAAACCCAAGTAGTAAAAATAACTGTATAATAATTAGTTAAGGTATACACAAGATAAAAATACATAAAATGTGCCATCAAAAACATAAAACACTGGGAGAGGGAGAGTAAAAATGTAGAGTTTTAGAACGTATTCAAACTTAAGTTGCTATCAATGTACAAATAAACTGTTTAAATTGTAGTAGGTGATGTGTATGGTAACTACAAGAGAAAACCTATAATAAATACAGAAAAAATAAATAGAAATGAATCTAAGCAAACCACAAAGTAAAGTTACTAAACAAAAAGAGAGCAAGAAAAGAAACAGAGGAACAACAAAAAAGCCAGAGAACAATGAACAAAATGACAATAAGTACAAACAAAATAATTACTTTAAAAGAAAGTGAAGTAAATTCTCCAATCAAAAGACAGAGTGGCTGAATAGAAAAGAGAAACAAGATTTTTCTATACGCTTCCTAAAAAGATCCACTTGAGATTAAGGGCAAACAGAATTAAGGTGAAGGAATGGAAAAAAATAGCATACACAATAAAACAAAAAAAAATAGAGAAGCTATACTTACATGGACAAAATAGACTTTTAAAACATAGACTGAGGTAAGAGACAAAGGAAGTCATTAGATAATGATAAAGGGATGAATCCTACAAGAGAATATACTATTGTCAATATTTATGCACCCAATGTAGTAACCACCTACCTATATAAAGCAAATATTGACAGACTTACAGGGAGAAATAGAGAGCATACGATAATGATAGGGAACTTTAATACTCCAGTTTTATCATTGAATAGATCACATGGGCAGAAAATCAATAAGAGATCATTGGCTTTAAATATCACTTGATATTCAGATAAATCTAACAGATAGATGCAGACGGAACATTCCATACAAAAGCAACAGAATACACATGTTCCTCAAGTGCACATGAAAATTCTTCAGGAGAGATAATATGTTGGTCACAAAACAAGTCTTAATAAATTTAAGAAGATTGAAATAATATCAAACATCCTTTTATAAACATAATTGTATAGATTTATAATTATTTTTAAGAAGAAAATTGGAAAATTCAGAAATATGTGAACCTTAAACAACATGCTACTTAACAACCAGTGGCTCGAAAAGAAAGAACTGAAAAAGGAAATAAAAATGTTTTCAAACAAATGAAAATGAAAGTACAACATACCAATACTTATGGGCTACAGCATAAGGAGGAAGCTCACAGTAATAACTGCCTACATTAAGAAATATATTAGATTATTTGAGATTTTTCTTGACATTTTAAAGAGCTAGAAAAAGAAGACAAAGATAAGCCCAAAATTAGTACAAAGGAGATAAAAATCAGAATTGTAGTAACTGAAAGAGACTAAAATAACAATAGAAAATATCAATAAAACTAAGAACTTTTTTTGAAAAGAGAAACAAAATTGGCAACATTCAGTTAGACTAAGAAGAAAAGGTAAAAAACTCAAAATCAGAAGTGAGTTAGGAAATAACACAGAAATAGAAACAATCATACAAAACATCTATGAATAAGAATGCCAACAAATTGGACAACCAGAAGAAATGGAAAAGTTCCCAGAAACTTATGACCTACCAAGACTGAATCATGAAGGAATATAAACATCTGAATAGAACAATTACTAGTATGAAGACTGAATCAGTAATGAAAACCTCCCAAAAAACAAGTCTGGGACCATAAGGCTTCCTGGTGAATTCTCTGAGACTTTTAAAGAATTAATATCAATCCTTCTCAAAAGTTTCCAAAAAACAAAAGAGGAAGGCACACTTCCAAAGTCATTTTACAAAGCAAGAATGATTTGAATACCAAAACCAGACAAGAACACCACAAAAAAAGAAAATTATATGTCAATTTCCCTGATGAACATAGATGCAAAACTTCTCAATGAAATATTAGCAAACTAAATTTAATGATACTTTAAAAGAATCATACACCATGAACAACTGGGATTTATTCCAGGGATGCAAGGATGGTTCAGTATCTGCAAATCAGTCAACATGGTGCACCACACTAACAAAGGGAAGGATAAAAGTCATGATTATCTCAATAGATGCAGCAAAAGCATTGGATAAGGTTTTACATCTATTTATGATAAAAACTCAATAGAATATAGAGGGAACTTCCTTCAACATAATAAAGACCATATATAACATCTCCACACCTAACATCATGCCCAAATGTGAAAAGTGGAAGATTTTCATCTAAGTTCAGGAACAAAAAAGAACAACAACTCTTACCACTTGTATTTAATATAGTATTGGAAGTCTGGGCCAGAGCAATTACTGTGTTTGTCATGTATAATGTGTGCCATTTTGCCCAAATTTTTGAGGAAAAAATAAAGGTGTGCATTATACATGGGTACTACTAATTCCACAGCTATATAAATACTTTTTTAATTCTTTTATTTATGCTTATGTGTTAAGTGTAACTCCTTTAAAATTCCTTCAAATATAAAAGTTATAAAATTCCTTTATAATATAAAAACTAGTATCTAAATATAAATACATAAATAATTGAATCAAAAAATTAAAACAAAAGTTTTTTTTCCTGAAAGTTTGGGGAAAAAACATGGGTGTATATTATACACATGAGTGTAGTATATTTGGCAAAATATGGTAAGCAAAGAAGTGAAAAACATTCAAATTGGGAAGGAAGAATTATAATGGTGAGTATTTGCAGATGACATGATATTAGAGAGAAAGAATCCTAAAGACTCTACCCAAAAACTATTACTAGTAGTAAATTCAGCAAAGTTATAGGACACAAAAATCAATATACAAAAACCTGTTGTATTTCTCTATATTGATAATAAACTATCACAAAAATAATTTAAGAATATAATACCATTTACAGTTGTATCAAAAAGAATAAAATACCCTTGAATAAACTAACCAAAGATATGAGAGACCTGTACATTGAAAACTATTAAAAATTGATGAAAGAAATAAAAAAAGACAAATAATTGGAAAGATATTCTGTGTTCATTGATTGGCAGAATTAACATCTTTAAGTGTCCATAATATTCAAAGGAATGTGCAGTTTCAGTGCAATTCCTTTCAAAATACCAAGGGCTTTTTTCACAGAAATAGAATAAACAATCCCAAAATTTGTGTAGAATCGCAAAACACCCAGATAGTTGAGGACATCCTGAGAAAGAACAATGCTGGAGGCATCACATTTCCTAATTTTGAACTGTATTACAAAACAATAGTAATTAAAAGAGTATGATATTGTCATAAAAAACCTAATACATATATCATCAATTAATTTATAACATAGGAGCCAAGTATGTACAAAAGGAATGAGCAGAACTTTCAATAAATTTTGTTGGGAAAACTGAACTGCTATATGCAAATGGATGAAATTGAATCATTATTCTATATAATAAGCAAAAATTAACTCAAAATAGACTTGAATGTGTGATTGAAACCACAAATCTCTTAGAAAAAAACATAAGCTTCTTGACATTGGTCTTGAGTTTGAGTAGTTAGAATTAATACCAAAATAAAGGCAACAAAATAAAAAAGCAAACAAGTGGGACTACATCAAACTAGAACAGCTCAATAAAGGAAACCATCTACAGAATGAAAAGGCTACCTACTGAATGGGAAAAAAATATTTTAAAATATACCCTTTGCCACAGTATAGATGGACCTGGAGAACAATATGCTAAGTGAAATAAACCAGTCAGAGAAAGACAAAAACCATATGATTTCAATCATATGTGGAATCTAATGAATGAACTGAATTAACAAGAACAAAAAAACAGATAGACTCACAGACAGAGAGCAGCATGATAGCTAAGGGGAGGGAGGCGGAGAGGTTAGAGGGTGGAGGGACTGAGCGAAAAGGAACGAGGTCTCATGGGCATGGACAACGGCATGGTGATTTCGGAGGGGGAGTATGAGGACACTAAATGATAATGTTAAAAATACAATATAGATGCTCTGGCTGGCGTAGCTCAGTGGATTGAGCTCGGGCTGTGAATCAAAGCATCGCAGGTTCGATTCCCAGTCAGGGCACATGCCTAGGTTGCAGGCCACAGCCCCCAGCAACCACACATTGATGTTTCTCTCTCTTTCTCCCTCCCTTCCCTCTCTAAAAATAAAAATAAATAAAATCTTTTAAAAAATACAATATAGATTATTAAAATAATAATAAACAGCAAGGTACCTTAAAATATCGTATCTAAGAAAGGATTAATATTCAAAATATAAAATAGAACTCATAAATATAAAAAACGATTTGGTTAAACAATGGGCAGAGGATATATATAGACATTTTTTCAAAGAAGATATCAGATGGCCAACAGACACATGAAAATGTGCTCAACATCACAATCACCAGGGAAATGCCAACCAAAGCCATAATGTTAGAGTGGCCTACACCTCGTTGTTAGGATGCCAATTATCACAAGACAAGAAATAGCAAGTGTTGGCGAGGATGCGCAAATATGGAACCCTTAGGTACTGTTTTGGGAGTGTAAATCAGTGCAGTCACTATGGAAAACAGTATGTCATTTTCTTTTAAAAAGTTAAAATATAGCTACCATATAATCCAGCAATTTCATTTCTGGGTATTTATCCGAAGAAAATACTATCTAGAAAGGATACATGCCCTTCCATGTTCATTGAAGTATCATATGCAATAGCTGAGATGTTAAAAAAACCTGAGTGTCCAATAGATAAAGGATGAAGATGTTACACACACACATGTGTGCACATGCATACATGATGGAATATTATTCAGCCATAAAAAGAAGGAAATCTAACCATTTTAACATTGATGGATGTTGAGGCATTGTGTGAAATTAATATGTCAGAAAGAGAAAACAAGTACCACTTTCTCTCACTTATATGTGGAATCTTAACAAACAAAAAACTAAGCTGATAGATGGAACAGATTGGTGGTAGCCAGCAGTAGAGGGTAAGGATTAGAGAAAATGGCTGACAGGCATCAAAAAATACAAACTTCTAGTCATAAAAGAAGTAAGTCATGAGACTATAATGTATAGGAAGGTGACCATAGTTAATAATAGTTTGTTGACTATTTGAAAGTTGCTAAGAAAGATCTTCAAAGTTCTCATCACAAGAAAATACATAACTATGTATGATGACACGTAACTAGACTAACTGCATGAATAACTTTGCAATATTTACAAATATCAAATCATTACTTGTGTGTTGTATATATAATATATAATTAAAATGTTTAAAAATCTACATTTATTTTATTATTGCTGCCCCCTTTCAACAAATATGAAAGTTCATACTTATTATGAACTTTCTCTTTGTTGACTATAGAGTTTGTATAAACTTCTTGTTTGAAGACATTATTTCACTGATGAAAAATAGTTCCAAAACTTTATCGTATATTAAACAAATGTAACATATTTGACTATTCTTTTCTCTTTTTATGCAAATCTCATCTTGGTGACTGCCCCCAAGTGGCACCAGCAAATTCATGCTTATTTATTCTAACTTATTTATTATTGATACTAGAAGGGCACAGAAGAAATAATAGTGTACTGGATATGTCTGCAGTCCATTCATTCACTAACTCATTTATTGATTCATTTTCTCAAGAAACATGTATTGAAACACTATTTTTGATACTGATTTACATTACTTTTATTATTTAAAATTATTAAATTATAAATATTTCCAAGGTAATGCCTGATATTCAAACCCATAGTATATCATGACTAATCACAATTCCATCAAATCTATGTATAGAAGTTTTCTTAATCATTCTATTGTTGGCTATTTTTGTTACTTCTGGAGTTTTTACAACTCTGGAGCTATAATAAAGTTCTGCATATAAATAACTTTGCATGTTTAGGATTATTTCCTTAGAACTTTTATCAGGATTAGAATTACTGGATCAAGTAGAAATAACATTTTTAAGGCCTTTGATATGCTACCAAATTGCTTTACAAACTAGCCATGTCAATGGTCATTACCAGCAGCAAGATAACAACTTAGCTTTATAAATAAAAATTGCTACTTTCATTATGGACAGCACAAATAAAAATAGCAATAAAATTTGAATATAGGGCATTAGTAATCAACTTTTATTCTTGAAGATTTTAAATGCACATCTTTTTCAAGATGAAAAATAATCTTTCCTCTTAGTCTTCCAAAATGCAAACTTTTCCTTTAAATATGTTTTGATGATTGGTCAAGATAGTGGAGTAGGTAAAAGTTGTTTTTGTTTTCGTCTATGGTCACATCAAAATTACAACTAAATTTGAGAACAACCATCATTGGGAACCACCTGAAGACTAGCTGAATGGAAGTCCTATAACTAAGGATATAAATAAAAAGCCATGTTGAAACAGGTAGGAAGGGCTCAATGTGAAATGAGCAGCTGCAAGGGTCACCCCTGGGGAGTAAGTCTCCCACCCTCTTACTACACCCCTCAGCCCAGGGACCTAGTGCCTGAAAGAGGAGTGCCCTTAACATCTGGCTGTAAAAACCAGCCAGGATTGTGTCTAAAACAGAAGGCTACTAGGGGTCTAGGTATTGAACATATTAAAGAGACCACACACAGACTCTCACAACTCACTTGGTCTGGGCTTTAGTGCAGAGTCAGCAACTCAAAAAGCACAAGAGACACAGGCAAATAACCAAATTACTAACCTCAGGGAAAGGGCTGGAGGGGCAGGGATCAATGCAGCTCTGTGGGGACTGAAGTGCTGGCAGGAAAGACCATTCCTTTGTTGAGCCCTCCCCTGGCCTAGCTTGCCAGTGGGCACCAAATATACTTTTCCATTTACCTGGCTAACACTGTTAGCTGTACCCTGGTGTTTCCCTTAGACAACACTCAACCTCATCCAGTGGCCCCTCCTCACTAGCAGCTTTGCCTTAGCTCAGGCTGAAGACTTTCCTAAAATTTCTCAAAGATTTATAAAGGCCAAAAATAAGGAGCAGCTAGCCTTGGTGTACCCTGTACCTTTTGTTAAGCTTCCCTAAATCTAGCAGGAGTGGCAACCAGTCACAACTGGCATTGTATCTCCCATCAGAAAGTTCCAACTCTGGCATAATCAGCAGCCAGTCTTGGCTTAAAACACAGCTTCCACTAAAGAATCACAAAACCAGCACAAGTGGCAGCTGGCCTCAGCTCACAACATTGTGCCTCCCAAATGTCCCAAGCCCAACAGAACAGCACCAGCCTCAGTGTGCTAAATAGCTTTTCCCAAGTACCTCCAAGCTCAGTAAAAGTGGCAACCAGCTGCAGATCACTCTGTAGCTCCTACCAGATGACCCTAGGCCAGGCACTAGTGATGGCTGATCTTGATCTGAACCAGAGCCCCTCCCAAGAGGCTCCTGAACCATACACTTAGTGGCCAGCTTCAGACCATACCAGAGTACCACCCAACCAACTGCACAAACAAGGACAGATTCAGCTAGCACTAGAGCACTTTTAAAGTGAATGACACCACTCTGTGGGATCAGCTACTCAGCAGTTCACCAGCTGTAGTCATGGCAGGCCTTCACAGCTAGTCAACCTGAAGGTCAATCCTACCTACTGATGTGCTAATAGCAATCAAGGATCAACTGCAACAGAAGGGTACACACAACCCACACAAGGATATCCCTGGATGCTGAAGCATTACGTTCAGGTGACTAGGAAGACTACACCACTAGACCCCACAGGACACCTACAACTTATAGGGCCATCTCTGCCAAGATCAGAGACAGAGATATCTATTTAAAATATAGAAACTAACACAAGGTGTCAGCCAAAATCAGGAGACAAAGAGACATGTTCCAAAAGAAAGAAAACTTCAAAAAAAAAAAAAAAAAGAACTAAACAAAATGGAGACAAGCAATCTACCAGACCTAGAATTTAAAACACTGGTCCTAGACTGCTCAATGAACTTAGGGTAAGAGTAGATGAACTCACTGAGGGTATCAACAAAGAGATAAAAAACATAACAATGAATATACAAAATCTAAAAAAAGAACCAGTTGGGAATGAATAATACAAACACTGAAATTAGGATTTAGAATCAACAGCCTATTACATAAAATAGAAGATTAAATCAGCAGTAGGGAAGAATAGGTTGTAAAAACACATCCAAAGGATCAGCAAAAAGAAAGGAGTCCTCCCAGAAGAGGATAATTTAAATGACATCTGAGACATCAAGCATAGCAACATTTGCATCATAGGGTTACTACAAGAAGACAGAGGGGCAAGGGAATGAAAATCTTTTTAAAGAAAGAATAGATAACTTTCCCTAACATGGTGAAGGAAATAAACATACAAGTCTAGGAAGTATGGAAAGTTCCAAACAGGATGAATCCAAAGAGGCCCAGACCAAGACACACCATAATTAACAGCCTAAAGTTTAAAGACAAAGAAAGAATCTTAAAAGTAGCAAGAGAAAAGCAGTTATATACACTTGGATTCCCATAAGATCATAAGCTGATTTCATAGCAGAAACTATGAAGTCCAGAAGACACTGGCATGGAGGGAAAGACCTACAACCAAGATTGCTCTACCCAGCAAGCCTACCATCCAGAATGGAAGGAGAGATAAAGAGCTTCTCAGAAATAAAAAAGCTAAAGGAATTTATCACCATTAAACCGTGTCTTAAGACATATTAAAAGGACTTTTTTAAGAAGAAAAGATAAAAACATTAATAAGAAAATATAATAAAAGCCATGCATATGTGACAAACACACAACTAACATTATACTCATTTGTGAAAAGCTAAAATTTTTTTCTTTAGGATCAGTAAGAAGAGAAGTAAGTTCACTTTTACCACTTATAATCCATTTAATATGAGAAGTTCTTGCCACTGAAATCAGACAAGAAAAAGAAAATGCATCCAGATTAAAAAGAAAGAAGTAAAATTGTAATTATTTACAGATGACATAATACTACATAGAGATAAGCCTCAAGAACCCACCTAAACTCTTAAAATTAATAAATAAATTTAAGTAGCAGAATGAAAATTAATATTCATAAATAGGTTGCATTTTTATATACCAGTAATGATTATCAGAAGTAAAAATTTTAAAAAACCCTCTTACAATCACATAAAAAATGAAATACCTAGGAATAAATTTATTCAAGGAGGTAAAAGACCTGTAAGACTCAAAAAAACCTGTAAGACACTGAAGAAATTGAAGAATCAAATAAATGGAAAAATATACTGTGCTCAGGGGTTGAAAAATTTACATTGTTAAATTGTTCCTACTACCAAAAGCAATCCCTATCAATGTAATCCCTATCAAAATATCAATGAATTTTTTTCATACAAATAGAGCAAGAAATCCTAAAATTTATGTGGAACCACAAAAGATCCCAAATAGCCACAGCTACCTGATATCACAGTATACTATAAGACTATAGTAACCCAAACAGAATGGCATGGCATGGAAACAGACACACAGATCAGTAGAACAGAATAAAGAGCCCAGAAAGAAAAACATGCCTATAAGGTCAGTTAACACATGACAAAGAAGCCAAAAATATGCATGGGGTAAAGGCAGTCTCTTCAATAAATGGTGCTGGAAAAACTGTAAAGACACATATAGAGAAGAAAAACTAGATCACTTTTTTACACTATGTACAAAAAACTGCTCAAAATGGATTAAAGACTTAAATGTAAGACCTGAAACCAGAAGACTGATGGAAAGAAAACATCGGCAAAGAACACTTCGACATTGCTCTTAGTAATATTTTTTATGTATGTCTCTTTATTCAAGGGACACACAGACAAAAACAAATGGGCTGAATCAAATTAAAAAGTTTCTGCACAGCTAAGGATAACATCAACAAAATAGAAAGACAACCTACTAAATGGGAGAATATATTCACCAATTATACATCTGGTAAAGGATTAATATCCAAAATATACAAGGAACTCACACAATGCCAAAACATACAAACAATACAATTGGTCAGAAGAGCTGAACAGACGCTTCTCCAAAGAGGACATGCAGATGGTCAACAGACATGTGAAAAAATGCTCAACATCAATAATCATGAGGGAAATGCAAGTCAAAACCATGATAAGATATCACTTCACACCTGTCAGAATGGCTGTCATCAGAAATTGACAAATAACAAGTGTTAGCAAGGATGTGGAGAAAAGGGAACCCTCATGCACTGTTCGTGGGAATGCAGGCTGGTGCAGCCACTGTGGAAAGAAGTATGGAGTTATCTCAAAAATTAAAAATGAAGCTACCATACGACTCAGTGGTTCCACTTCTGGGCCTTTACCCAAAGAAATTCAAACCACTATTTCAAAAAAATATGTGCATCCCTATGCTCATTGCAACATTATTTATAATAGCCAAGATCATATACACACAGAATATCATTCATCATAAAAAAGAATTTTTGGCAACATGCTTTGACCTAGAGGGTATTATACTAAATGAAATAAGTCAGATAGAGTAAGACAAATGCCGTATGATGTCACTTACATGTGGAATCTAAAATACAAAATGAATGAACAAACTTACAGATACAGAGAAAACAAATTGGTGTTTGCCAGATAGGAAGGGAATTAAGAGGATTAGAGGCCAGGGTGGAAAAAGTGAATGGATTAAGAACAAATTGCTAGTTTTAAAAATAGTCAAAGGGATGAAAAATACAGCATAGAGAATGTAGTAAACAATATTGTAATAAATGTGGTGTCAGATGGGTACTAGAATTATCAAGGTCTAATTTTATACACACACACACACACACACACACACACACACACACACTTTAGGTAAGGGATTCACACTATGATTCTAGAAGTATAGTTTTATTTGTAAAAACAAAAATCAAGAAGACAGTAATATTGTTTGTGAATCTCTTCATAGATACTTGTGGTCTAACTTCTCCAAATTTATTTATAAGAGTAGAAAGAGATTAACATTAACCAGCTAGTAAATTCAGAAGCATGTAATGGGTTTACCCCATAATGAATAACTTATTAATTTGGGTATATTTATCTGTCTTTCACTCAAACTGACTAGAATCCAATTTTATCCCAGTCTATATTTAGACTATTTTCCATACTGAAGACAGTGATATTCATTAAATATCCCATACTACTTTCATTGAAGTGGCAATTCTGGCCAGTGTACTGTTCTTTTTGTTGTTGTTGTTAAAGTACAGTTGTCTCCACCCCCCCTTACTGTTCTTGTCCATCACCAACCCCCACCTCCCATCCTCAATCTCAACCCACTTTGGCTTTGTCCATGGGTCCTTTACACATGTTCCTTGATGACTCTTACCCTTCTTTCTCCCCTTAACCCCCTCTCCACTCCCCTCAGGTTACTATCAATTTGTTCTTTATTTCAGTGTCTCTGGTTATATTTTGCTCACTTGTTTGTTTTGTTGATTAGGTCCCACTTTTATGTGAGATCATATGGTATTTGTCTTTCACTGCCTGGTTTACTTCACTTAGCAAAATGCTCTCCAGTTCCATCTATGCTGTTGCAAAGGGTAGTTGTTCTTTCTTCCTTTTGTTGGGTAGTATTCCATTGCGTAAATGTACCACAGTTTTTTGATCTGATTATTTACTGATGGGCATGTAGACTGTTTCCAGCACTTGGCTATTGTAAATTGTGCTGCTATGAACATTGGGGTGCATAGGTTCTTTTGAATTGGTGTTTGAGGGTTCTTAGGGTATAACCCTAGCAGTGGAATTGCTGGGTCAAAGGATAGTTCCATTTTTAGTTTTTGGGAGGAAATTCCATATTGTTTTCCACAGTGGATGCACCAGTCTGCATTCCCACCAACAGTGCACTAGGGTTCCCTTTTCTTCACAACCTTGCCAGCACTTGTTTGTTGATTTGCTTATGATGGTCATTCTCACCAGTGTGAAGTCGTGTATCATTGTGGTTTCAACTTGCATCTCTCTGATGGCTAGTGATGCTGAGCATCCTTTCATATGTCTCAGGCCCCTCTGTATGTCCTCCTTGGAGAAGTGTCTGTTCAGGTCTTTTGCCCATTTTTTAATTGGGTTGTTTGTCTTCCTAGAGTGGAGTGATGTGAGTTCTTTATACATTTTGAAGGTCAAACCCTTGTCTAAGGTATCATTGGCAGATATATTTTCACATACATTTGGTTCCCTTTTCATTTTGCTGATGTTTTCTTCAGCCATGCAGAAGCTTTTTATTTTGATGAAGTCCCATTTCTTTATTATTTCCTTTATGCCCCTTGCTCTAGGGGGCATATCAGTGAAAGTGTTGCTGCATGGAATATCTTAAATTTCCCTGGCTATCTTCTCCTCTAGGACTTTTATGGTGTTGCAACTTATATTTAAGTATTTTATCCATCTTGAGTTTATTTTTGTGTGTGGTGTAAATTGGTGGTTGAGTTTCATTTTTTTGCATATAATTTGTCCAGATGTCCCAACGTGATTTGTTGAAGAGGCTATTTTTACTTTTTTTTTGCTTCTGCCCCCTTTGATTGATATTAATTGACCATAAAGATATGGGTTTATTTCTGGGCTCTGTACTCTGTTCCATTGATCAATGTGTCTATTCTTATGCCAGTACCAGACTGTTTTGATTACAGTGGACTTGTAATATAGTTTGATACCAGGTAATGTGATCCCGCCTACTTTGTCTTCTTTCTCAAAATTGCTGCAGCTATTTGGGATGGTTTATGGTTTGATATAAATTTTTGAAATGTTTGTTCTATATCTGTGTAATAATATGTCATTGGTATTTTAATAGGGATTGTGTTGAATCTACAAATTGCAGTACACTGTTCTTTACAATGAATGTTTATTTAGTGTGCTGAATAATAATCTAACATCACTTGGCTTCCTGATATGATCTTTGATGTTCTCAAATAAAGTTTGGTCTCACATCTGTATTATTATTTATGGCAACATAATTCTGGTAAAACTTATTAGGGACCCCCTCTTCCTCAAAACATACACATAAAAACATATACATTAATAAGTTGAGTGCAAAACAAGCATTTTTTTAATAATAATGAGGAAAGGAGTCTCAAATGTTTACTTTGAAGATCTTCTACCAATAAAATATTCATAACATATTCTAAGATCTAACACACACATACACTGACATCATACTTTCATTATAAACAAATTGTAGTCAAAATTGCCTTAGCAAAAGGTAAAATATATGAAGCTTTCCATGCTATCACTACAGAGCAAGTTATCCAAAGTTATAGCTCTCACTTGTTGGTAATTAATTACATTAAATGTTTGAAATTATAACATCAAATTTCTTAAGTTTATTCAGAAAAAATGTAATAATATGTCAAGATCAAGATAATTTGATTGCTTACATGTAAATACTCCATAGACTTCACATTACAAAACCTGTGTTGAATGTTGGGATGATTGATTGATCACGAGTAATTATTGGGCAGACTTAATTATTTTATGTGTATGCAATGTATTTAATAAATCGTATTGTATTTATACAGGATACAAAGAACAAACACCCTTCAAAAAAGGAAGCTTGCATTATATTTATGGTCTATTGTTTGGGAACCAATGATTTTTTCTTCTGGGATTTGACATTGCATTCCAGTCTCGATTTCCATGATATATTATTCTCTTAACCTTAAGTCTCTGAATGCTATTCTCTGGTTACTCTTTGCCCTCAGAGTTGGTAACTCATAACTATATTTATAAAATTCCTTTTTTTTTTTGCTTTAGGGAATTCATATACTCAGAAAAAAAAAACACTCTACCTGCTTCATTTTGTCATCTCTTGGTTTGATAACATATCCTCTCGCAGCTATGAAGCATCAGTTGTCTCCTGAAAAGTATCATGTACATTAGCTACCAAAACCTAAAAGTGGACATGTCAGAAACTGAGCTGGCATATTTTTCTCCCTCACTATTTGCCATTTGTCCTTAATTTTCCATTATCTTCTATGTTGTTTTTCCTTGAACCCTTGCAGTTATTTTCTGTTCTCATTCTTATCATTGCCTGTGTACTAGATGTAACAAACAGATCCACATCTTCTTTCTGCTTCCAAATAGCACAACTTAAGCTAGACTCTAATCGTTATCCAAATGCAGATCATTACACAGCTTTCACTTTAGAAAATGTTTCTGGAACTGCCTCATTCCATGGACTTTGTTCCTGTAATACTAAGTCTAAATTAATCTGACCTTACCAAAGTGTTTTCACTCCTTCAGGTGAGTTATGTCATTCAATACACACATTTCTGTGTTTCTTTTGTATACACAATTTTCTTTTCACCCCAAATATGCACCTTCTCTTCCCAATTCCAAGTCAGTCTTTAATTAACCCCTTCAATTCTTGGTTTGCTTTATTTAGGTTTCATTCAGCTTTTACATGACATCATGAACTTAAACTTCCCAATAGGACTGGTAACTCTTATATTTCTCTTCAACAAAGATAGAGCAATGCTTGCCAGGTTCAGTATCTACTCTTTATTCAACCAATACTTTTATTGACTAAACTATGTCATGAGATAGATAAATATATATGTTTATATATTTACATTGATTTTGTAATATGGAGAGGAAGTTTTCTAAGAGTGTGACAGATAAGATCAGAAGAATATTCAAATCCATAAGAACCTCTAACCCCCTGTAAGAACTAGAAATATGAGAGTGAAATGAGAAAAATCAAACGTTTATAATAGCAATCTGGAGAAAGTCACCCAAGAGACTTGTGATATGTGGCCGAGGAGCCTTGAGAATGCCCAAGTCCCATGTAGTTAATGAGAGTACAACCTCAAATTTAGAAATGTAATGAATTTAGAAACCATAAAAGTATCGATTGTGTTGAGGCCAGTCTAACGAATGATGTGTGAACCAAAATGGGTGGGTCTGAAAGAAGTCTAAACATGATGGGTTAGAGAATGCGAACATTTGTGAGCACTGTCAGAGGGAGAAGGATGCTGAATATGGGAGGGCAGGGGTTTTCTTAGGAAGGAACCTGTTTCTGTACTTTGCCACATCACTGATAAAATTTCCCTTAGAATTTCCAAAAGCTCTAACCCCACGAACTGAAAAGTCTTCATTTGCCCTTATAGATCCAGTCTCTAAACTTCTCTGACTTGTTCTATGGCCCCAGGCTTACCTCCTCAGACTGTATGTCAGTGGTCTTTTAACTCAAACTTCCAATGAACTTTGTCCAAACTTCGTGTCAACCAACAAAGTGGGGGTTGAAGTGCACCAACACTAGATTGAAGAGCAGGAGGAGAGTTCAAAGTACAGTCCTCTACCTAAAGCCATGAGTTCTGTCAACTGCTCTCTCTTCAAAGACTGCAGCTCTCACCAAGGTCTGGTTGCAGTTAGCACCCCTTACCCTTTCATGCCCTAGTATATAACCAGGGATACTTAATATTGTGTTGAGACTCCTTGGGTGCTTCTTAATCCCATCATCTCTAAACTCTGGTCATGTGTGTCTAATAAACTTTTAACTATACAAAATTCATACATTCTTTAATGTCTACTTTGTATGTGTCATCTGCTTCTTCCTGGGATTCTGACTGATATACAACTTGATCACCTATTGACTGCTTATTAGCTTTGGAACTCTGATAATGAAATTGGTGATAGAAAGAAGCACATTCTCTTAAATGATTTTATGTATAAAAATTGTTGTGTGTTTGTATGTGTTCCTTATTATAAAAAAAAAATGAGCTTTTAGCCCTGGTTAGTGTGTCTCAGTAGATTGAGTGCTTGCCTGCAAACCAAAGGGTCACTGGTTTGATTCCCAGTCAGGTTGCATGCCTGGGTTGTGTGGGCCAGGTAGGGGCCGCACAAGAGACAACCACAAATCAATGTTTCTCTCCCTGTCTTTTTCCCTCCCTTCCCCTCTAAAAATAAATAAACAAAATCTTAAAAAATAAGCTTTTATTCTAATTTAAAAACTTGCCTTGAAAATGTTTGGCTTTCCTCAGTCAGTCTTTGAGAATGTGCCCTACTTTGGATACACTGACATATTTGAATGTGGGGTCACTGGACCTTATGAAATCTTAGGTCAAGTGAGAAACAAGCACAGGGATCTTAACTAATTTGAGAATTTTCTAGGAAATGTCAAAGTTGAAGAAGCCTTTGAAGTCAGAAACAAGTTTAGATTTAAATCAAATAGTGGAAATTTTATGATGGAATTGAGCCAAATTTGGTTTCCTCTTTGGAGAATTACTGGAACAATCCTATATTGGAATATGTTCTTTAGTGGAATGATCTTTATGTACCCTTCAACTATTGAGTCTTTTTTAGATCTCTTATGGGAACATTCTCTTTCAGCTTAGGGTCAAAAAGCTACATTTTAATGGCCTGCCTAGATATGATAAAAAAAATTCTCTATATTACCAAAAAAATAAAGGATCAACAAATATATGGTGAAAAAATTTAGATATGAACAGGCAATTCACATAAATGATATGCAAATTACTTAAACATATGAAAAGTTGTTCAAATTTGTTCATAAAAGAGATATTAGGGCTGAGTGACAGAATATATAATCTGAACCTACAATATTTAATCACTTCAAAAAATAAGAAAATTGTCAATGATTGCTGGGTTCATGTCAAAACAAAACCCAACCTCAGAAACTAATTTAAAGAGGTTTCCACTGACCTGCGCAGAACAAGTTAAGCATCAATAAAGAATGCTATGTGAATACAACTAGAGCATAAAAATAGATTTAAGTCCATGAGATCATCATGGCATTAAAACAATTCATTTGTAATAGTTGAAGGATGCCAAGAAACCAACTCATTATTCTGAAAACTAATAAAAAATGGAAACAAGAATTTATTCTGTATTTCCTGTACAAAATTATTTAACTGAACAAAGAAAGTTTCCCTCAATAGAAGAATCCATCAATAAATTAAGAAGGAATGATAGATTTAGAATATCACTATTTTCAAACCCTAATGCAAATATCAATGAAATAAAATAGATACAATGTGGTTCCTGATAGAAATAAACATTACGACTTATGAACTCTTTTTACTGAAAAAAAAAAATCAACATCAAACCTCAATTTAGTCAAGGCTCTAGATCTAGCTACCACTAGTCAGGAAATACCTCCTAGAGTTGTCTATACCAGTGATTTTCAACCAATATGCCACATGGCAGGCACACTGGTGTGCTGCAAGAATTTTTAAGATATGTAACACTTGAGTGTTTAGTCAGGGGCACTGACCTCTTTTTCTTAGACTGTCAAATAAGAAGATGACAACAGCCAATACAACAATATCCATCTGGTGTGAATGAATCAAATTATACCTTTTTTTGTGTGTGTCACACCGAAAAAAAAATACAATGTAGTTTTTGGTGTGCCACAGAATTTTAGTAATTAGTTTATGTGTGTCACAAGACGATAATGGTGGAAAATCGCTGGTCCACACTGAACCTCCAGCAACTCAATTACAGTTCCGATTTTCGTACCCAGCACTGGTTCTCAGAGTGGTTTCCAGCTCTGGGTCACTGATTCTATAAATTGTTATAATCTCTATTCACTGGCTCATGTCTCCAATCTTGGGGACAGCTGTTTGCCCTACTGTCTTTAGCTCTCTTGAAGATCCTAGAGACATTGATTTTTCAGTGTGTTCAGCTCTGTGTTTGTTAGGACAGAGTGGTGACTTCCAAGCTCCTCACGTGTGGAACCGGGAACCCTGGTTCTAGTTTGTTTCATAGTGTGGTATCTGCTGACTCTGACCTCAAGTTTAGTTGGGAAAAGAAGTGACACCTTCAGTCTAGATTGCTGAAAAGAGAAAATAGTACAAAGTAATCTGAAGTTTGGATAACCAGAAAATTGAGATTCCAGTAGCTTCCATGTTCACTTTAGGACAAAGTGATTTGGAGGTGTTAATATTCATGTGAACGTGCCTCTCAGGCCGTTGGGATGATGCATATGGAAGCCCATCCTCAGTCGTGCTCTCTGCGTGATGGTCCAGAACTGGAGATCTATTACATGCCATGTAGAGGGAAAGCCAAGTGTATTTTAACTACTTATTTGAAAAAGAAAAATTACCAATCCAAACGAATTACTGGCACATGAATTGCTGATGAAAACTTAAATACATGTTTATCTACTTGGTGGCTTGTCTATAGCAGGTTATTAATCCATGGTTAGGACACCTTGCTTCACAGTGGAGTACTTGTCCAGTGTCCTACTATCCATGGGATGTTTTATAGGCAATGCTAATTAATATTTATGTACTTCTAAGCAAAATAAAATCGAGTAGTAAGTGTGCTTTTAATAACACAACATAGCACTTATAAACTAAAAGCAAACGACCTTGTCATTATTTTTCCTTCTACTTTTTCCCCTTTGGCAGAAACAGGAGAGTGAGTTTTTGAGCTGTGTGCAAGAGAGAGGAGGGATGACAGAAGCTGGAATTAATTAATGATAAAGACAGCTAACCAATGAGGAAGGATGCATAAACAAAAAAGAAATAGAAGATAGGACCAAGCAAGCAAAGTAGTAACCCTTCAGCCTAGATTGCTGAAGAGAGAAAAATAATACAAAGTAATTTGAAGTTTGGATAACCAGAAAAATTGAGATTCCAGTAGCTTCCATGGTCACTTTAGGACAAGGTGATTTGGAGGTGTTAATATTCATCAGGTATTTTCCTTCAGCCTCCTAGGGTAATACTCTCACCCTGTGGACACCCTTTCAAGAAGGAGAGCAGAGAGGAGAAGTTAACTATGGATTTTTACTAAGCTAAAGTTTCACTTCTGTTGTATCACTAAGAATGACAGAGATATTGCCAGGATTTCAGATGGGTACCAGTTGTGGTTCATGAATAAAAATAAGGAAGATCAATTAAGAATATTTTCTTGAGAGAAAAAAAACATCTCAGAATAGAGGAGACTGTTCCTATGTCCAGACAGTTCAGTGCTGTCTAAGCACCCAATTTATGTGTTGAATTCTAACATGAGTTTTCATTTAGTCGAGTATTGCAGGTTGAAAGGAACCCTATGACCTGAAGAAATTTAATTCAAGCCATCCTAATGGAGTAAGGCCAGATGTACAGAACCCTGAGTTTACGGAAACTGTTCCATGTGCATGGGCCTTTTTGTCCATTCCACCATCATTTTTCTCAGCTTCCTACAACCCGAGGTTTAAACCCTCAATGCTACTTTTTGGATAAAGCCTGAGCAGTTGCCTAGCAGGCAAGACTGTCCATAATCTTGGATTTTCTCTTTGCTTCTGTGTCTTCCATTTAAAAATTTTCAACTTTAGCCAAACTCAACTATGCAAGTCTCTTGATTTTCAACCTCATTATTTGGTAAAGCAGCTTCGACTGCAGTACTCACTACTGGGGAGGGGGGCCCATCTGTGTTCTCCACTTCTTGCATGAAGCCTTTCCTGATTCTCCAACTGGATATACCATCTTCCCCCTCTGCAAACACTTTTTGGGTATCCGAATTTTTTGTCATACATCATCCCTTTCTCTTAATACCAGTTAGTTTTGTGTATGTTTGTAATGTGCCCCTCAAACTATATTATTGTGTCTCCTGGCAGCAAGTGTTTATTACACGGTATCCTACTAAGGCACTCGAGCTCTGAGAAAGGATCTAACTTGGGCATGGGTTGGTGATGTCTCCTGTTCTCAAGTTTGATTTTTTGTAATGTACAGTCCTAGGAGCAATATCTTCTTTATGTCAGGCAAGCGCTTGGATCTGTGACTCTATTATTTCTAATCTTCACACTTCTAAGAGGGGGTGGTCTTCCATGTTTATAAATCACAAAACTTAGAAGTCAAATAAGTTACTCAAGGTCATGTGTGTATAAATGTCTGAGCCTGGTCTCCATCTCAGTGCCAAGAGTCTCCATATTCTACTTGCTTTCCATTGTGCCCTGATATTTTTTTTTGCAATATCCATAAGTGGTCATTTGTGTTTAAAAAACAAAATTTCTTTTTATAAAATTTTATTTTTATTATTTTTTAAAGGTTTCATTTATTTATTTTTAGAAAGAGAGGAAGGGGAAGAGAGGGAGAGAAACATCAATGTGTGGTTGCCTCTTATGTGGCCCCCACTGGGGACCTGGCCCGCAATCCAGGCATGTGCCCTGACTGGGAATTGAACCAGCAGCTCTTTGGTTCACAGTCTGTGCTCAACCCACTGAGCTATACCAGCCAGGGATGTAAAATTTTATTTTTAACTACAGTTTGCATTCAATGTTATTTTGTATTAGTTTCTAATACCTATCTGGTGCCATATGTAGTAATTAAAATATTATGGGCTATATTTCCTATGCTATACTTAACACCCCTGTGACTATTTTGTAACTACTAATTTGTGTTTCTCAGTCCCTTCACCTTGTACACCCAGCCTCCCAACCCTTCTCACCTAAGGCAACCATCAGTCTGTTCTCTGCTTCTATTAGTCTGTTCCTATTTTGTTTGTTAACAGACTAATTTCTTTATACAGAATTATACCGAAATTTCTCTCTTTTAAATGCAGAAGGCCAACTGCTCTCTGTCTCCCACATGTCCCAGCTCTCTCTCGCTCTTTCTGATATGCATGTCTGTTTTGCAGGTGGTGGATTTTCTGTGTACTTAATACAAATTCTGCAAGTTCTGCCTGCTGAGTCCAGAGACTTTGTAGGTCAAACAATAAGACCCATGGCTACAATCTTTCCTACAATAATCCCTTAGACTAAGGTGACCAAGACCCTCAAATCCATTGGTCAAAGGTCACTCACACCAAGGGTCTACACCAAGGGGAGGGGCTCCCTCTAAGAGGTGACAAAATTTTTGTTCACAAATTGCTCCAAAGATGTTTTAATGACAAAAAGGAGTGAGCTTAGCAAATACTTAGCAAATCACTACATCTATTCCTCAAATTAATCTCTGACCCAAACCTTAAGATTTTATACCATGACAGTGTGAGAAAATATTAAAATATACACATGCAGAATCTCACTATCTCCCTTTTCCAGGAGAGAGTGTTATAAAAATGTTTCAGAATGCAGTCTTTTCTTAGTATGTGTTCTACTACTTATTTAATGTCTGATCGTTCCTCAATGTTACTATCTATAAAATGTGAATGATATTATTACCCATTTAGGATAATTGAGATTGAATTAAAACAAGAAAATGTATCACTCAGAATAAGTACCCCAAATATTAGCCATCATCATTATTACTGCTTTCCAAGACTTTATGGTGATGGTTGAATTATCATGACAACAAGAGGATGAAAAAGCTAAGAGAGGCTAAACTGATTTATATTATTTATAGTTGGGTAAAATTCATACAATATAAAATTCACCATTTTAACCATTTTGAAATATATAATTCAGTGGGTTTTAGTATATTTACAATGTTGTACAATCACCAAAACTTTTGAATCACCGCAAAATAAAACCCATACCCTTTAAGCAGTCAGGTCCCACTCTTCCCCCAGCCACAGGCCCTGGCAACCGCTGATCTGCTTTCTGTCTCTATTGATATGCCTAATTCTGTCTATTTCATTCAAATGAAATCATGCAATATGTGGCCCTTTCTGTCTGGCTTCTTTTAATTAGTAAAATGTTTTCAAGATTTGTTCACATTGTAGCATGCATCAGTAATTCATTCCCTTTTATGGCTAAATAATATTTCATTACATGGATACATGATTTTTTGTTTATCCATCCATCAATTAATAGACATAGAGTTATTTTCACCCAAATGCCAGCTTTGCCTTAAAAACATTGACTACATAGTGGGACAATGGAATAAGTAGATTGCATTTTGGCTATTGTGATTTTCCATCCTTTCACCTCCCACCTACTTGTGGCCTTAGATCTAATGTGAGTCAATTACAGACACCACATAATTGGATACTGTTTTTTGCCCATTCTACTAGGGAGTCAATGATGGTTGCAGGTAAGTTGAACAGCACAGAGCTCTCTTACTGAGATTAAGCTATTCTTTATTGAGCATTACTCTGGTTGTGGTAAGTTTTTGATTAGATTCCAGAGATCCTATAATTGCTTTTGTGGAAGAAGAGTTTGGAACTCCATAGCCACCATTTTTGCTGATGCCATACTGTCAATCAATTTGTATTTTAAAAGGAGTACAAAATTTAAAGAGCACAGCTAGAGGTTCCACAGGAAAATGGGATAAGAGAGAGTGGAGCACGTGCCAGGGGACCCCAAGGCCACTGCCGGCTTATTGATTTTCTAGGAGGACTCAGCATGTGATTGTACTTGAGGTGACGATTTTTACAGTGAAAGTACAAAAAGCAAATCAGGAAAAAGAGAAGACGTGGGAGAAGTCCAGAGGAAACCAGGAATAAGCTTTAAAGAGTCCTGCCTGAATGGAGTCAAACAGGGTGCATTAATTCCTCCACCAACAAATTATGGCAATACATGAATAGTGACAAGATCATTGGGAATTTGGTCCCTAGAGTTTTTACTGGGGGCTAGTTACATAGGAACCCTCTGCCTGGCATATAAGAAAAGCCTAGACTAGCCCCCAAAAGTAAATGTTCAGTATAACTTACATTGTTTGTACAAACACTTTAGGTATAGTGAACAAGTCTTATGATTAATGGTGGTGGGAATACTTCTGAAATCCAAGGTTGCAAATATCAGCCAACCTTGCAAGCAGGTCTTTCTAGAATAGCAATGTAAGGCCTATTATGTTAAGTATTTTTTTTTTTAAACAAGGTACGTGAACCATGGTATTAAACTCTGGGACAAAGTGAGTAAAAGAGATTATCTGAAAATTTTGTAGTATATATTGTGACATAATTTTCCTTCCTTTCTTTTTTCTTTACCAGGAGATTATGATAAAGGCTTATAAGTTCATGGTAACCATAGCAAAACTAACAGTAGATACAGAAAAGGTAAAGAAAAAGAAATCTAAGCAAACTACTAAAGAAGGTCCACTAAACTACAAAGATAAAGAACGAGAGAAGAAGAAAGAAACAGAGGAAATACAAAACAGCCAGGAAACAATGAACAAAATGGGAATAATACATACCTATCAATATACTTTAAATATAAATAAATACATTAAATTCTCCAATACCAAGACATAGAATGGCTGAAAGGATAAAAACAAACAATACCCATCCATATACCACCTATGAGAGAATGACTTCATGCAATGACACAAACAGACTAAAAGTGAAGGGATCCAAAAAAATATTCCATGCAAATGGAAACAAAAACAAAGCTAGGGTATCTATACTAATATCAGGATGTATAGACTGTATGTAAACACTGTAAAGACAGAAAAGAACATCATCACATAATCATAAAGGGGTCAGTCCAAGAAAAGGATATCACATTGGTAAATCTTTATGCAGCTAACATAGGAAGAATTAATACATAAAGCAAATATTACCAGGACTACATAGAGAAAGAGACAGTGACACGGGGGCTTTAATACCTCACTTTCACCAATGGATAGATCCTCTTCACAGAAAATAAGAGAACATAATTCATTAAACTAGATGGACTTAACAGATCTATACAGAAAAGTCCATCCAAAAGAAACAGAATACATATTCTCAAACACACATGGAACATTCTCTATGATAGATCATATGACAGGCCCCAAGCAATTCTTAATAAATTTAAGAAGGTTAAAATCATTTTAAACAAATTTTCCAACCACAATGGCATAAAACTAGAAATCAGTTATAAGAAGAAAACTGGAAAATTTACAAATATGTGGAAATTAAAATCATGCTACTAATTAACCAATGGGTCACAGGGCACAAAAAGAAGATAAAAATATTTTGAATTACATGAAAATGGAAACACAATATACCCAACTTAGAAGATGCAATAAAAACAGTTCTCATAGGGAAGTTGTTAGTGATAAATGCCCAAGTAAGAAACAAGAAAAATCTCACATAATTAACTTAACTTGACCCTTCAAGGAACAATAAAAGAACAAAAGAAGCCCAAAGTTGATACAAAAAAAGGAATTAACAAAGATCAGAGTGGTGTTAAATTAAAGAGACTAAAATGATAATAGAAAATATCAATGAAACTAAAAACTGGCTTTTTGAAAAAACAAAGGTGAAAAGGCTTTAGCTAGACTCACAAAGTAAAAAAGAAAGAGAATCAAATAAAATCAGAAATTAGAAGTTACTAATGGTATTACAGAATAGAAAAAATCATAAGATACTATGAAACATAATATGCCCAAAATTGAACAACCTAGAAGAAATGAAAAATTCCTAGGAATATAACCTCCCAAGACTGAAAATGAAGTGGAAAAAATCTGAACAGAACAATTACCAGTAATCAAATACGTCCCACAAAACAAAAGCCTGGCACCATACACCTTTCCTGGGGGAATTCTACCAGACACTTAGAGAAGAATGAACACCAACTCTTCTCAAAATTAAAAAAAAAAAAAATCAAAGAGGAAGGAATACTTCCAAACTCATGTTATGAGGCCAGCATTACCCTGACACCAAAACCAGATAAGAGAGCCACAAAGAACATCACAGGCCAACATCCCTGAAAGATATAGATGCAATTTTTTTTTGTAAAATACTAGTAAACCAAATTCAATAATACCTTAGAAGGATTATATACCAAAATCAAGTGGGATTAATTCCAGGGGTACAGGGATGATTCAACAACCACAAATCAATTGTTGTGATGTGCTGAAACAAAATGAAGGGAAAAATTCATAGGATCATCTCAATGGATACATAAAAAGCATTTGAGAAAATTCAGCATCTATCTTTAATATAAACACTCAATAAAGTAGGTAAAGATGAAATGTACCCTCAATATAATAAAGGCAATATATCATAAACCCATCGCTAACATCATACTCAAATGTGAAAAGCTGAAAGGCTTTACTCTAAGATCAGGAACAAAGTAGGATGTACAATGTGCCATTTTTATTTAATATAGTATTGTAAGTCCTAGATAGAGCAATTAGGCAAAAAAAAAAAGGAATTAAATGTATTCAAATCAGAAAGAACTAAAATTGTTGCTAAATGTAGATGATATAATATTACATATGGAAAACCATAAGGACACCACCGAAATCTGTTAGAACTACTCAGCAAATTCAGTGAAGTTGTTTCTTGTACAATACAAGAAACCTGTTACATTACTATAATCTAATAACAAACTAGCAGAAAGAAAAAAATAAGAAAACAATTCCATTTACAATTTTATCAAAAAGAATAAACTAGATGGCTTTGCATGTGAATTTTACCAAACATTTTGAGAAGAGCTAACATCTCTCCTCAAACTATTTCAAAGATTTCAAGCGGAAATCCCTAAGCTCATTTTACGAGTTCAGCATTATTTTAATTCCAAAAACTGATAGACACTACAAAAAAAAGAAAATTATAGGCAATATCCCTGATGAACACAGATGCCAAAATCTTCAACAAAATGTTAGCAAGCTGAATACAGCAATATATCAAAAAGATCATACACCATGATCAAATAGGATTAAATCTACTTGCAAGGTTGGTACAACATTTGAAATTCAGTAAACATGATTCACCACATAAACAAAATGAAAGATAATAACCACATTGATCATATCAATAGATGCAGAAAAACATTTGATAAAATCCAGCACACATTTATGATAAAAAGTCACAGCAAAGTGGGTATAGTGGGAACGTACCTAAACATAATAAACGCCATATATGACAAACCCACTGTCAGTATCATTACTCAATGGGCAAAAACTACAAGTGTTCCTTTTAAAATCAGGTACAGGACAGGAATGCCTGCTTTTACCTCTTTTCTTAAACATAGTACTGGAAGTCCTAGCCATAGCAATCAGACAAATAGAAAAAATAAGAGGCACCCTAATTGGAAAGGAAGAAGTAAAAACTATCTTCATTTGCAGATGAGATGATACTGTATAGAGAGAACCCTAAGGATTCCACAGAGAAACTACTAGAACTGATAAATGAATTCAGTAAAATAGCAGGATACAAAATTAATATTCAGAACTCAGTTTCATTTTTATACGCCCATAATGAACTACCAGAAAGGGAAACTAAGAAAATAATCCTATTCCCAATTGCTTCCAAAATAATAAAATACCTAGGAATCGATCTAACCAAGGATGTAGAACTGTACTTGGAAAATTGTCAGATGCTGAAGAAAGACATTGAAGAAAACACAAGTAAGTGGAAGCACACACTGTGTTCATGGACAGGAAGAATTAACATCATTAAAATTCCCATACTACCCAAAGCAATCTACAGATTCAATACAATTAATATGAAGATACCAATGACATATTTCACATAATTAGAATGCATATTTCAAAAATTTATATGGAATGACAAAGGCCCCATATAACAACAGTGATCTTGAGAAAGAACAAATTTGGAGGAATCATGCTACCTAATATCAAACTATACTATAATGCCACAGTAATCAAAACAGCATACTACTAGCATAAAAACAGACATATAGATCAATGGATCAGAATAGAGAGACCAGAAATAAATCCACATCTTTGTAGTCAATTAATACTTAACAGAGGATGCAAGTACATACAATGGGCTAAAGAGAGTTTATTCAATAAGTGGTGTTGGGGAAATTGGACAGATATGTGCAGAAAGATGAAACTAGACCACATTCTTATGCCACACCCCAAAATAAATTAAAAATGGATTAAAGATTTAAATGTTAGATCTGAAACCATAAAAATCCTAGAAGAAAACATAGGTAGTAAAATCTTGGACATTGTTCATAGCAATATTTTTTCTGACATATATCCTCAGGCAACGGAAGTGAAAAAAAATAAAAAAATTGGACTACATCAAGCTAAAAAATTTTTGCACAGCAAAGGAAACCATCAATAAAATAAAAAAGACAACTCACAGAATGGGAGAACATTTTTGCTGATATATCTGATAAGGGGTTAATATCCAAAATTTATAAAGAACTTACAAATCTCAACACCAAAAACACAAACAATCCAATTAAAAAATGGACAAAGGACCTGAGCTGACACTTCTCCAAAGATGGCCAATAGACATATGAAAAGATGCTCAACATCACTAACCATCAGAGAAATGCAAATTAAGACCATGATGATATATTATGCCAGTCAGAATGGGTATCATCAATAAGTCAATGAACAACAAGTGCTGGTGAGGACATGGAGAAAGGGGAACCCTTTTGCACTGTTGGTGGGAAAGCAGATTGGTGCAGCCACTGTGGAAAGCAGTATGGGCACACCACAAAAAATTAAAAATGGAACTGCACTGTGGCCCAGTGATTCTACTTCTGGGAATTCATCCCAGAAAACCTGAAACACTAATTTGAAAGAATGTAAGCATCCATATGCTCATTGCAGCATATTTGCAATTGCCAAGATATGGAAGCAGCCCAAGTGTCCATCAGTAGATGAGTGGATAAAACAACTATGGGACATTTACACAATGGAATACTACTCAAACATAAAAACAAAGAAAATTTTACCATTTGCAATAGCATGGATGAACCTGGAGAGCATAATGCTAAGTGAAATAAGCCAGTCGGAAAAAGACAAATACCATATGATTTCACTCATATGTGGAATCTAATGAATGAACTAAACAGGCTAAACAGAGACAGACTCATAGAGAGCAGGCTGATATCTCTGTGGTGGGGTGGGGGGCTGGAGGGGCTTTGGAGGTGGATGGATAGAGCAAAATGGGAAAAGGACACATGGACATGGACAATTGTGTCATGGTTGTGGGGTAGGAGTATAAGGGTGATAAATGGTAACAGGAAAATAAAATTTAAGAAAACAATATAAAAAATATTTTAGCCCTGGCTGGTGTGGCTCAGTAGCTTGAGTGCCAGCCTGCAAAGGGGTTGCTGGTTTGACTCCCAGTCAGAGTACACGCCTGGGATACCGGACAAGTCCCCAGAAGGGGGCGCTTGAGAGGCAACCACAAATTGATGTTTCTCTCCCTCTCTATCTCCCTCCCTTCCTTCGCTAAAAATAAATACAATCTTTAAAAAAAATTAAAGGTATTTGCAAGGTAAAAAATAAAAAAAAAACTTGGCAGTCAAAAATAAATAAAGGAATAAAATACCTAGAGAAACACCTCTACATTGAAAACTATAAGTCATTGACAAAAGGAAGTAAAGAATACAAGTAAATTGAAGATAGTTTGTGCTTATGGATTGGAGGAATTAATATTTAAGATGTCCATATTACTCAAAGCAATCTGCAGATTTAATGCAATCCCTATTATAATTCAAGTGGCATTTTTCACAGAAATAGAACAATCATAAAATTTGTATGGAACCACAAAAGGGTCCAAAGAGCCAAAGCAATCTTGAGAAAGAAGAACAAAGTTATAGGCATCATAACATCTGATTTTAAACTATATTACAAAGCTGGAGTAATCAAAATAGGATGACATTGGCATAAAAACAAACACATAAATGAATAGAGAGCTCAGAAATAAACCCGCACACACATGGTCAATTATTTTATGACAAACAAGTAAAAAATATACAATGGGGAAAGAACAGTCTTTTGAATAAATGTTGTTGGGAATACTGGATATGCAAAAGAATAAAAAGACAACTATCTCACAGCACAGATAAATGTTAACTCAACATGGAATAAAACTTGAACATAAGACTTGATACTATAAAACCCCAGGAAGAAACATGGGTGATAAACTCCTTGACATCAGTCTGGGCGATGATATTTTTGGATTTGACACCAAAACCAAAGGCCACAAATGCAAAAATCGACACATGAAAATAAACATTTTCTTTGCTGAACAGAAAAGAATTATCAAAAGGATGAAAGGCAACCTACGTGGAAAATATTTGCAAATTGTATTTGATAAGAGGCTAATATCTAAAATATATAAATGACTCATACAACTCAATTTCAGAAAAACAATCTAATTAAAACTTGGCAAAATGAGTAGACATTTTTCTAAAGAAGACATACAGATGGCCAACATGTATGTGAAAAGGTGCTCAATGTCACCAGTCATCAGGGAAATATAAATCAAAGGCCCCTTACACCTGTTAGAGGCTACTATCAAAAGACATCAGTGCCGGTGAGGATGGAGAGAAGAGGCCACTGCTGGTCGGAGTGTGCACTATAGGTGTGAAAGTAAAGTGTGCAGCCGCCATGGAAATCAGCACGGACCTTTCTTTAAAAAGTTAAAATAGGTCCAGCAATTCCACTTCTGGGTGTATATATATATATGAAGACAATGAAACTACTAACCTGAAATGTGTACTCTGCCCCTGTTCATTGCAGCATTGTTTACAGCAGCCAAGGTAGGAAAATAACCTCAGTGTCCATGAATCAATGAATGAAAGGGAAATTATGTAATATCACAATGGCATACTATTCAGACATAAACAAGTAGGAAATCTTGCCATTTGTGATACTATGAATAGAATTGCAGGCATTATGCTCAGTGAAATGTCAGACAGAGAAAAACAAATACTGTATGATATCACTTACATGTGGAATCTAAACAAAAAGGTGGCGGCTGAGCAAAACTGGTGAAGGGGGACAAGGAGAACAAAAACTTCCAGTTATAAAATAAGCAAGTCATGAGGATGTAATGTACAGCATGGTGACTGTAGTTAATATTTACTGTACATTTAAAAGTTGATCTGTGTAAGACCTTAGAAGTTCTCATCACTGTTAAAAAGTTGTAACTATGTATATGGTGACAAATGTTACCTAGACTTATTGTTGTGATCATTTCTCAATATAGAATCCTCAAATCATTATATTGTACACCAAATACAGTCACAATGGGGGCTGGACACCAACATTGGAATTTTGAAGGGGCACGATTCTGTTTGTAACACCATGCCACATCTTCCTGTAGGATCCATTTGATTCATACCCTCAAAGCCTGCAGGAGGTTGCTTTCTAGTGGGTGAGGTTAATCATTGTTATTATTCATCTTATGTTATACTTTGTCTCTAATAATTGTTCCTGAACTTGCCTTCATGGTTAATTTGAATATCTGAAAGTGATTAAGTGAGCCACTAGCTTTTTTCAACATTCTGAGAAAAGAAGCAACACCACAGAGAGTCTTATTTGTTTTCATTAGATAGAATTGTCATTTTGCAACCAAATCATGTTTTATTATTTTTTAAATCCTCACCTGAGAATTTTTTATTACAGAGAAAAGAAGAGGGAGAGGGAGAGAGAGATAGATAATGTCCATCGGTTGAGTCCCTTAGGTGCCCCAACTGGGGATTGAACCTGGAACCTAAGTATGTGCCCTGACCAGGAATCAAACCTTCAACCTTTTGGTGTACAGGATGATGCTCCAACCAACTGAGTCACCCAGCCAGGGCTGATCATCTCATTTTAAAAGAATTTATAAAAGTCTTCAAGTTGTATACATTATTTTATACATAAGTGAATGAGCAGATAATATAGTAGTCCCCCCTTTCCTGATGGGGGTATGTTCTAAAATACCCAGTGGATGGCTTCATCTATGGACAGTACCAAGCTTCATATATACCATATTTTTTCCTGTATGTATATATGCTCTATGGCTTCTCTTTGGCATTATTTCAATTGCCAGCATCACTTTTCTTGCTCTTAGGAGACATTATTAGATAAAATAAGAGTTACTTGAACACAAACACTGTGATAATTCGAAAGCCCATCTGATAACTAGGACAGCTGAGTGACTAGCAGACAAGTGGCCTTGACAATGTGGAGTTGCTGGACGAAGAGATGATCCATGTCCCAGGCAGGATGGAGCCAGACAGCACAAGATGTCATCACACCACTCAAAATAGCATGCTACTAAAATTTATGAATTGTGCATTTCTGAAATGTTTTACTTAATATTTTCAGACCATAGTTTATCACTGGTAACTGGAACAATGGAAAAACAACACCATATTTCTCTTTCTTGCAATGCAACCTAAATGCAGTTATGCTCATAGAAGGAAAAAGAAAGAAAAGAATTTCAAATTCATATAAAGTGCTCATATCCGAAGTAATCACTGGTGTTTTCAGGTGGTTTTAGATGAGAGCCAGAATGTGCTCCTAGAGTGTGCCAGGACTTCCAGACGAGGGGGAAGATGTGCCATGCAGTATGGTAGTCTCAGACCTGAGCTCCGTGCCTCTGCCCATTCTCGGGATGTGCCCAGATGCTCGCTGGTTTTGTTATATAACACAGTTAGTTAGCACCCTAGTCAATTTTTAATGGCTTTGTTTCTCTCATGCAATTTTCTCTTGAGGTTCAGCACGACAAATGTTTTAGAAGTGCGGTAAACTGTCACTGGGGCTGCTCAGCTCAGCAGCACACTATTGGAGGGCACCATAGCTCCTGGAGTGGAGCAGTGTACACTGTTTTTTGTTTGCTTTATTTTCATTTTAAAGAATTTTATTACAAGCTGTTAACATTCAGGGCATTTCAGAGTACCTCCTACTAGATTTTTGGTAACTGATTTTAAAGTGTTACTTGTGTATTTTTTTCTCCTAGTGCCTTTCAGGCAAAAGTATTACGTGACGATTGTTTAAGGTGTTAATTTGATGGAATAGTTTATCCTCAAGATCCTGAGACACGAATCCGTGGATATCTCTTAGGGTAGTTTTCCAGCAGAGCAAGTAGCTTTGGCAAGCTTTTCTTCTGATTTTGGTCATGTGTTTATAAACCCGGCATTAAACTCTGTCATCCCAGCTGGGCTTCTGACTGATCTAACTTTACAGACAAACTAAGACCTAACCAGTGGTGTAGTCTGCATTAACAAGCAAGCTAGAGGCACTCAGCATACTCACTCAGTATTTATTCCACAATAGCTCAAGCAATGTGCAACCCAAAGAGGATTTGAAATATGAGACTTCTAAGATAAAATATTGTTTGCAGTGTACACCAAAGTCTTCTATTTTATTAAGTGGGATAATCTGTTACTCTGGTTCTTCATCAAGAGGTTTATAGCCCTTTGTGTATGTCCTAAAGGAGACAAGGTTCACTTTCATTGCAGATATTCTTCTTGTTGGGTATAAACAAGCCCTGGGTATAAACCTCCTGAGAATCCCTGGGACTGTCTAGACTAGGCATGCCCAAACTTCTTCCCCAGGAAGTTTTCCAAACCTAATGAACACTGTAGGCAGAAGTGACAATCCTTCTGTACCCTCTGATATTCCCTGTATCTCCCAATGCTAAACTAAGGCAGTGAGTTTTGGTATTATTGTGTGTTGAGACTTTTTATTAGCATTCTTACAGAGCATGGATTAACCTAGGCCCACTTAATTATCTAAAGCCTCAGTTTAGATTTATTACTAATCATAATAAATATGATTGATACAGTATTTAAGATAAGTGGCTCTGGGCAGCCTCCCCAGTGATTGTGGAATGTGTTAAGATTTCGTCTTTCATGTCCACATAAGAGAAGAAAAAGGAAAGCTTAAGGGAAAGGACTCATTAAAAGTCCTTTGTCTAAAAACCTTGGGAAGTTTGACATCCTATTCTTCCTGACCTCTGAAGGATCACGACTACAGCCAGGGGTAATGTTTTTTAATGTCACAGTTTGAACACGGCCCAATGTTTTAAAGTGAATCCACAGATTAAGCTGCCTTATAAATTTCCTGGTTCCGCTGCCTTACATTATTGGATATATTTCTGTTTCCTTTGCTTTCATAGGCCTAAATAATGAAAACTCTTTATAGTTCATCCAAAGCTCACTGACTCTGACATGTGGTATTCACATTTTTGTGAGTAATTTCCAGGGCACTTCCTACTTTTCTGCTGAGCTGCATGCCAAGATAACTTTTGGAAGGTACAGCAGCATAGGCAATTGGCAGTTATTCAGAGTAGTGTTGGATATGTTATGAAGGTGTTTCTATAAATTAGGGATCAATGCAAGCAGGTAAATCTTATTATCTAATAATTCTTATTGGCATATTCCCTTACTTTATTTTTTATTTCCCTTTTAATATATTTATAAGAAGTTGCCTCCAATGATGCTTTCTTTTTCCTCTGAAAGAGCCCATCAATAGATACCCAAAGACAGCTGTAATTAGGTAAACTGGCCAATTAAATACGGAAACACAATATCTTGTTAGCAATTGGAATCAACAGTTGGGTGACATTTTGATAAACTGCTTCAATATAGATAGCATTTTGGTGCCTTTTCACTTCTTAAAAAGGTCACAGTCTCTGAAAAGTAACATTGAGAAAGCTGATATTTAAAGGGTATAGGAAAATTCAAATAAATAGCCTGCTCTACTTCCACGTACCTCTTCTCACAATAAAACCCTTTTCAGTCTACTTGGCCTTTTGATTCTACTGGTTGGGGTTTCCATTGTTGTAAGGAGGAGATGATACGTCTTTTTTTCCTCCAGTCCAGTTTTGATATCACTGGAAGTCTCACTCTGTATTTTCAGTAAGAAGTATAACAGTTGACTCGCTTGGTAATATCTGGGTGAATACAAGTGCCTCCCTCCTAAGAGACACCCCTAGTAAGACTTTCAGAAGAGTCCTTGCAATCGATGCGAGGACTGTGCACCACGTTGCTCTTGGGTGCAAATCAGGGTGAGCTCCACTAAGTCTCCAAGTTAGAGTTTGTTACAATATTATTCACAAACTATCTACCTTAAAACAGCACCTGAAGTGCTTTGTAAAAGATGCAGATACTTCAGTCAAAGTCCAGATCAACTGAATCCTAATCTCTGAAGGTAGAGCTGAAGATGCCTCATTGTTAAAAGATCTCCAAGTGATTCTTAAGCACGCTTTTGAAAACCACAGCTCTGCACCGTAGGGGAAGTTTGAGCTAGATCCTGCCTCTCTTCTTCCACACTTATTAAGCTTCCCACATGCTTACCCAGCAGGAAAATCACTTCCTAATATAACTTTAAGACAAAAAAAAATGCCTTTTGCCAAATATCTCCTTTTCCCAAAATGACCCATCCTTGACTTTGTGTCCAGCTTGAGGTAAAGGATCTGCCCTTGAACACTGTGTGCTGCTTGTGGACATTTGGGGGATGAGCATCACATCAGTGGATTATGAGTGGGTCATCTTTCTTTTCAGTTGTCCTATGTAGCATATGAAGTGCCACATAAACTTCTTTTACAGCCTCGTTACAAGGGTCTGAGAGCTGGAGAAAATGCATGGCTCTGTGCGAGCAGAACAGGACCAGGGGGTTGCTGAGCACTAATTAGTGGAACCGGCCAGTGGTTCACAATCACAAGAGTGCAGGTGGCAGCATAACTGCTCTTTCAAAGAAGAGAAGACAGACTATAGTTCGGTTATCTTTTTCCCAGTACTAGTATTGATTCTAAATAAACATCTGACATACAACTCCACAAATTTTGTAGTTTAAAGGTTCCAAAAAGCAATCTTTCCATGACAAAATAGCGAAAAACACATTGTATATCAGGCAAATTGCAGGAGGTTAGCAAGGTTGCAACATGTTCATATCAAGTCTCCTCACTCTTGTGCGTCTGCCCTGAAGGTTCACAGAGAGGCCAGAGCTCAAACAAACCCTGATGCACATGAGGCCCAGGTGGTGGCCACCCCACATGTGCTATGGAAGAGCCCTCATTCACCTTGGAGAAAGACAATGAGGCATATTCTTCTAACCTTAGATCATACCCATTGGCCTACATATTTGTTCAAAAGGAAGAAACATTTGCTGGGTTTCAGCTATTATCTCTAGCCCTGCTGCTTAAAATCTATTCTCTGGGGTCATAGATCTCTTACTCCCTCACAGTCCCTATGCCTTACTGGGTCTGAAAAACTTGGTAGGAAGATTTTATCTTTTCCTTGATCATTTCTTCAGGTTCAGGTGCTTGTGCCATATTGGCTTGTTTATGCCAATTCATAATTCACATTTGCTTTGGATCTCCTGATAAGTTCTGTGCTTCCATCTTACCCCTTTCTGATGCAAAAAAAGCTAGACTGAGTACTTGGTGGCAACCACTGGTATTTCCCATTCTTACCTGTCTGTAGCCCTTTCTCTTGAGGACCTGACTGCTAGTAGATACCATTTGCCAAGTTCTCCTAATCAAGTGACTCTGGGATCCGGTCATTCAGATCTATCTGTTCCATGGTTCCCATGACTTAGTACTGACAGCAAAAGTAAAGAACTATTGATTGTATGTGAAAACAGCCCCACTTTCCAAAATCACCTGAAATCTGACTGAATGGAAATCCTACAGCTAAGAAATTAAAGAAGCCACATTGAGACTGGTAGGAGTGGTGAAGACACTGAATGGGCTGGTCCCACACCTATGTGTGGCAGACAAAAATGGAGAAGGATATCTCAGCGACAGAGGTCCTCCTAAGGAGAAAAGGTTCCCATTTCCACACCAGGCCCCTCAACCGAGGGTTCCAGTGCCAAGAAGAAAAGTCTCCATAACTTCTGGCTACAAAAAAACAGCAGGAATTGAGGATGACAGAGATGGAGGTCTTCTGGAGTTTCAGACAGTTCTTCTTAAAGACCCTCCTCATGGACTTATTCTGACTTGCTTGATGTGAGCACCATGCTGGGGCAGCAGCTCAAAAGGTACAGGGACATGGAGGAACTGAAGTGTCCAGCATCAGGGTGAGAGCTGGGGGACCGCTTTCTCCCAGACAGAAGTGTGGACAGAGGCCACTGTTCCTTTGATGAGTCCTCCCTAACAGAGCCCAAAAGGTACCACCATATCTCAGATGCCATCTACATGACTCACACATTTCGTCCCACCCTGGTGATTCCCCAAGACACTCCTTCCCAGCTTTAGAGCTCACCCAAGTGATTTCCAGTGACTTTTCCATACAAATGGCCTATCCTGGCTCATGCTTCATATTTTCCTAAAATCTCTCAAAATTTCCTAAAATCTGGCCTCAGGGTGATCCACACCTCTTACTATGTTGTCCCAGGTCCAACACTAATAGCAGTCAGCCTTGGTTCACAGCTTGGCCTCTCCTGGGCACCTCCAAGCCCTGCACAAATAGATGGATCACTTTATAGTTCCTGCTGGGCAGACCTGGACAAAACACAGGTAATGGCTGACCTTGGCCTGAGCCTCCCAGGAGGCCCCAGAGGCAGCACACTCAGACAGCTTCAGATGTTATTGAAGCACCACCACCCAAACACCTCCACAAGTGACACACTCAGGGAACAGGCTCAGCAGGCACCAGAGCCCTCCTGAAGTAAGTTGTACTCTGTGGGGCAGACACCAGCACAGCTGATCTTCTGTGGTGGCTGGAGGTCAGTGATTTGTGATCACAACCAGTCTTTGTAACTGACTAAACTGGGTAAATCCCTCCCAATGAAATACCTCCCAATTGAAACAGAAATCAAGTTTCAATTACAAGAGAAGGGTGTACTCAACCCTCATGATGGGATGTACATTGGGTACCCAGCTTGGGTGACCGGGGAGGCTGTACCACTGGACCCTAAAGAACACCTACTATATAAGGCCACTCTACCAAGCCTGGGAGATGTAGCTCTACCTAATACATAGAAACAAACACAGGGAAGATGACAAAATGAAGAGACAAAGATGTATATTCCAAATGATAGAACAGAACACCAAAAAAAAAACCCCAAAACCTAAACAAAATGATGACAAGCAATATATTACATGCAGATTTCAAAAGACAAGTTATAAGGATGCTCAATGAACTTAGAACCTTAACAGCATAAACAAGGAAACAAGGACCCATCAGAAATAAGGATACACTAACTAAAATAAAGAATAATTTTCAGGTATTCAACAGTAGAGTAGTTGAAGCTAAGAGTCAAATCAGATTAGCAATTTTGAAAATAAGGAAGCAAAAGCACCCAATCAGAACAGCAAGAAGAAAATAGAATCCAAAAAAAGTGAGCATAATGTAAGGAGTCTGTGGGACAATATCAAGGGTAGCAATATTTTCATTATGGGGGTACCAGAAGGAGAAAAGAGCAAGAAATTGAAAACCTATTTTAAAAAATGATGACAAAAAAAAATCTCCTAACTTGGTGGAGGAAATACAAGGGAGCTCAGAGAGTTACAAAGAAGATGAACCCAAAGACTCCCACACCAAGACACATCATAATTAAAATGAAAACAGTTAAAGACATAGAGAGTATCTTAGAAGCAGCGAGAGAAATACAGTTAGTCACCTACGGGGTAGCTCCCATAAGATTGTCAGCTGATTTTTCAATAGAAACTTTTCAGCAGAAGGGATTGGCAAGGAATTTTCACAGTGATGAAAACCAAGGACCTGGGACCCAGATAACTCTGCCCAGCAAACCTGTTATTTAGAATCGGAGGACAGATAAGGAGTTTCCCAGACAAGAAAACACTAAAGCAGTTCATCACCACCAAACCATTATTATATGAAATGTTAAAAGGTCTTCTTTAAGAAAAAGAAAAAGATAAAAAATATGAACAATAAGATGGCAATAAATAAGTACCTATCAACAACTGAAACTAAAAAACCAAAATGAATGAACAAGCAGAACAGAAAGTTTCACAGATACTGAGAATATTTTCACAGTTGCCAGATGGGGGTGGTTAGAGGCTTGGGTGAAAAGGTGAGGGGATTAAGAAGTATAACTTGGTTGTTACAGAATAGATGTGGGGATGTAAAGTATAGCACAAGGAGTATAGTCAATAATATTCTTATAACTATGTATAGTGTCAGATGGGTGTGAGATTTGTCCAGATGATCATTTGGTAAGTTATGTAATGTATAATCACTGGGGTGCACACCTGAAACTAATAATAATGTATGCCAACTGTAATTGAAAAATATGAATATGATTTAAAATAAAAATGATATAACTAAAAGAAAAAAATTATAAAAATACCACTTCCCAGCTGCCTTTATTAGTCCATTGAATTCTGTAAAGCACAGGAGGAATTCAAAGACCAGTAGTCCCTATTGAGGATGCAATGGAGAAATTAATATGTATTGAGTACATGCTGAAGGCTGGATGTATTATATTCCTTGTGGTCAGAAAATGCTTATTGGGGATGGGAAAAGGAAAGTTGAGCATATACATGAGTACCAACTAGAAAAAGTGATAAAAATTACTTTCAGAGCAAAAGGATGGGAGCACATCATTTTTAAGAAACACTGGGCATAAGGAAATGAAACATGGAAATAGTCAAAAGGACTCATAAAAATTAAATATTAAAAATAATGCTTCAGAGGAAAATTTAGAAATCATATTCAGAAATTGAAAAGTTCACACTTTAACTCAATGAACATAACCATATCTGTTATGTTTATTACTGTATTCTCTGCTTAACTTGCGTTTTTGAGGGGCACATGATAGGAATGCCAAAATATTTCTTTAAAAAAGCATACATGAATGAATGCAATCAATTTTGATCAGCAAGGTAAATATTATATGCTCAAAATATATACAATGACAAAGTAATGAGTGCCTGTTCCAAAAGCAAATGTGGGTTTATAAAATAGTACCTTTCATTTTCTACTAGATATTATTCCAATAAAGGTTAAAGATCTTAGTCATTCATCTGCCTATTTTCCTCTAATGTTAAATACTTTACTGTTCTTAATGCATAAATTTACTATTCCTTAGCATGGTTATTTTTCACATTATTTAGAGAAAATTTGTCTTCCTGCTAGAAAATTTTGCATTGTATATACAGTGTTACTTATTGCTTGGATAATGCCCTATTAATTTCAATGGATTCTTTTTGACATAAAGATGGATTTTCACTGAAGGGCAAACACTACCTCCATATGTATCTAGGCTACATTACAATTGAATCCATCCCATTATACATTCAGAGGTGTCTATCCCTGTTACACTGCTGAAATGATCTGCCATAAAAAATGGCCATGTGAAAAGCTGGTTTAAATTTCGTGCATTTTTACTTGCGAAGCATCTGGTTAGATGGACAGAAGCCTCCAAGATGAAATCCTTTCCAGCATGAATATGCTAACATGACTCCCTGGAAGCAACACCTCAGCACTTCGTCCAGTGCCTTTTCTTTAGATTCCAATGACAGACTTGTTTTAGGGTCAGCATGTTGAAATGCACTAAGAATTTATTTTTCAAGCTCACAGTGGTAAATGGTACATTGAGAAAGGAAAATGTATGTAAGAGCCCCTTCTTGGTCTCCAAAAGCCCAATTTAGCACTTAGGACCTTTTGGGTAATATCTTTAGAAGCAATTGTTTGACATATTTATTAAATTAAATGTTTCAGATAATTAAAATGTCTTCCTTTCCCTCACTAAGCATGGAAAACCATGCCTATGAAACTGACTTCAGGTATGAAGGCAAAACACGTTCTTTGGTGATAAGCATGGAAAGCAGACTTAGTAGGAATCTTTCTGTTGGGGGTCCTTCTTACAAGTGAGGGTCAAAAGGGGAGAAGAAGAAGTTTTGGTTCATATTTTTAGGTTTTGCTTCTAGCATAAAGAAAACAAAATAGAACAGAAGCTGACAATAACAACACTAGATTGGAATCAGAACATTTAGGTTTATGTTCTGGTTCCGTCCTTTTTAGATGTATGAGTTCAGAAAGTCAACGGTCTTCTATTATTGCTTTACATGTAAAATTGGGACCTTCCAAAACCAAGAGTTGCTTCACATATTGTAAAAAATTAAAGCCAACATTTAAAAATCACATATTTTGCATAAAAGTATAGGTGACTGGTCTCAGATGCCTTCTATAAAAAATAGGGGTAAATACTACTCTGTGTCCTCAAGTAGATTAAATAAAATACTGTGTTGTAGAATTTAAAATTAATATTATTTACCATTTAGTAAACTCATTTTGCTTAACTGGCTTCTTTGTCTTTTCTACTTTTCTTAGTTGCTTTTTTTAATGACCCCAAGAATTAACCACAATATTTCATTTTCAATGCTTTAAAGACTATAGGTCCTTTAGTTAGGCTTGGCCCATGAAGTCTGACTCATCAATTTTTCTAGTCAAATTATTACAAGATAGCTTTATTTATCATGATGGGTAAGAATGCAATATAAATGAGGCATCATGTATACTAGCGTTTTTATGTGAATACATATTGGTCTAGGATGTGGATAAGGGAAGAGAGTAAATTTTGAGATGGTGAAGATGTGGGTAGAGTTCAGTTTCATCTCCCATTTCTCCTATCAACAAAGTTATTAAATACCTCTATATAGAAGTAATACATACTAATGCAGATTGAACTGGCTTATTGTGAGTTTTTAAACATAGAGCCCATGCTATGCCTTTGTCCTCAAATACATTAAAATGTATTTTGTAAAATTGTATGACTACCCTTGAATTATTAAGATCTTTTTTTAAAAGCCCTTTTACAGAAGTTGGTAGGTCAAATATAAGGTTGAATATTCACAGTACCTTGAGTTACAAAGGATTTGTAGAATTCTTCCTGTAGCTGGGAGTTTGAGAACTGACTATTAATCATGTTATAACTTGAAAAGATATAAATGTGTATCAAGTAGAAAGAATTCAGTTCAGGTCTGCTGGTCCAAATACAATGGGCTGAATAGCAAAGTCCTGAGATTTCTTAGATGCATAATGTTCTTACAAATGGTCCATGCTATGCTAATAAAACTATTGTGACTAGGAGCTTTTGCAGTGGAAACTGACAGATGAGGCAGAGTTAAGTACTTTTTCAGACAAGCTACTACAGTAAATCATTAAGGCGCACAAACAATCATCCTTCATCAGTGTGCAATTTGTTTCATAGCAATTGCAAATCGAAAACAATGTAAACAAACAAATCGACAACTAATGAACATCCCCCACCGCTCACTGTAAATAGATCTACAACTTTGGAAGAACACTTTATCCAACACATTGTCAGCTCATTGTAAACACATCTACAACTCATAAACAACTCATTACCCAGTATGTTGTCACCTCGTTGCAATTAAAGTTGAATGTTAACTGTACTGTATGTTCCTGCTCTGAATCAGATTATACTCTCGGAAGAAAATGGCTAAGGAGAGCCGGTTCAGAAATAAGAACACTTGTGTGCTACTTTCCCCCCATGTCGGTTTGATTTTTAAAGTTATTTGAACAGGCTCACATAAAAATTAAACTGAATTTTACCCTTTCCTCAGGTATCTCACATTTTGGATTTGCATAGAGAAGGCAGCAGTTTCTCAGCACAAGTTTCTTTCATGGAGGAAAAGTGAATGTGTAAAGTATTCCCCGAGCAGTAGTAAAACTCACAGCTTTTACTGTAATTGCTTTGTGTGAACTGCATTTGGCATCCCTACCTGGTATATAATCTTTGGTTAGGACCAGTGTTCTTTACAGTCTACAGGATGGTTATTTTTGGAAAGCAAACATGAACTTATGAACGTCGCCACAATTCTCCCATAACGTTAACTTTGCTTAAGGATTTAAGTGGGTTTATTCACCATTCTCATTTACATAATCTTTTATCCAATATGTAGGAAGCATTGCTAGATTATGCTTATGTGCAATGTACATGCAAATATACGTGCAACACATAAACAGATGTGACAATAGCATTTGACCCACTATACAATGGTCCATTTACACCATAATGGTTCGATGTTATAGTATTTTTTTTTTTTTTACTAAGAGGTCCAACTGTGTGGCACATGGAAGGATTTGAATTGGAATTCTACTAAATGTAAATCATTTACACAGTTTAGATATAAATATAATTTTATAGATAGGATTATAATTTAACACATTTACAAGCATCATATTCATGCCAGTCAACACCATAGGGCTGGGGGGTTAGTGAAAGATCAACCAGTCATTAAGGAACCTCAGTTCTCTATCCAGTTTTGCTTTGTGTAAAAAGTATATTTTATTTTTTATTGTTGTTCAATTAGAGCTGTCCCCATTTTCCCCCATTACTCTCTTCTGCCCTACCCACCCCCACCTCCCACATTCAATTCCCCCACCCCCATTGTCTTTGTCCATGGGTCCTTTATACATGTTTTCTTAATCCAGTTTTGCTTTTAAAGAAGTAAAGTATTTCTTAAAGTTGTATTCCAAAAAATTAGTCATAGATTCCTTCCTGAAAAAGACAATCTCTAAAGTTCTTTCCAACTGTAAGTTTTATTCTGAACATTTTAAGGCATCTGTAGTATAGCTAGTGCTGAGATGCTTTGGAAGACATAGAAAAAATGATTTTTATCTTATGAAATAGTGGGATGCTCCTCTCTGAGCCTTAGTTTTTATACCTATAAAATAAAATTACAGAATTATTGTGAGGATTAAAGAATAAGATATTTTGTATGTACCTAGAGCAATGCTCAGTACTAAATAAGTGTTCAACTATTATTATTGCCAAAGTAGTTTATAGTCAGTTTCTAGAGAAAACCCAGAAAAATAAATTCATTCAGTCAGTCATCCCTATGACTTCGTCTGTGTTCTCTTTCCATTAGAGAGAGGTCATAAAATTATATATCAGGCACATTAATATTTTCTTAGGAAAACACTTTCAGGGAGAGCCATGGACTTTCTATGTCTTTCTTCTGTGACATATTCTATGATGAAGGTACTCTGAGTAGTTGTGCAGTATTTAAGTATAAGTATCCAGATTTAAATACTATTTAAAACAATAATATGGTCACTGCAAAATAAACTTTTGAAATTTTTCACTCGTGTATTACTCTGATAAGTTCAAATCCCTAAAGAAAGGCAGCTTCTTAGAGCATAAAATTCAGTGCGCTGTGAACTGAGGAGGTATAGGTTTCCATCTTCATTCTGCCCTTAAGCAAGTATTTGCACTTGAGTCCTTAACCTTTCTAGATGAAATGAAGCATGCGTTTCCTCAGTTATCTCTCCCAGGTCCCACTCCAAATTCTTTTCAGACCGTTTATTTATTCAAATATTTTTTATCACTTTTATGTGCTGCGGATTCTTCTAGGCACTGGGGATCCATTATGAGCAAGTCCTTGTCCTCATGGAGGTGGTATCTTAGTACATGAGACAAAGTAAAAAAGTAATGTGCTATCAAGAAATGTGCTCTGAAAAATAAAGCTGTGATTGAAGAGTGATGGCGGGAAATGCTACTTTAGATAGAATAGTGAGAGGAGTCTGCTCTGAAGCTGCCATTTGATTACAGACCTGAATAACGTAACAAAGAAGTCATGCATATTTGAGGTTGACTCAATGCTTTTAGAATAGAAGAATTTCCTCAAAAAACTAAAAATGGGCCTTTTGACCCAGCAATTCCATTGTTGGGATTATACCCTAAGAATCCTGAAACCACCCTTAGTTCCAAAGAACCTATGCACCCCAATGTTCATAGCAGCACAATTTACAATAACCAAGTGCTAGAAACAGTCTAAGTGCCCATCAGTGAATGAGTGGATCAAAAAGCTGGTACATTTACACTATGGAATACTATACAGCAGAGAGAAAGCAGGAGCTCCTACCCTTTGTGACAGCATGGATGGAACTGGAGAGCATTATGCTAAGTGAACTAAGGCAGGTGGTGAAAGACAAATGCCATATGATCTCACCTACAAGTGGAACCTAATCAACAAAACAAACAAGGGAGCAAAATAGAACTGGAGGCATGGACATAAAGAACAAACTGACAGTAACCAGAGGGGAGTGGGAAGGGAAATAACAAGGGAAAGAAGGGGAAGGGGAAGTATAAAGGATCCATGGATGAAGACAGTGGGGGGTAGCATGTGGGAGGAAGAGGTAGGTGGGGTGGGGGAGAATAATGGAAGGGAAATGGGGACAACTGTAATTGAACAATTAAAAAATAAAATGAAATGTATAATTTACCCATAAATAAAAAGGAAAAAATAAATAAAATGGTGCATCTTTCTGTTTTTCTCTAACTTAAGGCTAGCAGAAGCTATCCCCATCTTTTTGCATGGCTCCTGTCTTTTAAGCTATAGAAACATCATTTCTCTTTTCTCTTATATCCCACCTGGCCCATATTTATCCTGTTCCCTGTTCCCTGTCTTATTCTAATATAAGAAATTCAGCCTTTATAACATATTCCATAGGGTTAGCTTTCAATTCCCATAGCTACAAACCCAAATATTACTTATAAAAACAAGTGTATTAGAATGAACACAAAAGGACAGTAACTTGTAAGATAGAGCTGTAGGAGGTGAGGTCAGGGACTTAGCACAGCTGGATCGTGTAAAATTAGGCCAGCATACAGGCATTGGGTATTATTCTGAGAGAAATGGAGTTATTCTGGCACCCTGTGCTAAGACTGTAGGGGACAGTGGTTGAGGCATAGAGAACAACCAAGAGCTTCTTGCAGTAGTAACTTGATCAAGTGATCTTGGAGGCTTGGGTTAGTGTAGTAGTAGTAGTAGGGGTGGTAAAAAGTGTCTGCATTTGTAACTTTCAAAAAATCTGACCAGGTGGTTCAGCTGTTAGGAGGATTATCCAGTACACCAAAAGGTTGTAGATTCGATTTTTGGTCAGGGCACATATCTGGGTTTCAGGTTTGATCGCTAGTTGGGAGTACATACAGGAGGCAGCCAATTAATGTTTCTCTCTCACATCCATGTGTCTGTCTCTCTCTCTCTCTCTTTCTCTCTCTCCCACTCCCCTTCCCCTTCCCCCCTCTCTCTTTCCACCCCTTCCCTCTCCAACATCAATAAAAATCTTTTTAAAAAATATGGATGTAGGACTTGACGATGGGTTGGATGGCAGTAGGAAAGTTGAGATGAAAATAGAAACTGCAGACCTGAACTGCTTGACTGGTTATGAGGGGAAAACCTTAGGGAAGTCAGTTAATCTCTCTGATATTCAGTTTCCTCATCAGGTTATTGTGAAGATTAAATGGGATAGACAGTCACCCTTCAGTAAATGTTCACTTCTATCTATTCATTCTCCCTTTATAGTACTAAACACGCTAGAAATAGTATATTGCCCCCTGAAATGATGACACACATCATTTTATCTTCTGATTGCTCTCAGACAAGATGCTAAAATTAAATTCTAAGATAATGAAAACAGTAATGCTCTGTTCTAAAAGGTATCAGATATTCCAAAGCAGATAAATTTTAGAAACCACTTTTCTTAACCAAAATCTGTGGATAGCCAGCAGTAATGGTTATGGCCTCACAGTTGTGAGTTGCCAGCAAAGAGGTTCCTGTGAAGCAGATCATGTGCTCATGGCAGCCTCAGCTGCCCTGAGACCAAATGCCATCTGAAAATATTGGGCCTGGGCTCCAAATGGCTGTCAGCTTCCCCTGAAGCCATACGCATGGCAAATGTCTTACTTCCTTGGGACTTCTGACCTAATCAATTGTTTTCTTTTTCTTTCCCCAAAGATTTCTATGTGATTGTCTTTAAGCAAAGCAAAGCAGTATGAGAATGTCAACGATCTACTCATTGGCAGGTTACCTGGTGCTCAGATCAACCAGAAAGACGAAGTGTTCATTGAAAGAGGCATTCTAGAAAGACGAAACCCTTGTGGCCACAGATCGCATTTCTAAACCTTATGAATATTACCTTCATAAAGGGAACAGAGGAGCGAATGAAAAGTGCAATAAGGTGATGATAATAGCCAGAGTTTTTTGAGGACTATCATGTATCATTTGCTGTTCCAATCACTTTACATTTAAAAGCTCATTTGGTCAATACCCCCATAAAATATGTACCATCCTTATAATTCCTATTTCCATAAGTAAACTGGGGCACGGAGAAGCTATTTGTCTTTTTGGTCCAAGTACAGCTAAGACGTGGCCACATCAGAATTTGAACCCAGGTCATCTGGCCCCTGAGGCTACACTTTGAAACATTATTCAATACTGTCTCTATTATCATGTTTACAAATAAATAAATCAAAGAACATATCGACTTATACCAAGCTGTTAGAAACATTTCTCTCTATTATGAACAGCATCTCACTAATACTAATGTAAAGAGAGAAGGTGAGCTGAAAGGAGAAATGGAAGTCTGAATGCTTATTTACCCTCCTTCCCATGGGTGGTAATCTTTACCATTCATACAACCCAACTCCCTAATGCTGCAGTATAAACCGTGTTGTTTCAGGGGTCTCTGAGACAGTCTTTAAATCAGCTGTGCTCTCCATGGCCAGCCAGGTCACAGCTTCTGGGTGGCCTTCAAAGGAAAACTCAACTAGAGTAGACTGGAGAGTTTATGAAGTAAAAAGAAAGGATGACAAGATCTCAGCAGGGAAATAATATTATACCTTCCATGTGAAAATTCCCAGAGAAAATATGTTCATTCTTACCTCTCAACTCTCTCTCCCTTTTCCCCTTCCTCCACCCATTCTGTCTTTGTCCTATACACCCAGATTCTTCTTGAAGCCTATCAAATTTCCAGATGAAAATATGTGCTGGAAATGTGCTAATGTTTTACATGTGTATAAAACAGATGTATGCACATTATGCTCTAGGCACTAGGCATTTAAATCACATCACATAGTTGCTAAGGTTTGAGGCCTAGAAGTTTTATTCAACCAGGTTACTATGTAGAATGTTGTTCAGCGTCATAACTGCTTCCAAGTAAAGAGGGTTACCAATGATTTAGAACCTCTATAAAAATAAATGTAAATGATTTTAATAAATGTTCTACTTTATTTTTCCTTTCCAGTTACTTGATTTCATTTTTTTTAATATTGAGGCTTAATGATATGCATTCATTCAGTGAATCATGTTACTTATAAAATTTAGACTTTACCTGTAGTTTGATGCTTATAATATTATTACTGTTGAATACCAGACTTATTCCTGGAAGCAATAGGAAGGAACTGTTTCACAAATTCAAGTACACCTTGAACTGCGAACATGGATGGGGCTCACCAAAGCCAGTGAAAGTTCAGGTTATACATTGTATTTAAAACAAGCGAATTCTGCCAACCTCCACACCATCTGCTTATTTTTTCTTCACTGTTCCGTAACTCATCCTGTTCTCTCCTTCTATACTTCTCTTGTTCTGCTTCTTTTCAAGTCCCATATGAATTTGCCTATTTTACCACTCAGCAGAGACTATCTCAAGGCATTCCTCTAAGTCTTGGCCGACTTCAGGGTAAATCCAGATAACCATTAGCTGGGGTTGAAATATGTATGTAGAAAAATTTTATATGGAACATCTGCTGTACAAATGGAGATGCTTTTTAACAAACACCTAGTCTTTGTTTGATCTAAATAGATCTTGTTTTTCTTTTGATTTTCTACATAAGATTATAGCTATAGGCCTGCTTCTACCCCTTACTCTCAAAATTGAACCCCCCAATCATATGGCAATAAAGATTCATTGTTAGGTACTGTGGTTTAATACCTATCCACAGTGTTTTTTCTGCTCTTTGCCAAAAATTTAGAAAATGCAAAAAAAAAAAAAGAAAAGAAAAATTATTGATATTAAACTTCCTTTGAAAACATAAAATGTCTGAAGTATTGGACATTTGGATAATTTTCTATATTTTACTCTTACAAAATAAAGTGATGAAAATTCTTATTCATAGTAGATGTTAATTGTGATTATTTTTTTAAAAATGTATCTTCTACCATTAACCATCAAATTTCCATAACCCATAGGGATTTCTCAGAAAGCAGTTTAACTGTACTTTCATAGCTCTTAGGATTTAGCTTCTTTCTTATAGTCTTACTGTCTAAAATGTCTAAAAGAACTAAGTTGTACAGTCATATGTAACCATAAGTACTATATTATAAAATATATATTTAAAATAAATTTTCATTATACTAATTAAATTTTAAGAAAGGGGACTAATTATGGAACACTTTATAAACAAATACCTTTATATACTTAGCATGAAAAATGTATGTAAGTCTTTTAGAAAATCACAAGTGGATGATGTATTCTACTTTAATTATAAATGTTGAAAATGCATATCAAACACATAGAACTTACCTTAAAAAATAAGTGTGTATGAATTTGGTATTTTTTATATGTGGGTTTTTGAGTCACCATATACAGTTTTATATTTATTTTAATTGTAATTTTTACAAAAAATTTCTTGAACTATCAAGGAAATGACATCTTTAACAAAAATTCCTTAACCATAAAGGAGTTGGGAGTCTGAATGAGGTGTTTCAGCTGTCAAACTTGTGGCTTACGTGGTCAGTGAGTGATGGATTAGGAGGGAAAGGGTTAAATTGTGTGTGTGTTGGTGCATGATAGCCAGGAAGTAAGTTCAGGACACAGGTTCAGATAGGTCAATGCCTAGTGGAGTCAAAGGTCAGGGAAACCAAAAGTTCAGAGAGCAGGGTCCCTGGAGAGGCATATGCTGGGGAATTTCAAGGGATCAGGCTCTAAGAACCCCACTTGGAGCTTGGGGCTAGGGTATTGTGCCATCCCGGGTCCAGGACAGACATTTACGCTATAATCCTGAACCACCGTCTCTAGCATGGTGCTGTCTGTCATTGAAAGGTTAGAACTGGCCACAGGGAAAGATAAAAGTCCCCTTTCCTTGAATGTCTATGACGTGGTTAATCAGAGTTATTAGGGCACAAGATTCAGAAGTCTGTAAGAGAACATTAAAGCAAAGGAAACAATCCAGTCATGGGCTGTCAGGAGGGTTGAGAAACAGACAAGATGAGGACAGAGACACCAATAGACCTTGACCTGCTTGAACCTTGGCCTCCTGGCTGTAGTCCAGCAACACACACACACACACACAGCTTAAAACAGTCAGCAACAACGTGTATCAGAATCAGGTCCTTAAACCTGATTAAAAATCAGAATAAAACTGTGTCAGAGAAGCCTAATTGTCATGAAGGCAATGCGGTATATAGTGGGAAAAGCACAGGCTGTCATTCAGAATAGCCAAACCAAAATCTTACCCCTGTATCTATTACTACATGTGACATTGATTCATTGATCAGGCTCTCTGAAGTTTAATTTCCTCTTTCATAAGACACTAATAATGAGTAAGAGTACTGCCTCCCTGAAGGTTCTATCACATGTTAGAGACAATCTAAACAAAAGGTAACATGCATAAAATGTGCCCTGTAAGTAGAGGGTATTATTGTAATCATCAATATTATTACTATTGTTTAAAATTCTAGGCCAGAAATAGAAGATAAAAAGAAGACTTAAAGTTCTTAAATGACCAGCAAAGTCCAGTGGTATCTCACCTTCCACTTCACCGTAGTTTGTCTAATTAACCAGCATCCCCCAAAAGCCTGATAAGTTTTACTCCATTCTGAAGTTCTTAAGGATATGTTATAGTTGGGACTTATTTTGTTGTCTAAAGCCCCAGGAATCAGCATTCCATAAGTGAAATCTTGTAAGAATCATAAACGATATTTACTGAAAACCTGCTTGATTACTAGCACTGTGTTAGGTGAACTCCACAAATAACTTCTCCTTTTATATTTAAAAAGCTCTGTGAGCTAGGTATTACTATCCATTTTTTTACAGATAAGCAAACTGAGATTGAGAATGATGTTAGAGATTTTGTCTATGTTGTTCAATAATGTATCCTTCAGCACTGATTCAATGCCAGAAACATAATAAGAATTTAACAAATACTGTTGAATGAAAATCACAGGTGGCATACACAAGGCCAAGGCCCATTGGCCAAACCCAGCCCTCCACCTTGTTTTATCTGACCTGGCACCTTGTTTCTACCTGGCAGCAGCGCTGAGCTCCTTGCCCCTAGTTAAGGAGTAGTTACATTCATACAGTCCTAAAATTACATTCGGCCCCTTGAAGGCAACATTGAGGCTGATGTGGCCCACAGTGAAAATGAGTTTGACACCCTGCTATAGATGAAGGACTTCATCTGTGGTCACCTAACTGGCAAGAAGTGGAATTGGGAAGTGACATATGTTTAAATGCAAGACAGTGGAATATGAATTTACATGTTCATTTGAGGGCTTATTTAATCACAACTAAACACTTATTTACATGCTTTGCCACTCTCTTTTTCAAAGGTATGCATTTCCTTATGATTTGAGTTTTTTGCAATTCCTGGGAAGATTCAGAGAAAATTCACTAATTCTTTCAGTAGTCAATCACTGCTTCATTATTCTGTGTGCCTACATCTATGAAAGGGCCCTTTTTCTGGGATGTTATGAATAGGACGATTTAGAGCTCACTGACACACAGAGAGTGTTCAATAAACATAGAGCTGGGCAAAAGATTTACAGTTGTTTGTATGGAGAATAATACAATAATTAATAAATAATATAAGAACAAATTTTGTAATTCACTTACAACTGTAAACCTACTTTTGCCCCACCCTGTATGTTTTTGGGATCAGTTCATTAAGGTACAAAAATGAATGGGTTCTCTGAAGAGTGGCTTAAAAAATGAGAAGACAAGAAGGAATAAACAGAGATTGAAGAGAACATAACAATGTGCAGAAGACATCATAAGACATACTGAAATGGAGAAGCAGAAGTAGGAGGAAACACTGGGTGGTCATGGAGAACAAAGGAAGTGTGATCTTCAAGAACCAAGTGACTAATTTTCTCCTATTTAATCATGCTTTGATTGAGCAACTATTGAAAAGCATGCACTATACTTGCCAATATGGTGAGGCTACTATTTTTTTTGGGGGGGGGAACTAGTGGTATAAGGAACTATGTTGCAATGTGTCTCAGGAATAAACAGATGGTAAGGCAGGGTCAAAAGAAAACCTGGAATTACCTTCTGGAGGGTGGACCCCTTTGTAGTACAGTCTTCCCCCGCTAGGAAACCCACCTGTGTCAGTGCACCAGGGGGCATCGTTATGAGAGGCTTCCTTGGCATTCGTGATTTTTTCTTGAAGACTCTCAACATGATTGCCCATTTCGTGATGGGTGATTTACAAGTGCGCCTGTCCACAGTGCACTGAGTGCTCAGCAGTTTTTGACCAAAAATGGCATGACCCCCATGCCCCACCCTCCCTCTTCACTGGACTTGCCCCAAGTGACTTATTTTTGTTTCTCCAGATGAATCAAGTCCTCAAAGGGAAATGTTTCGTCAATGTGGAAGAGGTGAAACAAACAAACCAAAAATAGCAGAGGCACTGAAAGACTTCAAAATTGATGAGCTCAAAAACTGTTTCGAGCAGTGGAAGAAAACATCTCAATAGATGTACAGGATCAGATGGAGAGTACTTGGAAGATGATGGAAGTTTAAACATGTAAGAATAAATACACAATTTTTATAAATAAATTCCATTTTGGGGGGCCCTCCCTTGTATGTGAAGTAGTAGACACTATTTTTTTAAATACTTCAGCTGTGAAGGTACGTAGAGCAGTAGTGCAGTAGGTAGAGGCCTTTTAAAGTTAGAAATAAATCAAAACATCAGTACACTGGTGGGGAAATTGAGGCTGGAGATAAATGTTCAAGCAGGACTCAAGTGTGAGAGTTAGGGACAGGGTGATGCAAATTACAGGATCTACAGTGTTACCATTTCTTCTTTGGGCAAGAAGATGGAAACTCTTTACATGAAGATAAGAGAAGTAAAGGAATAAGATGCCCATACACCCAGTAGAATCCAAAACTGGGCACATTCTTTGAGAAAAGAGGCTCTTTAGATTGTGCTTGAGGGAATTAGTGGAACTCTGAATAAATTATATTGCAAATAAGACAGAGCTGGCAAGCATGTTTATACCTGATGAAGTTCTAAACACCCCTAACGTGCCTTTTAAAAACGAATCTCCCCAAATTCTCAAATTTCTTTATAGCTTTAAGGTCACCAGTCACAGTTGAAGGTCAAATGAGCTATACCAGGGTATTTTGTTAGAAGGGAGACTTAAGCTCTAACTAACTTTGTGGCTAACTACTATACAACTTTTGGTAAAGCATAGTTCTTAGATAAATAGCAATGAAATATTTGTTTTGATGAAAATAGTAAAAAGTATTCCAGGATGCTACAAGTAAAATTCTTGCCATTTTTTTCAATTTGCAGTAAATATAGAGGAAAACTGGGGGGAAGTATTTTATAAATAATGTATTGCAAACAAAGGTATGATTTTATCTATGTGAATATTGCAAATTTCTAAAAATTTTCAGTTACTTAACAGTTCTAAAAACCAGGCCAATATCAGGTTCTTTCATGTGATAGTGCTCTATGTATGACTTTAAAGTCAGCTCCAAAATTAGTGAAAAAAATTTTTTCAGTTTTGGTGAGAAATAGATTTTCAGCTACAGTGGATAAATAAACTATGAAATAGGAAAAATTAATGTGGGATATTAATATGGGGTGGAGAAAGAGATTTGTTGTCTTCTAAATATTATTCATATAATTTGAATTTCACAGAGCCAGTATGATTTCTCCCAGATTTATTCAGCCAATCATAAGGAACACTCACCTGGCCATTAATGTTCCCTGGTAGGTCCTCAGCTCATGTAGGGATTTATTTTACAAAGGAGGATAAAAGTCCCTCTAATTACTTTAACATGCCATATGCAGTAATTTTTGAAAAGAAAGGTATTTGGAATTATTTAGGATTCTTACTCCTAACCCTACTTAAAAGGGACTTTTAAAGGAAATACTAAGATTCATTACTTTTAACCCTACTTGAGGAAAAGATAATTAGATGAAGCCATAATGAAAGAGCTGATATGAAATCTCAGCATTGTATTTTCTTTTTTATGCCACGCATTCAGCTTAATACCACTACATATTCGTCAATCATCTATAGATTTGTCAATTCATAAAACATTTATTTTGAGTAAGACACAGTTCTAGGTTTCACAGATAATTATTGACCTCACGGTGTTCCTAGTCAAATACGGGAAATCAACAGGTAAACAGCAAAATACAATAGAGGATGCTACATGCAACAGTTGATGGATGCAAAAAGTGAAGAAAGAATATTCGAAGGGAGATCATCCCCTCTATTAAAGGGTCAGAAATACCTTTTGGGAAGTACCACACAGATTGGTATTGAACAAGTGCATTTTAGCTGACTGTATATAATTAAATGAGAGGCTTTCCCTTTTACAGACACTGGCCATAGCAACAAAGAGAGATCACTAGGACACAATGTCCAAATCAAAAGTTTCTATCCTCCAAGTTTCCCTGACTCACTTTTTTGATCATTCTGTATTTTGTTTTTACTGTACTCACAAATGGGTACTCATTTCTATGTTCATGTTTCATTCATCAATTCTTTAACTGCTTTATGTTTTTCTCATTAAAACTTCTTATCCTCTTTCCCAAACAAGACTATTCTGTGCATAAAGACTTACATGCTAGTTGAATGAAACTCCATTCATAATAACCAGTGTGTTTTATTTTATCACTCAAGTAAAAAACAGGGCACAAGCATGAGGTTCAAATATGTGCCTCGGTGAAGTAAAAAAATCTGTAAATTATTTGTAGATTTTAGAATATCCAGAGTGAAATGATTCACCATCAAATTAGTCTCAAACAGAAAGGGTTGCTCCATTCAAAACGATAAAATAATTAGAAGAAAACTATATTTTAAGCTCTACAGTCTTTTGGGGGGGAACCATGGAATATGTTCAAAGTTATTTGTTGACTTACTTTGATGTTTAAAATATTCATAGTACATATTTACTGATTTAAATAATCTCTTTATCAAGAAAGATATATTTTTAAATCAATTTTTATTGATATGCTATTACAGTTGTCCCAATATTTCCTCCTTTATCCTTCTCTGCACACCCCCCCAACTCCTACAGTCAATTTCCACACTATTGTCCATATTGATGGGTCATTCATACATGTCCCTTGTCTAGTCCCTTCCCCTTCTTTCCACCATTATCCCCCTCCCACCTTCCCTCTGGTCACTTTCAGTTTTTTTTCCATTCCTGTGGTTCTATTTGTTTGTTGATTTATTTTGTTCATTAGATTCCTCTTATGGGTAAAATCATAGGGTATTTGTCTTTCACTGACTGGCTTATTTCACTTAGCATAATATTCTCTAGTTCCATCTATGCTGTTGCAAAATGTAGGAGTTCTTTCTTTCTACTGTGCTGTATAGAAAGACAAGTATCATATGATTTCACTTCTATGTGGAATCTAATGAGCAAAATAAACTAAGAAACAAAATAGAAACAGAATAAACTGACACCTGTCAGAGGGGAAGGGTTGAAGGGCTGGGTGAAAAAGACAAAGATTAGAAAAAAAAAAAAACTCAGACACGGACAAGAGTGTGATGATTACCAGAGGAAAAGAGAGGGTGGTGGTGGGAGGAGGTAGTAGAGGGTAAAGGGGGCATAAATGGTGATGGAAGGAGACTTGACTTGGGCTGGTGAACACACAATGCAAGAAACAGATGATGTGTTATAGAATTGTGCACCTGAAACTTATATAATTTTACTAACCAATGTCATCCCAATAAATTCAATATAAAAAGATATATTTTAGGTATTTTCCATTTTATGGCCCTAATCTTTTCCTACCACTTTTTTTTTTTCATTTAAAGTATACATTTCTGCCTCAGTGCACAGTTATCTCAGGCACTTTTTGAATAAAAATTCTCCTAGAGAAAATCCTGGCTTCATTACAATTCTCTTTTTAATCTGTTAAAATCCATCCAATTTTGTGTTCTAATTTCATGGGAGATTTAGAGAAACATCCAAGAATCTCCAGGACTTGTACCTTCTTATTCCTTCACTTATTTCAAAACTGCATCTGTGTTGTCAGACAAAATATTGATATAGCTTGCTTGGCTAGATTTAGTAAAATCTAGGACAGTGATTTATAGAGTAGAAGGAAATCCACGTTAAACCTTCAGGTCTGGAAATTTAAGGCTTATGTTGATATCTATTTGGATTGGTATTTCCTTTCCTTGCTTATAAAAATAAAATGATGTGTGAAGGGGTAACCCAGAAACACAAAGCATAATGTTTAACGTTATGCCACTCGTGTGTCAGAAGGTACGTTAGTACTTTAAAGATTCCCAAAGTGAAACCATGTCAACACAATACAGAAGAATTGAGTTGTGCTTAGAGGGTACATTGAAAAGTGAGCAACATCTTCCAGACTGAGAGCGACCAAAAGTAAGGTTGGACGCATACGAATTTCATATTAGACCTGAAATAGGAAGTTTGTAGCACACCTGGAATCTGAGTATTTGTATACATATGTATACATACACACAACAAAACTGAGTTCATGGCATATATGGAACTATTATTACATGTGTGTTTGTATACACAGGCACACACAGAGTATGTGTGTATTTCTAAATATATACACATATACTATTATCATTATCCTCAGGGTATTGGCTTGTCAACCCAGCTGCTGAGGAACAAGGCAGATTGGCCTTTTGCCTCCAGCAGGACGTCCCAAGGCAGAATTCTGTGTGTGGCAGGCAGCCAGTACAATATATCACTACAGCTGGATTAGGAGGATAACACCCACAACACCACCAGGAATAGGAATAAATCCTTTCAGTAGAATTGTGTAGGGGGTTTGAAGTTGACTTGTCTTTTTAAAAATTTTTTAATCCAAAATACCCATTTCCACAGCCAAACAGAAGGAAACAGTTGTCATCCAGAAAAAGGTGAAGAAAAGGACAGTGGGGCTCTTGAACTAGGGCATGAACTTACATGAAGCTGTGACTCTAGCCGGCTGTCAAAGGGATTGGGGGAGGGGATGACTGCACTGAAGAAAGGGCAAGCCAGGGTTCAAAGGTGACTGAAAAGGGCCTCGTGAGTTAGGATCCTGGATTCAAGTTTCCTGACCATATTTACTGAGCTTTTCCCCAGGAAGTTGCTGGGATTTAAAAATAGCTTCAGAATAGAGTGCAGGTTTGTACAAGTACCTTGGTATTTTCAGACATGAGTTAACAGCACATGCTGTAAATGAACAGAGGTTATTCCCCTCTATTGACGATATTTAATCTGTAGTTTGACTTTTTAATTGAGTCTCAAGGATCTGCTTAAATAAGGTCATCTACTTCAAGAAGACTTAGCATTTATTTTGCCAGAATATACTTTGGTTACTATTTTAACAACTTTAGAAATCTCAGAAATAATTTTAAATAATAAGCTCATAACAATACATGAACATTTTGCTTATTAGCATAACCTTTTACCAACCACATCTACTCCTCATACAAAATAATAAGAATGCAGAATTTGCACTTGGCAGCCATCTGTTTTTTCTCTGAGCACTACTTTTAAGTCCCTTTCATTGGGTTGTTATTAAGATATTTTAAATCGTGATGTTCCTGCACAGCATGTCAGATAGAAATAATGATAATAAAATAAATGTGTATAGCAATTTACTCAGAAAAAGGAGAGAGCAAAAGAAATTAACAAATGTTTAGTTCTAGGCAGAGGGCCAAATATCCCAAACCTCCTCCTCCATCTGCCCTTGCCATATTTTTAAAAACCCACCTTCGAAAAGTGTAAATTTCTTTGTCTATGGCAGCATTTTCCATAAAGTCAGGTGTAATAGGAAGTTTTAGTGCAGGGCTCTAGAACCACACAGACTAGGTTCAAATCCCAGATCTCTACGTATTTGCTAGGTGAACTTTGTAAGGTTATTTAACCTCTCTGTGTCCTATCTGTAAAATGGGGGTGATATTTTTCAACTCATAGGTTCATTCTGCGGATTACTCCAGGTAATGTGGGTAATGCATTCAAAACAGTGATTTACCTTTTGTGACAGCATGGACAGACCTGGAGATTATTATGCTAAATTAAATAAGCCAGTCAGAGAAAGACAAATACCATATGATCTCATTTATATGTGGAATCTAATGAACAAAATAAGCTGACAGACAAAATAGAAACAGAAGCATGGACACATGGAACAGACTGACAGCAGTCAGAGGGGAGACAGTAGAAGGGGGACTGGATGGAAGAAGGTGAAGGGATTAGCCAAAGAACATATTTGCATGACCTGCACAGACCACAGTGTGGTGATGGCCAGAGGGAAGGGGGCTGGGGGCCTGGTGGAGGTGGGCAAAGTGAGGGGGGGATGGGGACATCAGTAATACTGTCAACAATAAAGAAAAACACAGTGTAAGACCTTCAACTATTGGCTATTATTTTTTTAAGAATACTGATAATAATAGTCATTTGGTTCATTAAGCTGTCCTTAGTCGAGGCTTCTTTTTGATGTAGTCTTTAAAATCTTTATAGGTGACCACTTCTACTTGCATCTGTATTCATGAAAATGCTATTTCCTACTACATCTGGATAAAATTTAGCTGCTCATCTTTAAATCCTGAATCAACTATTCTTAATAGGAGCAAAGGGATTTTCTGTGGAGTCAGCAGAGTGTCACGTCCCAAGTTCTCTGTGGTTTAGTGTACATCTGGACTGTGGCCAAATCTCCATTAAACTTTATTTCAATCATGTTCATTGGATTCCAGTGGAAAACAGTGATAAAGGAACTGGGGAGGGAAGTATCTTCATAAAAACTCAATGTGTGCTATTTCTAAAGAGTGAACATTTAGGGACTAAGTGAGCTTCTGTATTAGAAATATTTGCATCTTAATGTAATATAATTGTGTTAGAAGCCATATTGTTTTGGATCCAACGCCAGCACCTTTAAAACGTGCTGGTGTGTGGCTAGCCAGGTGCACTTTTATCTCACATTCTCAGAGCAGGGGGCGTGCTGCAGCTGCTTTTATAAGCACAGCTGAGTTGGGCCTGACTGTAGCTCAAGAGCCTCACTTACTGGGCAGATGAACATGATTCAAAGTTTCCCAACTGTTTCTTTCCCATTATAGTATTTAACTTTTCATTTGTGTGTTCTCCTGATCCCTGAAATAATTATGAAAATCTATTTTAAGTGGATATCTAAAGTTTTCATAATGTTAGTTAAAAATATAAAATTTCTTGATTGCTGTGAATATTAACATTTGAAAAACAAAATCCCTAAATACTGTCAACATTTTAATCTACATTGTCTATTTTTTAAAAGATTTTATTTATTTATTTTTAGACAGGGGAAAGGGAATGAAGGAGAGGAGGGAGAGAAATATCAGCAAGTGGTTGCCACCCACAGGCCCCCCACTGGGGACCTGGCCTGCAACCCAGGCATTGGCCCCAACTGGGAATTGAACCAGCAACCCTTTGGTTCTCAGGCCCGTGCCCAATCACTGAGCTATACCATCCAGGGCTACATTATCTATTTTTTTAAAAAGTGAGATTGTCTTTAACAATTTGACAACTTTCCTTTTCCTCCACAGATGTGTGTCTATTCATACTTCCCAACTAAATTTTATCCTCGTACATATATTTTTATTCTTGAAGGTTTTGTATTGATTTCCCTATGTTACTGCTCTGTAATAAAAATGTATGTAAGTTAAAATCTTATTTTTCTTTGGTGTAAGGACCTACAGTTAAAAAATTAATAGTGATTTATTATTATGCTTATTAATAGTAGTAAACAAATGATAACTTATAAATCTGGATAAAAATTGCATTCAACAAATTTTATTAGGGATGCTTTTCTTAATGAAATGAATAGGTCTGGTTCCATTTTCAGTAGCTTTGTATATTTATGGGTGAGTATTACTGCCAGAATAAAACAGAGTTGAGCATCAATTTTATTCCTTCCCTCATTGGTATAAACACTGAAAAAAATCCTTGTCTACATCAATATGTGAATGGAAATGGGAGGAATTTTGTTACAGCATTGGCGCTCAATTATTGGTATTTTTTTTAGTTAAATGCCAAAATACCTACTAGTGAATTATCATCAAAAATCATTTCTAGTACTCTATCAGCTAACTTGACTACATGCTTCTTCAATTTTACTAAAGGCAAAGAATTATAAACAACCTGCCTTGAGAAAGGCTTATTACCCAGACATTAGACGTACATTGCCTCAGTTGCTGGGACATACACCAAAGAAAGGATCAGCCAGAGAACACATATGCCCATAGACACAGACAGCAATGTGGGGGTGGTAGGGGAGGGGGAGGATGGGTGAAGGCAAGCAAAAGGGTCGGGGGAATAGGGACATCTGTAATAGTGTCAATAATAAATTAATGTTTTAAAAGGAGACATTACCAGTACCTCAAACAACTACTAATGATCCCTCCTACTCTTTCACTTTGAAACACTTTGAATCCTGATGCACTAAAAAAAAGGTGGAAAAATAAAAATATTATTAATTTCAACATACCTTTGCCAATATGTTTTTAAATAAAGTGCTTTCATGTTATCACATGCTTTGAATATATTTTATGTCAAAACTCAGAGCTAAACATTCATTTCATTTCATTTTTAGAAAATGTTCATCATTTAACCTATTTGGCAAAGCCAGTTCTCATTGTCTAATCAATGAAATCAAATTTACTTTTCAATAGGAAAAAGTCTGATGCTATTTTTCAAATCAAATACATGTTATTTATTATGCACCTCTGTGACAACACCACACTTCTGAATTCTAGCTCTAAGATACATTAGGTAGGTAGGTAGGTAGTTATAATGATAGATCAGGTAGGGAGACTTGTTATAAATTTGTCACCTGCTGACATTCTACATTTCTCTCTTTGCTTTGTTCCCAAGGGTCTCTCTTATGAGAATCACTCATTTTTTTTTTTTTTTTTGACAATTAGCAAAGGAAAAGGACAAGGTTCTTGGAAGAAAATATAATGTCTGTCACCTACCACAAATATGCTTGAGTTAGAATAGTGTATCATCTTGGGGCCAACTGCCTCTCTCTTCATTCTGAATAAAGATATACTTAAGTAAGAGAAAGACCTTAAATTTATGGCTCTTTAGTTACAGTTGTTTTCACAGACAACAACATTAATTATTCCTTGATTTGGTATGCTAAGTTCCTTATACCTGGGGGTCAGACTGGTGAGTGGCATGACTTTCATTCGTAAAGTAGGAGGACACTTGTTAAAGAGGAAATATGGAAGAAGAACCAGAATGATGCTTCGGCCATGGACTTGTTATCAGACAGAAGTTCATGTGAATGTTGAAGGCCAGGAAACTGAATTTCTTAAAAGTATTGCTGCCACACAGACCTTGGAAGGCTATACATTTCAAGTACATGTGTCTTCCATGAGTATTGCCAGATTGTTGAACTCTAAGACCCTCTGAATGGGATCCTACCAATGGAACTATGCAGACCCCATGCACGAGAAGAGTAAGGGACCAACTAACTTGGTATGGTGTCAAGGTCTTGAGGTGTTTCTCTCTCAGTCCTACTGCTACAGCTATTGATGCCTGAAATTCACTATCAAAGATTCATTTTATTTTCATCACCCATAAAAGTGCTCTTTCTACCCTTGGAAAGATATCATTGAACCTTATAAGACACTTATATCTTCAGACCTTAGTGTAAATGAGATTTTAATCCTTGTCTAAAAAATATGAGAGTGGAGCACACATAAAGATTGATGGAGGTGGAGAGCGATAATGACATAGAAAGGGCTCATTGAACCCAGGCTGTTTCATTCCATCTAGAGTGAGTATGTGCTGCGGCCTCCAGTGCCAAAGGTCTCTTCACATCAATCTGTGAGTTTCTGAGACCTGTTAATCCAGTTGAGCTTAGTTGCATCAATAATTATAGCCATGATTTATTGAATGCAGTAGGGTCCCAATCTTAGTCTAGATTCCATACATACTTTATCATGACTTTAAACCCTGAAATGATCCCATGTGTTAGGTGTCATTATCCCAGTTTAGAAAACAGACATCTCCTTATTCACACAGCTAGTATGTTTGTCTGGTTTCAAAATCTATGATCTTTAATACAATACATAAATTGTCTAACTCTATAAGACTATGTTATGGTACCTGAATACCAACTATCCTTTCATCCTTATTTTTAGCTTCCACAGACAATTAACAGTGAGTAAAGTGAACTTAACTTAGGGAGTACAGCGAGGTTCACATTCTGAACCTACCAACCGAAGACATAGCTCTTGTTCCCATCTCTGTTGGGCCAGAGGTAAGGCAATCTTTCTTTTTCCATGAGATCTAGTCTTACTGACTCTTGTTTCTTCTTTCCCAGACATGATAATCTCCAACCTTGAATGCCTTTGCCCGCTATTATACAGAGAAATGTATCCAGACCAAAATTCTATCCTGAAACTACATGTCTTTCTTTATTGAGATGAAAACCCTGACAATTATCAGACCCTACTAGTTTCTAAATTGTCAATACTATTTCTTGTACTTTTAGCATGCTCTTTAGGAGCCTCAGACTCATCTCAAGGAACACTTCATGGAAGTATTTCAATGAATGTAGGCTTTTCCTTTCAAGGAAATCTCAGACCAACTGCTAAAAAAAACAAAAAATATTCTACATTGTTTGCATTATAATTCCATGTTAAATATATAATAAAGTAGGCAATGAGGCAAGAGATGACATGGTATTTCTAGTCTTGCTTGCTATATGGAATCAGAAGGCAACTTAAATTCTCCATCTATTTTCTTTGTAATCGTAACACCTTCCCCATCTATCTATTTCACAAAGTTGCTGTGAAGATCAAAATAAATTACTTATTTTTTCTTTGAATACTGCTTGTTCTGAAAGGTATAAAGTACTATGCAAATATGAATTATATTTACAATCACTATTCTAACAGGTTTGATTTTCAATAAATCAGAATGCCCGGCAGATGAGCCACATGAAAATTAACTCTCTACGTCTGGAAAGAGATTGGTGTTTAAGTATTTACTAAATAAACACAGTTAAGTCAAGTGTGCATCCAGGGTTGAAACCACTGGTTTACAGGAAAATGGTGAGTAAAGTATTCTCTAAGCTTTTGTTACAGCATAAGACATCCTTCAGAGTTTGGGCCATGTTTCTTTTTTCCCAGTTTTACAGACATAATTGATTTACAGCAATGTGTAACTTTACGATGCACAAGGCGCTCATTTGATACACATACACTGCAACGTAATCACCACTGTAGCATTAGCGAACACCTCTATCACATCACATAATTACCATTTTTTTCTGTAGTGAGGACATCTCTCTTAGCAATGTTCAGGTATATAACACAGTATTGCTAAATATAGTCACCGTGCTGTACATCAGATCCCCGGCACTTTTTCATCTTATAACTGGAAGTTTGTACCCTTTCATCAACATTTCTCCAGGTGCTCTCCCACCTGCCTCTGGTAACCATCATCCTCTACTTCAATTGAGTTCAGCTTTTATAGATTCACATAAGTGATATCATATAACATGGGTCTTTCTCTGACTCATTTCACTTATCAAAGTACTCACAGGGTCCATCAATGTTGCTGCAAACAGCAGGATTTCCTTCTTTCTCATGGCTAAAGAATATTCCTCTGTGTGTACTGTGTATCTATGTGTATGTGTATCTCATCTCCTTCATTCATTCATCCATCAAAGTACACTTACCATACCTTAGGTCATTGCCATACCTAAGCTACTGTGAACAGTGCTGCAATGAACATGGGGGAGCAGATCTCTCTTAGAGACCCTGTTTCCACTTCCTTTGGGTATTTGCCCAGAAGTGGATTCACTGGATCATGTGGTACTTCTAATTTTAATTTTTTGAGGAAACTCTATACTTTTTGACATAGTGGCTGTACCGATTTACATTCCTACCAACAGTGCACAAGAATTCCCATTTCTCCACATCCTTACCAACACTTATCTTTTGCCTTATTTACATCATCATGAGAATATCTATTTGAACAGACATAAGGTGATCTCATGGTGCTTTTGATTTGCATTTCCCAGATGATTAGTGATGATGAGTGCTTTTCATGTACCTGTGGACCACATGAATGTCTTTGTTTCCTGACTCCTTTTCAAGTTTTACCTCCTCTCTCTCTCTCTACACCTCACACCTACCCTCCTGAAGGTCATATACTTTCTATTTCCATGTCTTAGTACCTGACATCTACCAAGTCTGGGATTTCCTTTCTGGTCTGTTCGATGAACTCCCCCGGTCATCCTTTGGGAGACAAGGCTACCTTCCCTAGACACAGGGAATACAGGGTGGGGCAAAGTAGGTTTATAGTTGTGAGTATGCAAAACACAGAATTTATTCTTGAATTATTTATTAATTATATTATTTTCCATATGAACAATTATACATGTACTTTTGCCACACCCTGTATATGTTCCTCACTATTTGTACACATTTTTACATGCACATCTATTGTTCTGATTATAGCTACTTGCAATTGAATTCATTGTCTATCTGCTGTTTGCTAAGCAACTTATTAGCTCTATTTTACATCGACTGTATCACATTGTCATGAGTAAAACGTAATTGTTTGTTGATTTGTTATTTCAAGTTAATAGCAACTAACTTTGTAGTTGTAATTTGCTTTCCAGCAATTGTCACATGTCAACTCTTGAATAAATAAGCTGAAATCCCAGTTCATGGTAAGCCTGATACTTGGCACTGGGATAGAGTAAATGGCAGTCTCTGTCTCGGAGAAGGTCATCACCTAATGAGGAGGCAGGCATTTGATCAATAAGTTAGAAAGGCTCAATGTCAAGCAGAAGATTCCTGACACCACCTAAGAGTACATGGAGGACTTTGGCTATATAGCTGCTACCAGATGAAAAGGGAAACATAGGATGGGGTGAAAGTTCACTGAGGCTTACACTATGCTTACACGGGGAAGAATTTGGATCACATAGCAAACTTTGGGTTGCTTTGTAAAACAAAGACAAATGTTACAAGGTCATATAGCATTTGACAAAATATTTGTCAAAATCAGTAATATTGTCAGTAGCTTCTCGAATTCCCAGAACTCAACAAGGAAACCATCATGCTGCAGGGATCACCTGTCTTCTAAATGGGAGCTGCAAATATAAACAACATATTTGGGGTCACTGTGAGCGCCTGAGTTCCTTCCCCTGTCAGTGAGTGTTTCCGTCATTACTCAGTTGGAAATCTGTTTTGGATTTTAACCTAGGAATTACGAGACAGCAGACATTTGTACCTTTCTGCCTATTTTCAACTCCAAAAGAAATTATTTGGTAAAATAAACATTGAGTATGAGAAGTAACCACAACACACTCTCTACCCAAATCATAATATATTAGCATTGATAGAAACCAAAGAAATGGAATTTACTTGTTGAATATGAGGGAAAAATATCAAAAAAACCATCATAACAAATAAGACAACATTTTAATTAGATACACCAAAACTTTGTATAAATTGATGTAGGACACATCCAAACATGTTATTGAGCATAACTGTAGTACACCAGGAAAATTGGAGCTGGGAGTCTTAGAAATACAAACATCTTTTCAAATGTTAAAGCCAGGAAGACAAGTGTTTGTCTAAGCTATTTTGTTTTGTTGGCTGGTGGGTAGGAGGGAGAGAAAGGAGTCTTGACAAAAAATATACAATTTTAGTTAATGTTGTATTTAATGTGTACTAAAGTTAAGAGTGTAATCCGTATTAACTGGCTCAGAATTGGTGTTTGACATTTGCTGCAAAGGTTCTATTTTCATACAACTAGCACAGCTTGTTACTGACTTGAATTAACAAATACACTAATGATTATACTTTAGTCATGAGCTTGAGATAATCAGTGTAAAATGACTACTACGGAGCTTAGCAACAAGAGGACAGGTGATGCTTCTAACTGTTAGTAGCAGGAGTAGTCAGAACAATAGATGCACAAGCGAAACTCTGCAGTAGAGAAGAACAGACGATTTGCTTCACCTAAGCAAGTTGGATTTGGGTCTTAAAAGATGACTGGGCGTTCATCAAACAGCCCCCAAAGGAAATCCCAGGCTTTGGGAGGCAGCGTGTGCAAAGACATGGAGATAAGAAAGTAAAGAGCATTTCGGAGAATTAGTGTGGATGTAGAGAGAGAGGGTGTCCGACTTGGAAAGGAGGCAAAGGCCAACATTTGAAGGCCCTTTTATGCTATGAAAAGAGATTTAGATGTTATTTTATTCATAATTTTTCCTATAAGCCAGTGGTTTCCATCCTGGATATATACGTGACTTACCTGGGGAAATTTTTTAAACACTTATACTCAGCTCCCTCACAAAATACACAAACATATAGTAAGGTTTTGCCAATAAAAATGACAGCCAGTTAAATCAAAATTTTTAGACAAATACTTTTTAGTACAATTATGTCCAATGTAATTTTATAATAAAAGTATTTGTTGTGTACTTGAAATTCAAACTTAACTGTCATCTGTATTTTTTTCCTATCCCTTTGGAAAAATCAACTGGAATTCCTGAGGTAGGGCTTGCCCACTGGTATTTCTTAGAGTGCTCTAAGCAATTCCCACGTGCAGGCAGGGCTAAGAACCACACTAGTCTAAGTAACAGGCAGTAAAATAACTTTGAACAAGGGAGCGACGTGTTTAGAAGACCTTGGGGAAGAATGTTCTGACCATTTTGTGGAGTAGAGAACAAACAGGGAGAGGCTGGTGGTGTGGAATCTGTTAAGAGTTATCGTCAGCATCTGGTTAAGAGACAGAATTGTCTTGAACTAAAGTAGTGGTGAAAGAGAAAAAAATGAGATTCTCCGCCACTGATAGGACATGTTGACTAGGAGCTTGAGCAGGAGCTGGGGATGAGCCCTGGACCCCTGCCAATGTCAGCATTCCTTAGCTCCTCCTCTTCCCTTCCTCCTTCTTTAGCTTGGGTTTGAGCACAGCTGCATTTTGTTATCTAGGTGACCTTGGACAAGATACTTAACCTTCATAAGACTCAATAACTCTTCCATTAAATGGGGAAGGAGGTAGTAGTAACTTATTTTGGAACATTATTTGTGGGGATTAAATGAAATGATACACTTAAACCCTAATTATTCTGCTGGGCATGCTAAAGCATTCAATATATTTTGGCCATTACTGGTATGTTGTTGTGACTATAAAATGAATCATCCTGGTTCTGGTTGCCTTTTTCTTTTTCACATCCTCTCCCTAGTTCTCTCCCATTTCTGGTTTCTTACTCCTTTTTCTCCCTGTCCTTCTTCAACAAAAACTTTCAGATCCCGGAGTGTCGTGAGTTACTTGTAGGAACAGATTTACTAAGGCCCGTTTAGACTCATTTTGGCAACAAGATAGAGTGAGGCTCAATATGGTAGCTAAAACTAATTCTGAGATGAAACGACTCTCAAATGGCTGAAAGAACCACTGAACTTTTTCATTATTTCACTCTTTAGATAGCCAGGGTGAAAGAATCACAGATTGCAAGAATGTCAGAGCAGAAAGAAACTGGAAGGTGCAGACCTATTATGATAGTATACAAGAATACGATAGCTGCACTTAGGCACACAGTCTTTACGTAATTCGGACCGTCTTGCTCTACATCAAGTACAGTAAGTCTTCGCTGAACACCATCAATAGATTCTACAACTTTAAGTGAAATGACATACAACAAAACCGATTTTACCACAGGCTAGTTAATGTGAGCAAGAGTTAAGATCCCACAGCATCTCATCAACATTATAACAAAATGACATAATTCAAAGGACCTGGTATATTCTGGAAAGGCTGCAGGTAGAAGGGTCAAGAGGGAAGGCTCTTCCATAATTGCATCTTCAGTCAAAAATAAATAGGTAAAAGGAATGAAAGTCATTTGGAGGCAGGCTGGGAACTTTGTGTGTGGACTATATAGTAGATGACATAAGTGAATTAGTGATTTTTTTGGTGGGACAATGGCATTTTGGTTAAATGGGAGGATACTTTTATTATTGGGGTAAAGCATAATAGTATAAATTACTTTAAGATTGGCTTAGCAGAAACCATTAGAAATAAATACACACAGACATTTATTTATATACATCTAAGGGGAGAAAACAAATATGGCAACATTGATGAATCTGGCTAAAAGCTGTGTGTGTGTTATATTTCATGCTAACTAAATTTAAACAGTAAAATAAAGATGAAAAGTAAGTTTTAAATACTTAACACAATAACTGCCTACTGTTTTTTTTTCAAAAAAGGGGGACATACAGATTCTGGAATCAGGCAGACCTGAGTTCCAATCCAATTGAGCCACCTGTTTATTGACTAGGTAACACTGGGCAAGTTAGAAAACCTCCCCAAGCCTCAGTTCCCTCATGTACAGAAAGAGGTCAATAATAATAGTAACAAGAATACCCAGTGACTGTCACCCCACTGTGACTGTGGGAACAGCTGAGCCAGGTGAAGTGCTTGGCATCAGCCAGGCCCCTCGGCATGCACCAGGCCCCACTTGGAGTTCTTTCTCACCATTGTAACCTCAGAGCACACGGGAGTAAACTTTTCAAAAAATGCTCTATGTTCAATCTGTGATTTCTGCCAGGTTACTTTTTCTTAGACTTTTTAAATGCATCTGTCTGCAAGAAACTGGGACATTGGTAAAAAAAAAAAAAAAGCAGACCGCTCTTTTGTGTGATGACTGAGCACACACAGAAGCCCTTTTCCACGGAGGAGGGAGCAGGAAGGTGGTATCCCCCCTCACTGTCATCTTTAAAGCCAGCAATAAACAAATCACAAGAAATGCGCTCGGAAATTTCAGCTCCACAGTAATAGCTGAAACAAAGGCAGAAAATTGCAGCTCTCTGTGTAATAACTAAGCCTCTCGTTATGTGCTGCTGTATTAAATATAAAACATTTTCATTTCCTTTGTATAAGAAATTCAATAGGACCTGAAAAGGGGGTCAACCAAGTACGGTGGCTCCCACAATAAAATGTGAGTGGTGCTAATATTCCTTTTCCAACTCTGGAGACGGCAAGTAACCAAAGAGATAAAATGTAGCTTTCATAAAACTAGAGGTTTGGTAGAGAATTAGCATGAGACTTGTGCTTGAGACTTGCTAACGGAAGGTTGGCCAAGAGCTCAGATTTATGCCATGAAATTTAAATGGTTTTCTCCTGAGGTTTTCTTGACAATATCATTGTATGCGGCTCAGTTAGTTTATTGGCACTTTTGTATGGGGATTGTTTTTGGAGGAGTGGGAGCGTAGGGGGTAGGGGTGAGGGTAACCTATTTCTTTAAGAAACCCAGCACTTATGGGACTCTAGGGAATTTTAAAGCCGGGAATTTGGAAGAGTAACACATGCAAGAGTCTCCAAATGGCGAGGCAGAATCAACAACATTTACAAAATTACATTGGGGGAAGAAAATAACATGGTAAGATCACAGTTCTTTTGTTGGGGTGTTTATAACATAACACATGGCTTCATCTCACCAGGCTTCTGAAATTAGAATGATATTGCTAGAAGATTTTTATGGATCAGGCTTTGAATTTACATGCAAGCTTGCAGAGAATGTTGTACAAAGATGAAACCTCAAATTGTATTCAGAGCCAGGTACTTGAGCAGCTAGGGAAGGTTATTCCTGGTGTGCCCGGTACAATGTCACTAACTAACTTAGAGACAGGAGGTCACACGTTGAAGTTAAAGAGGGAGGTTAGGCCTATAAGCAATTCAAGCAGAATTTAATTACAAAAAGGGTAGCTGAATAATGGCACACATTGCTACAGGCAGCAATAGATGCAGGAATTGTAAATCAGTTCAAGGAAGCCGAGAGTAAAAGGATACAAAAGAAGAAAACAAATCAACTTTCTTAAAAATATCCTAAGGTTAGCTGAGCAAGCCTCGGTGGATCAGAGAGTCAAGGCTTTATCCTTTCAACGTCCCTGTGCTTTGAAAAAGACACCTAAACAGCAGTTCATTGATTTCCACAAAGGCCAGAGACCTGTGTCATCCACCCAATTGAATTCTTTTGTGCTGTACATGTGCTTACCCTATATTGTCTGTCCCCTTACAATTTTATCTCTCCATGTATACATTTCTCACACCCTGGGTGAGACACAATTATTTCATTCTCGCCAACATGCACTATATAATCACCTAGGGAACTGACATTTCATCCGCGCCCTTGTAATACACAAGAGGAATTAAAGGTCCATGTCCTCTGTGTCTCTAATGTTTTATTCTTCCCATGCATTTTGAGGATAGTGGCTAAATATCAATGCAAGAAAGAATTCATCTCAAGCTGCAAGTGTACAAAAAATGCACATCCTATAATAATTATGCTGTTTTTAAAATGACTACTTCCGGACAAGGAAATAAAAGGAAGGAAGGCCAATGCTAAAGTGCCAAAATAGCAGAGGATGCCTGTGAAATGGAGCTTACAATGGGACTGCCAGCAAGCTTGAGCTAACATTAGAAGCATGCGAGAATTGGCAACCCGGGCTCACGTGGAGGAGCTACAGAAGCAGTGTTTTTGTATATCCCAGTTCCTGTTGGTTCCGCTCCCTTGAATGTTGCATGGAGTATTACACTCCCAATTCCAAACAAATTTTAGCTAAACCTCAAAATATTTTCAACTATAAAAAAACCAAACATGATTTCTACTAAGCATAATAAACCAGCTCATATTTCAGTAAAGCTTTAAGAATCTACTTAGAACCCTGAGGTGCTCCTGGGAAAGAACTAACCACTCTCGTGTCTAATTTTTAGTGGTTTTGTTTCAGCTTTGTGTTTTTTGATTTTATGTGTTGAAGAGATTTCACTCCCACTCCCCTGAATCCCTCAACCCACATCCAATGCTTTTCAATGAGCCTGCTTATTTTTTAAAAAACCACTCAATTGACATTTATTGGGCAGGTGGTAGCCAGGCATCTTCTCTGAAGGGAGAGAAAATTATTTTAGGTGTTGTCCCCACTCTCCTGCCTTTCTGTCTAAGTGAATTTCAGCACCTGATTCAAATCACAAAGGTCATCCATTAGCGGAGAGCCGAAACTAATTTGGCTTTCCCTGGCACCTCTCATACGCAGCGATTGTCTAATAGTTTGCATAGTGATCAGGCAGAGCCTTGAAGAAGAATGGTTTGTATGCAGGCATGTTGCAGTAGAATGTCGCCGTGTTCTAAAGGCCAGCTTCTAACACAACTTTAGACAGGAGAATCTACAGAGAGAGGGTGGCTATTAATTTATTGGTTGTTATGCTTCATATTTACTTGTCTTTTTCTACAAATAAAAAATCCCAAGTAAGTCTTTTGCTCTTTATTAATTATCATAAAACAACAGCTACTATGCAAGTACATTTACGGTGGAGTTTTTTCTCTTTTGTCATACTGTCTTCTCTCTTCTGTCATTAGTTCAACAACTTATCACTATGAAACAGGAGGCCGAGAAGAGACATTTACAGTTTTAAACCAACATTTGATTGGCATCATGTTTGCTGTGACATCCTAGATATAAATGGAATGTGTGGAGTGGATTTACCCTCTGCCTTCCAATGGCTTCTTTCATAGAAAAGAAAAAAACAGATTGATTAAGAAAACCCAAAAGAATAAATAAAGGTGAAGAATCTGCTGATGCAGCCCTACATGAAGAATTGCATTACTTATTTTTAGATTTATGCTTAGAAGACAAAGAAATCTATATGAGCCCCTGCCCGCCTGTATCTTTCCTCCAAGCTTTAATATATATATATTTTTTCAATGTAATTGCTTTGACATTATTCAGAGAAATACTTTTTTTCATTCTTTCCCATTGATTTATAACTTCTTACTTTTCTTACCCTTGTCAAAAGTTTTCAACTTATGACCCCAAGAGCTAGAGAAACAAAATCAGTGCTGTCCTGTTTTGAGTGTCATTGTGTGGTGATCCTAGGTGGCCCCTAAACACTTTTGTCAATATTTATTGATGGGATCCACAGGCACTCTGAGCGATCCCACTCTGGAGGGGTATAAACCAATGGCAAGTTGAGCTAGGGAAGGAGGTGGTCCAGCTGTAGGCCAGAGCTGGGGAGGCAGCATCAGGATGCTCAGGGGCCATTGACAAAACGTCAAATACTTCAGATTTCTGACTAGCTTTCTGGCTAATGCCATGCTAAGCAGAAACATGGCTATTTCCTCCAAGGATGCAACAGACACACAAACACAATAAACCCAGATTCTGTCTCTTTTTTTTTCCTTCAGTTGCTCTCTCTCTTGCTTTCTCTCTCTCTGCCTCACATGCAGGCATGCATACACACACTCACACACACTCACACACAAATAGTCTACAGGGAAATTAAGTGGTGCCAACGAAACAGTGTACTGAGAAAGTTCTTGGATAAATTAACAACGCAATTACATTACATGACATGCCACAAGATGGATGAGGAAAACTTGGCTGGTATTATGTTCTGTTTTCAAATTGCAATTTATTTGAGGGTTTTAATGGATGCCTTATTAAAACATCTCGGCCCTGGTCAGGTTTCAGCATATGTCACAGTGGCCTGTGATTGATGACACCCTCTGCTGCTTCTCTTGCACATTTGCAGGGAATTTAAGCAAAGAGGGAATGAGCTGAGGCCCAGCTTTGTATTGATCGGGTGGAGGTGTGCTGCCTGGGAGCACAGTCTAATAACATTCTCTTAGCTGCACTGCTTCACATGAAGGCATTTATTACAAGAACTAAAATGTTATATTGCTCAGAATAAAAGAATATTGTACAAACAAAAGAGTTAGCAGTGAGTGGGGGAGACAGAGGGGTTAGGGAACCATTCCTTGTTATCTTTTAGAAGCCACGTTTTTTGAGTGTTGATTAAAAAAAAGAAAGCCATGTTTTAAAAAGATGAAAGAATAAAAGAAAAATGCTGTGAGCTTTATTCTTGTTTATTTCAGCCCATAATATGTAACAGCTCAGTTTCATGAGAAAGAGAATGCTACGTAAGGATTGAGAGAGGAGCAGCCTTAAAGTCGACTGGAAAATAATTAAATATCCAAGTGGACCTGAGGACACTATTTGTAGGATTATCTGAAGTCTTTGTCATTTTATGTATGCTGTAGTTAATTTTTTGACAAGCTCCCATCCAAATAGTGAGAACTACTCACATCTAAAGAGCAATTGCACTCCTATCTACACTACAGAAATCTGATGGAGCTCTGCCATGTTTTAACGTAAACAGTTTTAATTGTAAAAGGGCTGCACTTGAAATTTTACTAATTGGAGTTTTATAAACATGTGTTTATTGCTAAGAAATGTATATCTCACATTGTTCAATAAAAAGCATGATCCCAGTTGTATGTATGTCACATACATATGAACATTTACTTAAAGATTTAGAAAGATACAAAAGGGAAAATTATGAGGAAAATACATAATGATTATCATTTTCTTATTTGTGCTTTTCTGTAGTATATTAACTTTCTGCAATAAACACACATTCCTTTTAAAATCAAAAGGATAAAAAATTTCAAAGAAATGTGTAATGTCTTCCTTCATTTCTTACAGAGTAATTAGAGAAATAGGTGTTCTTTGAAAGAGCCTACAATAAACATAATCTCAAGGAAAATGATCATTTTACAATAGTATGTGTCTATTTTTCAGTAGGCAAAAACTATATACTGAAAATTTAAATGGAAAAAGGAATAGTGGAGACAGAATGAAAATAACCCTATGCAATAGAAAGTTTAAAACAAAGCAAAAAATGATAAGAAAAAGGTGTGTTGCATTTCCAAACTCTGATAACATTAGGGTTTGTTAATCTCAATCCAAAGGATTTTTTTTTTTTTTGCTTGACCTGCTATGATTGCTATTATTTGAACTGCCACATTTATTATTTTGTTAGCCTTTGAGGGCCTATAAAAATCTCACCTAATTATATTGGAATCACCTAGCATCACAGGCAAAGCTCAAGAAGGTGAGAAAATGGCCAACAGCTTTCCTCAAAATGGAAGGAAAAAAATAGTTCAAGAATGAACAAACAGCAGAAACCAAAAACACTCAGGAAAGCCAGCTTTATGAGTCTCCCAAGAAATGGATACAGAAAACATTTTTTAAATGTTGACAGAAATTGTTAAGTTGTAAAAATGGATTTCCTGGCATTGTCAGTTGAATGTACCTTCTAATGTACAAAATATCAAATTTACAGTCTTTGACTGGATTGTGATAGCTTTGGTGGAGTGATGCAAGGGAGAAAAAGAGGGAGATGTTATTTAACCTTTAAAGCCTCTTTTTCCCCCCTTGGATTTTAGATTTCATATCTCTATACCACATCTTCTTATGGTCCCTCGTTTATTTTGTGACTGAATGCATATCTATCAAGAGAATAACTTTCTTTTCCTTTTACTTTGGGAGTTGTTATATAATATCAGAAACCCTACGCTTTTTTATTCTAGAATAAATGAAGACCAATTCTGTGATCTTTGAGAGTTATGTCATTTAATTCCAAGTCCATGAACATTTATTAAGCATAGTTTACCTATAAAGCAGTGTACATAGCAGCAACACTGGGATACTTTACCTCTTTGTGCTGATCACCAGCTTTAAGAGCTGGGATCTTCTCACTATAAAATGTGGACACCCAGGCAACCACGATTTAACCACCACCGGGTTAGATTCCCAGGTTAGAGTCGAAGAACTGATGCAATAAAATGACAATGAGATACAGCCTCTGCCCTTAAAGTGGTGAAAACAAACACTTATCAGTAATTATGCTGTTCAGGCTGCGAGAAGAGGTATGGATGAAAAAATAACAGATATGCTGTATCTTTTAGGATAATTTGCATATTATATTAATATATGGACTTCATGTGAAATTTCCAAGAGCACAAAGCAGATGAGTTCAAGTAATAAGAAATGGAAACTCAGATTACTCTCCAGAGGTGGTTAAGTTAGTATCACTGTCTAGCTCAAAAAACGTTCTATCAACTGCACCATGGTAAGGAATGAGAATTCACTCATAATTTAACTTCTAAGTGAATATATGTAAGAATGTTTGTGATGTTTTTGTGTTATTCTCAAGTAATCCCTTTGCATTTGCCAAGTCCTAATTGAAGAACCTGTGTTATTTAGGGTCCTTGGTTGCACTAGCAACCAATTTTGGCTAAATTAGCCAAAGGTAAATTTCTTGGGAAACTGTCAGGAAGCTCAGAGAGCCAGTGACAGGTTAGGTAACAGAACATAAGGACAAGCGCATAAGCTGAGGACTGATGGGTCTGGTGGTTAATTTTGCGAGAAATCCACGGTTCTGGGTCTCTCACTTCGGAGCCTGCACTTTTCGCACTGTGACTGTGTTCTGAAAGCATCAAGCAAGAGAGGAGAGCAAAGGTGCAAGCTCTTTTCAAGCCTCTGCTTGCATCATGTTTGCTTACATCCTATAGGACCAAACAAGTCACGTGGTCAAGCCCAGCATCCCTGAGGACTGGAGACAACACCAGGGATACAAGAAGGTGTAAGTTATTGGGAGCTCTTATAGTAACTATTTACATACTCAGCTTCTGGCCTCCAAAATAGAAAGGAGATGCTGGAATTTTCCTCCCACAAGCCTATTCACAATGAAGAAATGGAATAAAAAGGGAATAAGTGTGATATTAGGAAGAATAATGGAAGATAGTGGCAAAATAAATGATAAATGGCTTTTGTGGAATCCCAGTTATATTTTTGAAATGGAATTAACTGAATTCAGATAGATGCTATTTTATTCCTCTGAAAATTCTGGGCTGTGGACAGATATCATCTACAGGGATTCATGACTCTCCCAGATGACCAGTTCCCCCACTAAATGCACATGAACTTTCAAACTGGCCAAGAATACTATGAATTATAATGTCGGTCTAATTTTTTTGAGCAGCTATAATAAATATTCCTCATTTGACTTAGGTTACCTCTGTTCACATTTCAATTCTTGTGTCCAAATGAAAAACAATAGAACCCAAATACAAAATGTGTATTCTAAAAGAAACTCACTGCTCTAGAAACTTGTTATTTTATGTGTCGCACACTTTTTCTTTTGTTTGCTTGGTAAATAAACGTTATTGTACATAACCACACTACAAAAAGTACATTGAGAAATGAAAATAAGTAGATATTTTCTGGTATTTCAGTGCACAAATACAACCTCTTAACCTGCAGCATCCAAAGGTTAAGTCTCAAAACTGAGTCCATTAACCTTTCTAAATGGTTGTGATATTAAAAACTGACTCTTAATAGCTTTGGGTCATCATCTAATGCAGTAACCATCAGCAATAAAGAATTATGGATTAAGAACATTATCTATCTATAAAATGGTCATTTATGACACTCGTGCAGGGACCATCTCTAAGATGCACAGATGCCCATGGCCAAGAGTTCAGACCTAGTCATCTACATTATGCTTTTATTAGTATAATTATAATAGTAGTGAGTTTTAAGAGAAAATCATTACATGAATAAAAGGTTCAGGGTATTTACTTCAAACATGAAACTAACAGAGAAAAATCCTCAGAATTCTCTTTTATTGAGCTATATAACTCAGCCAGGTGGAGCTAATTGACTGAGAAGGTCAAATAGAAAGGAAAATAAACATGTTTTTAAGTTGTCTAGTAACCATGCTGCAAGACAAATTTGGACTCATCTACATAATTGAAGAATAGCCATGAAAGCGTCTGTGTCTTTTATCAAGCTTTTAGATTTTTAAAAAATTTCAGTTGAGCTATTTTTATTTTTTATAACATAATATGTATTTATGACATAGACACCATCTACCATCAGCAAGGACATGCTATGTTTGAGTTCCATAAATATGAATGAAAGAAACTTTGATTTCCTAATAGGGACTTAGCCTCAGTTGATACTTTTCTTGGTTTATTCATTTTTTTATAAATTTTTATTGTTCAAATACAGTTGTCTCCATTTCCTGCCAGCACTCCCCCACACCCAACCCATCCCACCTCCCACCCTTAACCCTTCCCACCTATGGCTTTATCCATGGGTCCTTTATATATGTTCCTTGATGACCCTTCCCGTTCTTTACCCTGTTATCCCCTTCCTGCTCCCCTCCAGTTACTGTCAGTTTGTTCTTCATGTCAATGTCTCTGGTTATATTTTGCTCACTTGTTTGTTTTGTTGACTAGGTGAGATCATATGGTATTTGACTTTTACCTCCTGGTGTACTTCACTTAGCATAATGCTCTCCAGTTCCATTCATACTGCATGAAGGGTAGGAGCTCCTTCTTTCTTTCTGCTGCATAGAATTTCATTGTGTAAATGTACCAATAGTTTTTTGATCCACTCATTTACTGATGGGTGCTAAGGTTGCTTCCACCACTTGGCTATTTGCAAATTGTGCTGCTATGAACACTGGGGTGCATAGGTTCTTTTCAATTGATGTTTCAGGATTCTGAGGGTATAATCCCAGCAGTGGAATTACCAGGTCAAAAGGCAGTTCCATTTTTAGTTTTTTGAAGGAAATTCCATACTGTTTCCCACAGTGGCTGCACCAGTCTGCATTCCAACCAACAGTGTACTAGGGTTCCCTTTTCTCCACATCCTCTCCAGCACTTGTTGTTTGTTGATTTGTTTATGATGGCTATTCTGATGGATATGAAGTAGTGTCTCATTGTAGTTTTAATTTGAATTTCTCTGATGATTGGTGATGCTGAGCATCTTTTCATATGTCTCAGGGCCCTCTGTATGTCTTCCTTGGAGAAGTGTCTGTTCAAGTCCTTTGCCCATTTTTTAATTGGGTTGTTTGTCTTCTTGGAAGAGAGTCATGACAGTTCTTTATATATTTTGGAGATCAAACTCTTGTCCAAAGTATCATAGGCAAATATATTTTCCCATAGGGTTGGTTCTCTTTTCATTTTGCTGAATTTTTTTTTAGCCATGCAGAAGCTTTTTATTTTGATGAAGTCCCATTTGTTTATTCTTCCTTTATGTCTCTTGCTCTAGGATACATATCAGTGAAAATATTGCTGCATGAAATAATCTGAGATTTTCCTGCCTATGTTCTCTTCTAGGACTTTTATGGTCTCATGACTTATATTTAAGTCCTTTATCCATTTTGAGTTTATTTTTGTGTATGGTATAAGTTGGTGGTCGAGTTTCTTTTTCTTTTCTTTTTATTTTTTTGCATGTAGTTGTCCAGATCTCCAAACACCATATATTGAAGAGGCTATTTTTACTCCATTTTATGCTTCTGCCCCTCTCGGTCAAATATTAATTGACCATAGAGACTTGGGTTTATAGACTCTGGGCTCTGTATTCATTTCCATTGGTCCATGTGTCTGTTCTTGTGCCAGTACCAGGCTGTTTTGATTACAGTGGCTTATAATACAGTTTGATATTAGATATCATGATCCCTCCTGTTTTATTCTTCTTTCTCAAAATTGCTGAGGCTATTTGGGGTCATTAATGGTTCCATATAAATTTTGAAATGTTTGTTCTATTTCTGTGAAGTATATCATTGGAATTTTAATAGCAATGGCATTGAATCTATAAATGCTTTGGGTAGTATGGACATTTTGATTATGTTAATTCTTCCAGTTCATGAACATGGTATATGCTTCCATTTATTTGTGTCTTCCTTAATTTCTTCCTTCAGTGTTGTATAGTTTTCTGAGTACAGGTCAGTCAATATTCTTAAAGACATAAATTGTCACAAAATACAATCTTACTTCTGAAAAAACAGAGCTATAAAAATAACCTAAATTAGCTCTATTTTCATAACATAATTACTATATTAACTGGTGTTTTCTCCTCATCCTACAAAAGCAGGAGGAAATGTAGTCAGGGCTGAAGTCACCTTGGCCCTTATTCTAAGAGAAGGGAGGAAGACAATGGTACATGGAAGAAAAAAAGATACAGTGATTCATTTGAGGTGCTTTGCATCTTGCTAATCTTTTTAAAATAATACTTGGTTGAAATATTTAAAATAATAAATAGGAATCCACTAATAAATTTTTTTACTTAGATTTCCCCCTCTATATTTAGGTAATAATTTATATTATTACTAAAACTATAAGACTTTTAGGGTAAAGAATTAATGTTTCATATCATTTTTATTTTATATTCCAAATTAACAATGAAATAAGAAAATGCCAGTGTTCAGAAACATGAGGTATATATTCATTAACAAGGATGTGCTATTTATGCTAAATCTTTCTAACATGTGTTTAAAAACACATTTATAAGCAACTTATAAATATGCATTTTCCATTTCACAAGTTATAAACAAGTACTCTTAAATTAGAACTCTTTTAATTGGAACTCTTCTAATTAAGTTGTATTTGCCCATCCCAGCTTCTAGGAATCGAAGCTCTGATGGCTTTAGTACCTGAGTCTGTGAAAAGAGACAATAACATCTTGCTCAGCATCGGTCGTTGTCTACATGGTCTAACTCAGGTTGCTTGGGCTACAACTTTCATCCAGAGTCCTTCAGGATACCTATTCCCAGCCTCTTTATAACTGCCTGGGCTGGGAACTGATCCAGTAGTAATGCATCATGGGTAAGGCTCAAAAATATTGTCAATTTGAATTACTAGAGAGAACTTCCTTTTTATTCCCCTGCCCTGTATTTGTGCCCAGCTTATTGTTAACCCTAATTTCAGGTTAGGCTATTTCAAACGAAAGCCAAACAACTCAAAAAACTCTACAGAGTTAAGCCAGTAGTCATATTAGTAAGTCACATGCCATATTTAAATTGTTGGGTTAATAGAAAAATCTCAAGACCCAGCAATTCTCTAATAATCATAGAAGCATAGCTTTCAATTTTTATTTTCTTTATTAGAAGCCTAAGTGTTTATTTGGCATGCTAGGCTATAAGCTCGTTGGAAGGATTTATGCCTTATTAACCTTTGTATCCAGCATGTCTAAAATGGCAATCAGAGCTCCAAGCATGATATTTGTAAAATGATAATAACAAGTAGTGAGTATGATGTAGTTGATTGTGCACTGTATTCTTACAGAGAGATATGATGGTAAAAGCTCTTGAAGTATTTCCAATTGTATTCTCAATAGGGCCACCAAGTACAAATAGTTTTGAATTGAGAGCAGACAGCTTTCTTTCTTTTGGTAAATTTCCTTCGGGTCTGGCCTGTAATGTGGCTAGTTTGCCAGATTGCTTTCACCACAGGATGTTTAAACAACATAATCAACCAAACTATGTTAACCAGGGTCCCCAAAGGCATATATTTCATGGACTAAGTAGAAGCAATGCAATTTTACAATAAGTATATCAACATTTTAAATTCTGTTGTCAGCATTCCTAATTCTCAATGATGCCTCATGTATCATCTCTTCATACAAACATCTAGAATTCTCTTCTGTAGTTATCTGTGTAACTTTTATAATAATGCATTGGGATTTCAGAAATAAAGTATTTTCCTTTTTTTCTAGTTCATCTTCTTCATTTCCTTCACTCTTCCTTTACATCTTCTCCCATTTCCTCTTCACATTCTCCTATTGCTTTTTGGATACTGCCAATGTAGCATTGTAGATTCACTATTTCTTCATATGTCATTTCTTTAAATGCTAGGCATCCAACAAGTTTCACTCCAATAACTTTCTGCTGGCTCATTAAGCAGGTACTGATACAGAGGGAAAGGGAATTTATTTTATATGAAGTGTTATTCTAAATTGGAAATTAAGTCAATCACTTTTTGAGTAATTATATACAAGAATATATAAAATAGTCACCTTAAAAGGCTATTTATTCCAACAATAGACTTAAAAAAATAAGGAACTTCTCTGAAGTTGTTTTCAGGATCTATGACATATTTTATTGGACACTCATTTGGATATATAAATTTGAGCATTTTTTTACTTAAAAATGGTTCAAAGACTGAGTTGCATAAATAGTAGCTTTATTAAACCTCACCAAAAGTCAGAAGTTTTTTATATAGAAATCTTTTTAAAGTTGAATGTTATTTCAAACAGAAATATGGTTCTGCTTAGACAATCTGGCAGGACGTGCATTCCTTTGATGGAAGGTTGGGTTTCCATATGTCTTAAGGAACTGGATGACTGATGACTATAATATTCACCTAAAAAGGGAGCTGTCTCTGCAATCTTTTATGGCTTGAAGATCTTCTAAGAAAGGGTAGGGAACAAAGATCATGGGGATTGTTTCCCCTGGGCATCCCCTCCCTAAGAGCACTTAGTTATGGGAATTAGAACATGGAACTATAATAAGTCCTTACTGAACATCAGCAATGGGTTTGGTGACTTCAAGCAAAATGTTAAATGAAACCACTTTCACCATAGGCTAATTGATACAAACAAGAGTTAAGTTCCTACAGCATCTCATTGCTGATGTTATAACAAAACTATGTTATTCTAGGACCTGCTGCACAATAGAACATGAACCTCTTTCATCTATTTCCAGTTGGGCCTCCTGGAAAAGTAATATATATTAGTGCATTACAGTGCACTGACCTTGGCAGAGCCTGTCTGATTTATTCAGGACTCAGGTCCAGAAGTTCATGTAGAATCTTATTCACCTTCCTGATGTTACAATTCTTTCTTCACTCCCACTGTTCCTCACTTAAGCATCTGACACAGCAAATAGCACATGGAGGCATTTGGTAACTATTCGCTGAGAAGATGAAGGAATGGATGGTAAACCTGAGCAGATTGCCCATCTATTCTCTCTCCACAGATGCATTACAAAAGGAACAGGAGTTAGAATATACTTTAGGGTATTAAGCTCTCGAATGATATACCCAAAACCTTTTGATAATTCCCTCCATTTTTCCTCTCCTCTCTCCAACCTACTTATTTTTAAAAGGTAAGATTTTCTTCTTTACTTGTTTTTAGGAAGAGAAAAAGAAAGGGAGAGAAATATCAATGTGTGGTTGCCTCTTGTGTGCCCCCCACCGGGAACCTGGCCTGCAACCCTGGCATGTACCCTGATTGGAAATTGAAGAGGCGACACCTTCAGTTCACTGGCCCACACTCAATCCACTGAGCCACACCAGCCAGCATCCAACCTGTTTTTTAATCACTAAGATTCTGGGAACTCACTATTATTTAGGCTTTGGTATGAAGATTCCTATTTTCCTAGGGAAATAATTTATCCCCTTCTTGCATACTTTAGAAAAATCTTTTAACAAACTCTAATATAAACATATTTATGTGTGTATATATAAAACATAAGTTTTCTGATATATTTCTATGAGTAAAAAAATAGCTATTGCTCTCAGTAGCCCCACCATAACTTCTAGAGTAAGCTCTATAGCTATTTCTTTTCATAAAGCCTTTTTGGGTGCTCAAGTTGTGAACATCTTAGAAGGCTCTTCTTATGAAAGAGCTATGATTTGACAGCCAAGCCAGCTGTGCCAGTTACCAGTTTATTGCCTCTCAGCTCCAAAGCCATCCTTCATTGCCTGCTTGTGATAGTGGATCATTACTCCTTGCCAGCTGGCAGGAGGTTCATCTTTGATACCGGGGACCGGGGGATGCTGTGCCCTGGAAGAGGAAGGGGCTTCTCCTCCTGATTCCCATGTGCTTTGCTTCTTTCTCCTTCTGCAGCATGTGGGACACCTAATGGAACTTGCTGCCCTGTGGGTACACTGACAGCAAAAAAATTATTTTGTTGTGGGGCCACTCGGCCAATGTGACTCTGAAACATCATCATTAATCAGAGGAACATATTCCATTTCCTTTATCAGTGGTTGGTTTCGGGATTGACACAAGACCAAGTCATAGATGGTAATATATGATATGTGAGGAGAAGTATTCTAGAGGTACTTCCAGGAAAGTTTTTATTAACAAAAATATACAAGATATAGGCAGTGGCATTTTCTGCCTCTGGCACTGGTCTATGGAGACACAATGCCCGGAACTGAGTGGCCACCTTGAGAACAGTAGGGGTGAGTTGTTATCCTGAGAAAGCAGAGTGGGAAGAGGCATGAAGTCTGGATCCTGAGCGATACAACTGTGCAGCTTCTGGATTACCTGACCCTGAGAGAACTCACTTTCAGACTTAGTACATGACATTTTAAAAAAAATGTCATACTGTTCAGGATTTTTGAGTTTGTTGATGAATTGCAACCTAAAACACCCTAACAGTCCTCCAAATAAATTTAATAACTATTGCTTGCTTCACACCTGTGAACCAGGGAACTGTTTTCACACACTGTGGAAGGCTCCTCCTTATTAGAAGCCCTTAAACTGCTGTGGCTGCTTAGCAAGAGGCTCATGAAATTATCTAAGAACCTGCATTTACTGGTGTAACTGAGATGGGATCTAGAGATATGAAGACATGGAAAGAAATTCCTCTCGTGACTCTGGTTTTCTCTATGCTTTCCATTTTTGTCACTTTAATATCTTAGACTATTAAAATTATATATTCTTCATAGTTTATAAAAAGACAAGACAGCAAAGTAGTTTAAAATAGGCTCTGGAGTCAAAAGACTCATGTTCAAATCTTACCTCCTCTATTTTGAACAAATTAAATAATTAATAGGGTCTCTGTTTCCCATCTGTGAATGGATATAATAAAACTTGGTTCATAAGGTTGTGACTGAACATAGCCCTGATCACACTGAACTTAATTTATATTCATTTAACACCTCAGTTAATCTTACCTTAACAAACAGACTCCCTCTAAATAGACTATGGGAATATCCAGAACAACCCAGACAGAAGACTAGAGGCTTGAAGAAATAATTCTTCATGGAAATACACCTACTTATTTGGGGTCATAGAGTTCTGAGTAGGTGGGAATTTTTGCTGTTGGCTTTTCGTTTGTTTTGTTTTGTCTGATGGAGAAAGGAAAACTAAGTTCTTCATCCAAAATCGGAGCTAATGAAGAGTTTCTTCACCTCCATACTGGAAAGGATGCTGGCAGGCTGACATGAGAGAAGTAAGTAGAATAGCATCCAGAACCTCCCCTAAAGGGTATTTTAAATAATGTGTGTGAAGAATGAAATAGAACATTTTTCATAGACTTTGAGAAGCAACAAGAAAATGAAGGCCCTGCCTTCTCATTTATTTTGTTTTACCATGTCAAATAGTTGCAGCTTGGAAGATATAACCACAAAATAGTCAAAAGAGTTGCAAAAGAAGACATCTTCTCTGAAATATATTTAGGCCCTTCACAGAGTGGCAGAGAATGCAAAAATTAAGCAAATGAAGATGGATGCTGTTGTACATTTAAAGCATCATGCAAGTCCTGGAACATTTATAAGTGCCTGTTTGCAAATATGTGGTTCTGGGCTTTTACATATCCAAATTCCAGTTCTGTGTAATTTAAATTCCAATTATATAGATAACACAAAGTTTACACAGGAACTCCAAAATATATATTTATGGCACATAAAGCAATATTTTCTGGTAATAATGTGAAGACCTTAAGATTTTAAATTGTTTCCAATAAGAATAATTGCCAGGTTTAGCACAGCAAATGGTTTGACGAGGCCATAAAGCTGTGTGACTTTACAGCCCCGTGTCTAGTCTAAACAGTCCCACCAAGACATTTGGTGACTATCAGGCTTATTGAATCTAGTAGATTGTCTGCACTTGGCTCACTCCCACCCCATTCTTACCAACTGTAAAAACAAAGCAAAAAAAGAAAAAGTGACTTTCAGAACATAAGACAAATTCAAGAAGAGTTCCATGGTTCCCTGGGTCCTCATCTCACTATTAAGTATTCAACAGTTCTTTCCTGGAAGAGGCAATGGAAGGAATCATGTTGGAGAGCTCATTCCAGGGGATAAGACAATCACAAGTGGAGAAGGAGGCACAGAAAAGCCAACAGCACCTTTTAACTATCTTAGAGTAAGCCCTTAAGATTTTTGCTCTACTAATTATTGTTTGGCATACAAGATAATCTGCACCCCTATTATTATTCAATTCCCTCTTTCACTGAGGAGGAGGCAGTAACATGTTTTGATACCTGCCTGTACCATAAGGTAGCCTTTGACTGGTGCCATGTTAAATAGAAGTACAAAACAGAGCCCGTGTGTTTTCTGACCTTATGGGAACTTGATATCTCACTAAGCATGGGCATGCATTAAATCGCACTCTCGTCTAAATCTCTTGAATTAAGAAACTGTTTCAGGAAGGTGTCTTTTCTTTTTTGTTTCCGTGTTTTCTGATTTTGTTTTAACACTTTGTCTACACATGAACGAACATCAGACAAAACACTAGGGTCTTGCTCAGGGGAAAATGGTTCAGCAGAAGCAGGAAGGAAACCTGGTAATCGCCTAACAGCTTTCACGTGTCTCCAGCAGCACTCTGGCGGTGCCGTCTACTGCACACCTTAATGCTTACCTTTCTATATGATTTTATTTGGATGTGTTTAGGCTGTCTAGAATTTTTATGTGTCCTTTTATTTTTCTGATCATCTCTAAACTGTGCCCTTAAAAATAATAGCCTTTTAGAACCTCTAGAAAACTGCAGCTTATCTTTCTCACTTTATGTTCATTTTCTTCCAAAACACACATATCTTGTGGGTTTCTTCACATAAAGTAAAATGTAAATCAGCCACTTTCAAATACAAAATAAACCCCTAATAGAGCTATTAATACAAAAAGATGATTTTATCTGCAGTATGTAGATGGCTAATAAAAGAATATACCTACGAGGTACTTTGCCTTCACAAGAATGCCAAGACCTCTAATATTTTTTTTTCTAAATTCTCTGTTAAACTAATTCTGTGTGATAGGCAAATATGTCCTCCACATGCTGGTGAATTAAAATTCAGCTTTCAGTGAATAAGATTAATTGCCTCTTCAGACAAAGCTGGATTTGCGCTCCTATTAGAGAGACGGGAGGGGGGGAGTAGCAAGGGGCAGGGTGCCAGCTAGACTGCAGTATTCAGTTACACGTGAAATGATTTGTAATTCTGAGTAATCACTTAGGACAAGCCCTTGCACCATTTTATCTATACATGACTCTAGGCCAAAGTCAATACTCATAGTAAAATAATGAGATGAAGCTAACTGAGCCCTTTTATTAATGCTCCAAGGAGCAAATCTGATGCTTGAGTTTCTCCCATTGAAAGTATCTACTTCTCCCTAAAAATGAACAAGTGGGTCAGCATGCCCAGTAGCAGCCAGGGTACCTGCTTCAGCAAAACCATAAACAACTGACCCTTCCTGCCTCCCCCTCTTTCTGTTTGTGCACCAGGCTTCACCCAGCTGTAGGTGAAGGCACATAAATTTTGTATTACCTCAAGGCTCATTAAAGAGATCTGGCTCCCTCCTAATAGTTGCCCCTGACTTAGGGGGATAAACACACAAACACACTCACAAAACATCATGAACCTTAAGAGAAATAATGCACAGTATTTTTGCCATCTCTTTCTCATCAGCCTTATAAAAAAAATTAAATGTTCTAACAAATGCACAGCTTGGTGACAGAGTCAGCATGCAACTGTTAGGGAAATGAGATGGATAACCAGCTGTCCCAGTTTCTGAAGACAGAGCATGGGAAAGGGAACATGCTAGTAAGGAGGGGCAAAGGAAAGGTGTAGGGAAATCATTGCTTTGAACTACCAGATTTTGTTTTCCGTGTGTCACTACTGGCCAGGTAAGCCAATCTGGCAAATAGGTATTAGCATGAAATGCCTCCTCTCTAAATAATGGGCAATATGTTACTCTTCTCTGTGCTTGTTGAAGACATAAAGACCAGTTAGGAAAAAAACTTAAAATATTATCCTTAATGTCATTCTCTGTCATTCTCTGACATTAAAGGAACTAATTTTTGTGGAAGGTAACATTGTCTTTTATTGGAAAAATCACCATAGAATAGTTCTACGGTTCTGAGAAAAAAATGTCTGAACCCAGTTTTACTTACTAAGACAAAATTTCCATACTCTCGTACTTCAAAATAAGAAAACATACCTATAGTAGAAGAAAGAACATAAAGATGCCTTCATTCAAATGCCACCTGTCTCCTCCCAGCTAGGTGCCTCTTCCAAGGCTTGTCGTCTCTGAGCTCAGTCACACATGATAAGATCACACATTCATAGGTTAAATTGTGAAGAGTAATGCACAGTTCACCATCTAGAGATAAACATGATTACCCATATCCCTCCTCTCCCTGAATTATTTATGAGCATGACACATCAATATAAACAGAACATACAAAGATTTCAATTAAATTACTCCTTCTGACGTATCTCTGATTAGAGCTTTTGGTAGGTGACCAAATAGCTTCTTTGATTTTCACTTCCATTGGCGTACTCATTGGGAGAGAGGCCAGCAAATGTGAATTTCTCCTCCAAAAAGATTATGTAAACTGCCGACCAAATAATCAGTCATGAACCACAGAGAAGTTGCTAAAAGCTTCAAGCACCTACATGTGGACTACATGCCAAGTTCATATTAATTCCATTTTCCTCAGCCATAACTTGATTTACACACAGCCTGAACTTGAAGTGGTATTTTTTCAAATGGAGATTTCACAACGCACAGTTGCCGTGACAATGTAGCTCACACTGTACTGGGATAAACTTTCAATCTAACCAGGACTCTAGGCACGCAATGCACACGTCCACATGAGCACACACACAGTAACTTGCCAGGCACACAGAGAAAAGGGTCTTCGGGGAGTAGACAAAGTGCAAAGTCACCCACACTTAAGGAAGCTTGGTACTAGGGGGAACTGCAAAAAGTCAGGCGTACCTGCAAGTGCGCGAGTAGGTGGAGGAGTGGCAAGAATTGAGTTAGTGAGCCAGAGTCAGGTGGTATTTATCAGAAATTCTGAAGTGGTTGCACCTGATCTGGAGGCCAGACGCTCTCAGATTTTAGTGTGCAAAAGAATCACATAGGAAGCTTGTTAAAAATACAGAGTCTAGGTCCTACCACCTTCAATTCTAACTCAGAATTCCTGGTGTGGTTCCAAAGGATGCTTTTTAACAAGCTCTCTAGGTGATTCTGATGGAAAGTGATACACAAAACTCACTCTGAGGAACACTGCTGGAGGACATGGGGAGTCATTAGGGATCTATCTGCGGTGTGCTATAATCAGATAGAAGGTATAAGAAGATAAACGGTTCCTAGAGAATAAATTGGAGGACACCAAGATGAGAAGAAGGTGCGTAATCCAGTTGGGAAGCTTTTTCAATAAGGCAGGAGGGAAATAACAGACCATTGCAGTAAGTAACAGGAGGTAAGGCTGTAGGGAAGAGGTACAAGCATTTAGCAGGACTCAGTGGTTTACTGCATGGAGGAGGGTGGAATCTAGCACACCTTCAAGTTTTCTGAGTTCTGCTCTAAATAATTTTGTCTGTTGAAGTATGTAGGATGATGAAAACTTTAGGGAATATGAGTTAAAGTTTGGATACATCATGTTCAGTAATGTGATTCAAAGAATGGGCTTTGGGATCAGATGAGCTGACTTTAAATAATAATTCAGCCATTTAATTTCTGTGTGACATGAGAAATTTGCTTCACCTCTTAGATACAAAAACAGTGGTGGAGGTGGATTTCACGAATTTTGAGGAGTAAATAAGTTGATGTAAGAAAATACCGTAGCACAGTGCCTGAAGAAAGTAATTAATCAATGCTAATACAATACGAAATTACTATTAATTTTAATGTCATCATCATTAGCTAGCTGGAGATATTCTATAGACAGATGAAAATATCATACAAATGATTATTAAAACTTACAGAGAGAAACATTTAAAGAAACAAAGACGAGAATCCAGGATGAAACAAGTGCTTTAGTTGGTAGATAACTGAATGAAGCTGAGGCGTGGTCACACAGACAGAAAGAAAAGCACATCTTGTAGGTCAAGGGTATAGAGCAGCTTACAATAAAGGAAATTGTCAACAGCGTTACATGCTTCAGAAAGTTTAGGTGAAATGAAACTAAAAAATATGTCCATTGTATTTGACAAATGGGCAAACATTGGTGACCTTAATTAGAAGGGTTTCAATTCAATAAAAATAAAACTCATAAAAATAGTAATAACAAGAAGAGTCATCTGATAGAAAAATAATTGGGTTTTCTTTTTTTTTCCAAAAAATGTTTTAAAATCTTCACCTAAGGAAGGGCATGTTTATAGATTTTGGAGAGAGAGGAAGGGGGAGAGAGAGAGAGTAAGAGAGAAACATCAATATGAGAGAAATATTTATCAGTTGTCTCCCATACACATCCTGACCAGGTACCAACCTAAGTATTTGCCCTGACCAGGAATCAAACCTACAACTTTTTGGTGTATGGGATGATGCTCAAACCAACTGAACCACTTGGCCAAGGTTTAGGGGGTTTTGTTTGTTTGTTTGTTTGTTTTTAATATGAGAGCACATTTTCAAGCTTAGAGAAATCACCCAGTGCAGAGGAAGAAAGTCAGAATCATTGATGGAGGTGATGAAAAAGGGAGAAATTGAAAAAAAAATCATGAGTAGGTGCTGGCCTTGGGCAATGGAGGGAAACTTCTTCTCTTGGCTCTGAGTGTAAAAACATAAAGAAGTGGTCAAATTTCCAGAAGCCTGAGGTAGCAGAATATAAAGACGAGTGTATGCCTACACAAGAGAATATCAAGTTTCTCTCCAAAATTGGAGTAAAATTGTTTGTTTGTTTGTTTTTAATATGAGAGCACATTTTCAAGCTTAGAGAAATCACCCAGTGCAGAGGAAGAAAGTCAGAATCATTGATGGAGGTGATGAAAAAGGGAGAAATTGAAAAAAAAATCATGAGTAGGTGCTGGCCTTGGACAATGGAGGGAAACTTCTTCTCTTGGCTCTGAGTGTAAAAACATAAAGAAGTGGTCAAATTTCCAGAAGCCTGAGGTAGCAGAATATAAAGACGAGTGTATGCCCTACAAGAGAATATCAAGTTTCTCTCCAAAATTGGAGTAAAATCTCTGGCAGAAGTGAAGGGGCTGTGCTGAGAGACGGGTTAGGCACTAGAGGACAGAGCTATGAATTTGGAATGAGTAATAAGGAACAATGGAGGTGACCTACACTGTAAAAGCCACCAGGCAGTACTGAAGCACATAACAATCCATGAGTTTATTTGGTTTTCTCCAGCTTTCTTCAAAGCTTGGGTGGTTGTAAGATCAAAAAAGATGGATTGTGGATTTAATTTAATTTCAATTTTACAGAGCGCATGTGGTAGAAGGACAAGGCAATAAAAGGAGATGGTGTTGGAGAGAATGGAGTTAAAGTAATAGACCAAAATTTAATAGAGAAGAAAGTGAAGGCAGAGAAGCTGATAGTCTGAGAGCAAACTGATTGCTCAAGGGAGTGGGGCGGGGGTCTCAGTGAGGTGGAAGAAGAAGCAAAGAGGAGCAAAGGAATATGAAAAGTGGAAGCACATAATTGGGGAATTAGAGTATAAATTAGGGGCATATGATTCTGGGGGGAAGTAGTCTCATGTTGATAAGATTGTGTGCATGGCCATGGACAGGGCTGGCATTCAAAACATTTCAGGCACTGTTGCCCCTAGAGCTGGAGCAGAGTCTTGGTGGTCCTCTACACATGACCCTGGGTCTCCCCTTCAGCTGCTGAACTGGGGAGAACTCTGGAGAGGTCCCAACCGCAGAGGGAGGCAGAGTATCTGATCAGAAAGTATTTAGTATCTAGTACACCTATTTTACTATTTTACTAACTAGTGTGTACTAGCTGTATACCAGTTCTAGTCATGAAATGGGTGACTGGACAAGAGGAAAGGTGAAGATCATCAAGGCAGAAGAAGTTAAGAAGGGTGCTAAATGTGTTATCCACGTGAATGTGGAAATCATGCAGGAAGATGAAGAGCATTGATATGGAAAACTATCTAGGAGAGCAATTAATTCTTCAGTGAATGTGGGCGGGTGCCCTGGTGATTGGTAGAAAACATTCATGTGGAAAATATAAAGTGAAATAAAACAAAGCAAAATAAAAATAAAATAAAAACAGGATAATCTAATGCATGACAATCCCCCAAAATAGGAATTCTCAAATAAATGTAGCAAATCAATGATCTAGAAACCACAACTTAAAATTTAGGAAGTTGACTTCCATTCTACTTAGAAATATGGGAATCCAGAGAGACTATTCAAGGTATTGGATTTTGTTTCTCCTTCTCCAATCCCTTCAATGCATGGGCCCAAATACTAAGGTTCACTTAGCCTCTCAACCCAGGATACTTGGGTTGTTCGTGTTAGCTACCATTTTAAGTAATTTTTAACTCCTGGCCTTTGTCCATATAGGCAGACATTGTTATTATTGTCATTAGTTTTTGTCACTCCAGATAAATCAGGCTGTTTTTTAATACCAGTTTGTTTGATTACCATCAGGAGACTTTCTACCGACCTTTCCCTAAAATGGGACCTTGTGAGCAGGGTCTGAGCTGGGTTGTGGAAGTGATCATTGGAATCCGACAAACCCAACAACCATGGATAGCTCTTTTCCCTTGCATTTTCTCTTCTCTTCCTACCTGGCATCCTAACTTCCTGCTCCCTTTTGTCTTTCTGCTTTAACATTTCCTCCCTTATTCCTATTTAAATCTAAACTCATTCTTCGATATTCTGAAGCCACACAGGTGCACCTTCTTCCTCATTTCTAAACATAGAATCTCTTAAAGTTGGGGGAAACAAAGACTGACACATAAATAAAAATCTATTTATTTGGACACCAGGTCATCCAAATGTATTTGTGCTATTAATTTGCCTTTGTGTCTTAAAAACCCAAACTAGTTATTTACTTCCCAAATGTTGGCAATGGCCTCTGATAAATCAAATTGTCTCCTTCAATTTCCTTATGTGGAAAATACCCATCACTTACCCCATCATTCTCCTAAAACTGTTAACAGATTTAATAGTTTAAACTACCATGTTAAAAGGAAATATATTTTTAAAGTCAAAATGAAGCTGGTGTGACTGTAAGACTGGCATTATTAAAAGCATGTTATCCAAATGTCTAAAATATACGCTAAATATAAGTGGTTAAAGTAATTTAAAATGAGTTTTTGTTGTAAATGAGAATATAGAAACATTTAAACCCTATCTTTGAGAGAAAATTGACCTATTTGAAGGATTTTCACATTTAGCTAATGTCTCATATTCTATAATATGAAGATAAAAAGAAAGTATTTGTATTTAGTCTGTGTTAACACTAAGAATATATAGACCTGATGCATATAAATATGCTTAGTAAAATCTGAGCCTTGTCTGTGTTAAATAACATAAAATGACTAATAATTCTTGATATTCTGCTTAAAAATAAGTTATTGGAAAAAAGTCTCAACCCCCTTAATTCATTTTCCCCTTCTTTGATTAACTCGGGCAGGAAACCTCAACATTTTATTTGATTGTTTAAGAGTTTCCTTTGCAGTGGAAGTAGATAGAGTTTGATATCATGATGTATAAATAAATAATTTGAAGGTATCTGTATCCAGATAAAATTCTAAAATCAGATAAGCGGGTTTCATTTTATCTTTTGTTATTTTCGTGGTAGGAAGCCTAGTTTCTCCCTTCCCTCAGTGGCCTGGAGTCTTCCCAGTATTACTCCCTCAGGCTCTCCAAAGACTTGAGGGACGTATTTAGGATCTCATCAGTCTTTTAGTCTGATTGCCATTCTGCATTTTAATCTCCACTTCCCTGTCCTCTCATAAAGAGAAAGTACTGCCTAGTTTCCCCTTCCTCTCCTAAATCACACTCAGTCCACAACAGCACAGGACTTACAAATGCCAGATTATAGACATGCTTCAGTATGGAAACGTGTTCTGTGATACTTTTCTTTTGAGAGTCAACAATGCAAGAATCAGTAAATGAGCTTATGACTGTATGTGCCGTTTAACATCATGATGGTTGCTAGTGATGGCCGCATGCTTTAAAAGGGGTAAATGGAAATTATCAGTTTATTTCTTATTTTTTTAAATAAATATTTGCTTAACACCTAAATATGCCAGAAATTGGACTAGGAACTAAGAATCCAAAGGTCAAGTAAAAAGATAATCATGTAAATAAATTATTACAATAGAGTATGACAAAAAAATAAGTTATAGAATTCTATTCTGGCACAGAGGATGGGTGCACTAACAAAACTGAGAGGAAGGCCAGAAATGATCAAGTAGGACATTACACAGGAGATAATATTTGAAGGGGTCTTGAAGGAAGAATATGACACAATAGAATGAACCCATTTCAGGCAATTGACACATGCAAAGTCTCACAAAAAAAAAAAAAAGAATAAAACATGGCATTGTTCCATGCCTGTCAATAGTTTGGTATATAAAGGACCTAAGATGACAATTGTTATATTGTTAAAATTGGACAATATAAATTTCTGTGAGAAAGTAATGCCATTTGTGTTTGATATCAGGATTTCTTTAGCTTAGTTCATCCCTGAAGTCCCAGGGTAAAGCAGAAGGAGACAGATATGGCTCCCAGACTCTTAGAAAACCTCATCAGGTTTGCACTACCTTCTAGAACAGGTAACGTGAATGCCCAGTTCAAAGGAATGCCTTAGACAAATAGGGGAAATGTAAAGGCAATTTTTCTAAGACAAAGTAAAATGTAAACTATCCCTGTGTATCCCTATCACAGCTTAGAACTGAATTTGTAGGAATTCTGAGAAACGTATATACCTAACAGGATTCATCACCAAAAACCATACCACAAGCAAATTCATTCCATTGAAGCACAGGTGGCAAACACAAGGCCTGTGGGCCGAATCTGGCCCTCCACCTTGTTTTATCCAGCCTGGCACCTGGTTTCTACCCAGCAGTAGTGCCGAGCTCTCGCTTAACTGTTAAGAAGTAGTTACACTTATACAGTCCTAAAATCATTTCGGCCCTTTGAAGGCAACCTTGACGCTGATGTGGCCCTCAGTGAAAACGAATTTGACACCCCTGCTTTAAAGATTTTTTCTTATCACACCTTGTACTCTTCTGGAGCATTCCCACTGTGACAATTCTTTGAGCTTGTAGGGGACTACAGTCCTTTATCCTTATTGCTTCATTACTATCTACCATCCCCTTCTGGAATTCACTTCCTCCTTCACTAGCTCTTGTTTCAGAGCCTTTCTAATAATGACTCTTCAGCAAATACCCTGAATACCCTGGGCTCTTTTCTTTCCCATCACAATCACTTTGCAAACCCCATTGATGAATACAACAATGCATTTTCTCTGGGCCAGAATCCATGGAGCTGAGCACAGCTGGAGAAAAGCCTTAGACCAGAGAAGATTGGGATGATGGTTCGTTAATGACCACTAGCCTCAGGTGGTCATTTAACACGGAGAGAGTAAGATGATTTCCTTCTCCCCATCACAGTGGCTACTCAGGATCTTCTTCATGCCCCTTCAGCTGTCCCATCCCATTTGTTCTCAGTACATAATCTGACCTCGCAGTTCACTGAGAATATAGAAACCACATAATAAACTCCGTTTTCTTCTCATTTCCCAATCTGCATCTGCACTCACGTGTCTAGTTATCTCCTTTCCTCTTGTTACAAAGCAGGAAGTAACCCTCTTTCAAAAATCAGCCTTTTGTAGGTTTGAAACAACATTTTTTTAAAAATTGCCTTTCCTATTTCTTCCACTTCTCTCTAGTGGATCATTCTCATCAGCTTTCACATAAAAAATGAGAAACAAAACAAAATGTTCCCTTGATTCCACATTTCCACTCCAACTAGTACCTAATTTCTCAGTTTCTCTTCAAACCCAAATCAACTCCCTCACTTCTGAAGGCAATCTTGCTTTCACTCCCACCGTCCCAGTTCTTTCTTGGATCACCGATGATTTATATCACCAAACCATTTCTTGTGTTGCTCAACCTCTCCGCACGCAGCATTCCCATCTGTTCCCACACCTTCCTTCCTGACACAGCCTTTTTGCTTTCGCAGTAATACACTCTCCTGCTCATATTTCTATTCCTTTGGTTGTTCCTTCTCAGACCCAAAGCAGAGCTGGAGTCGAGGGTTTGTGTGTAAGTAGTTGATTTGAGACTTGATCCGAGGGAATGGGCGTGTGGCACTTTGTAGAACAAAATAGGCAAAGAGGATAAAACAAGAGAAGTGTGTTATCAAGGTCAACACAGCAAGCAAAAGGGGTAAAGAGACTAATTCCCATGAGGCCTCCTGAGAATGCTTCCCCTTTATTGTTCAAAAGATGTTGTTTCTTCCTTCTTTGCCTATCACTTGACATTTGTGGCCCTCTGGACCCAGTCCTGAACTGTCTTCTATTGTATTAATATTCCTTCCCAGTAATGTCAGACATTCCCATACTGCAAAACATAAATGTTCACAGCCCCTTCGTTTTTTGTCTACTGTGTAGAGTGATATTCCAGGTAGAAATTTCTACATGACATCTCCAATTGTAAGTTCAGCAGGCATCTCATATTTAAAATCCCCAAAATAATCTCTTGATTTTTTCCCCACTTCTGCCCCAAATTTGTTGCATCTTTAATTGTTCACATACTAATAAATCCCATTCACTCAGTTACACAACTGGAAACCTTATAGTCACTTGATATCCTCCTTTCTCTCCCTACCAACATCTACGCCATCCCCAAGTTTTATTAACTTTATGGCCAAATTGTATCTCAAATTTGCTCACTTTTTTTGGTCTTATTTCTCATCTAGACTATTGCAAGAGTCTGCTTCAATTTTTACTTTCCTCCAATCCACTCTGCATACAGTAACCAGGATGCTGTTTCAAAAACATATGCCAAATTTTATTACTTCCTGGTCCAAAGTTTTAAACTGTCTTTATATTATCTTTAAATAGATAACAATTTGTCACATTTGGACAGCTGGGACAAGTCCTGGTTTATGCCTATTGTCAGCTTAATCATTGGTAATGTCTACTTTCATTCTCCGAAGTGCCCCATTTTGGACAATAAGTTATATTGTCCAAATCACCCTACTTTTAAATAAATAAATAAATTTTGTATGACTTCCTACAAACTCATCTAAAAAAGTTCAGGGCTTGGTGCCATATTTTTACACATTAGCCAACTTGAAAGACCCAATCACTCTCTGCCTCAGAGTCCTCACTCATGCTGTTCCCCCCTGAGTATAATGCATTCCCTCTGAACCTTCTACCTGGCCAATTCCTACTCCTTCAGCAAGAGTCCACTCAAAGCCACCGTCTAAAACAAGCATTTGTCAATAACACAGTATAAATCATTTCCACTAAGGCATTGTTTTTGTATCTTCTCTCTTTCATTCTTAATGTAATCATAAAATTACGTATAATTTATTGTTCATACATACCTTCCCTACTACATAGTAAGCACGAGGGCAAAACACACACCCTCCACTTAGTTATGGGTATTCTACACAGTACTGAACCCCACTGTGGGTGTTTACTTTGTGGGAAAAATTGGAGAACAGAAGAGAGGGAAGTACCAGTCAAGGCCTTTTAGTACATTCATTTTCTAAATCTGAGTGAATACAAAATCTCTCATCACTCTGACCCACTGGAATGCAATGAAGACATGGAAAGGAAATGCCAACATAAAAGGGGCGCCTGAAATTTTCTAGTACTTTGCAAAAGTGAGCAAAAGCACCTAACCAAAATGGAGACAGGTTCCGCAGATGCAGTATTTCAAAACACCTTGGTAAGGAGGGAGCTTTGTCAGCTTGGTCAAAACAGCAAACTACATAAAAGAATCAAATACTTAATGAAAAATTCAGCTTAGAACAGAAAAGCATTCATATGAGAATATTTACTGAATTAGTGCTCTGACTATGGATCATAAATTGATAAAATGTTCAAGTCAGAAAGCCCCTGGGCATGAGCTAGTCCAGTTCTATCATCTTGCAAGGAAGGGGGCTGAGGCACAGGAGCCAAGGTGAGGTTAGGAAGTCCACGGTAGTCAGTGGTCTCCCGTATCTCTGCACAACGAGACGGGTCTACTGCAAAAAACATATTCTATTAGTGAGTAATAAAAAATCTAGTCAACATTTTTAGAGCCTTTAGACAAACTTTTACACTAAAAACTATCTTCTATACCCCATGATCTCATATGAGGGAGGAATTAGATGTGTATACATACACACATATACACACATGCTTTCGGGTTTATAGAACAAAGTTGCAAAGTTGAATTATTAAATTACATTTCAAGGCAATCTTTAAATGAAATAAAGTATCCAATATTGTCATATAGTTAATAAATTATTTTCTGTAATTAAATTGTGTTCTCCATTGATAGATTTTATTTTCATTTTATGAAAACAACATCCCTGTGTAAGTGATTCTGACAATGAACTGGTAAATCCCTTGCTAAGTTTCAAGCCCTCAAAAACTGGCACGTTTCACAAAGAGGCACTTGCTTTAAAGACTGTGGTTCCAGCATTATATATTGGATACTTTCTTTACTGGGTCAAAATCACATATCCTTTGACAGAAAGCTCACAACATTTGTTTTCCAAAGGAAAAAAAAGCCTCCTGTCTATGTCCCCACACCAAAGAGAAAGGTCACATTGTAGGAACTGTGCCTTCCATACATGAGCCACATCACTGGTGTAGGGCCACACGAAAGGCTACAATGGCAGGATTAACACAAAGGCCTAAATAACACTGCTCTACGCCAAGATAAATATTCCAGTGTGACTTCTGAGAGTGAGAGCTGAATATTTTCCGTACAGACATTCTATGCCCTCACAAATTCCTCCCCAAATTCTTCTGACCAAGTCCAGATTTAGTGACCCACAGACCTTATGCAAGCATATTTGTCTAACTCCAGAATGTTCAACAAATATGTCTGCTAACTTTTATGCTGTAGCTTAGTTTTAATAAATATTCAAATTATTTTACATGTTTAAATGTGAATATTAAACAATAAAAGTACTTTTCATGCATATTAAACACAACATAATGTTCTATTCAACAGAAATACTAGCCGAAGAACTTCAATAATACAACAAATAAATAAAATAGAGAGACAGGAGGGAATATTTGCTCATCAAGACTCTCCAAAATATGACAATTTTCCAAACTGAAAAACTTACCATGGAGAATATTCTCCACCCCAGAAATGTAAGCCAGTATTTAGCAGTTATGTGAACAATGACTTTGAAGGCTGCTAAGAGCCCCATGTGAGGTTTTCATTACACCAGCTTTATTTCAGATATGTCAGGTCTAACTTGCACATTATAATTACTTCTATAGAAGTTCAGGGCTTGGCTTCTTTTCTTGGGTATTTTGGCTCCCCTTGTTTGGGAGGGAAAAGTGACTAATGATGCCCTGGAAACGATTAACTTAAAAAGAAACAGCTAAGAGTATTTGATCCTCTTTTGACAAAGTGTGAACACTAGGCCTTTTTACCCCCAAAGTGGAACTGGACTAAGAAAAAGAGTGTTAAGTAGAGGGAATGGGAGGAATGCATATGTTACTGTGACTTTATCTCAGAGAAGCTATTTCAAGTGATCACTGGTGGAAACTGCTGATAGTCAATCTCAGATTTTCACTCCACGTTTGACATCAATGTTGTCAATACGACATAATCATCTCTGTCAGAAGCATCATTCATTTCCGAACTGCAGAGTTATTTACAGTCGTGTCTTCACTCAATGTAACACTACCACTCAACACTCAGCTGTCCCTTCTCTGTTTTAAGTAAACATTCAGGCAGACTTTTTAAGAAGCTCTATTTTAGGTTAGGCTAACAACCTGAAAATGAACCCAATGAGAAAAACTTCTCCCCTTGTCCAAATACCATTTGGACAAATGGATAAAGTTGTTCACAAAAAAATGCATTTCAAATTGAGTTCTGTTTGGTAATAGACATGGTGCTGAAAAGTGACATTTATAATGACAGCAATATGGATCCCCAATAAAGAAGACTGAGTTATACTCTGCTCTAATTATAGCTGTTTTAAATGTGTGTGTTTTTTTAAATTTGGAAATAAATTATAATAATGTAGCTTCTAGTTAAGCACCTACTCTAAATCTCTGTTAATGTCTGTTTACAAAAAACATGGCTGATATGGGTCTTTGAATACAATTAAGTAGAAAATACAGTGAGGGAAACTTAGTCTTATGGATGTAAGCACCTGAAGGAATAAATATTTCCCTCATGGCTTTAATAGCATTGAAAGTATGATGGTAAGATGAAGGAAGTAAAGCCAATGGAAATCAGGAAGTATTTAAAAGATAAATTTAATTAGTTACTTTGAACTAGCCTTTCAGAGAACAAATCTTGAGACTGGTGGTATCTCCAGAACTTTCTATTTCCCAGAGGCAACTACTTTTGTCTTTTTACTGGCAGAAGACATGATAATGGCTAAGAAGATGTGGATGAAATTTGAAAGCAGGTTTAGAGCTAATTTGACAAACAAACAATTTTTGGTTGTCTAATAACTTTTAGAAGCTATTGTCCTCAGTGCTTTTCCTAAGAAAAGTATAGCTATCACTAGCAACCTGTGTCAGATTCTTTCCTTTTGATATAAAATACATCAAGTATATAAACTCAAAAAAAATCAGGAATTATAAATACACTTTTGTTATCTGAACAAACTGAAATGGGCTATTTTGGAACCAGTGCACTTTAAAGTACTACTAGCCAATAGGTACTGTGAGCCTGCAGTGGGCCATACTTTGCATCGATGATTTTGTTTCTGCTTCCCTCCAGACCATCAATTTGTTCTCATCATCTCCATGTTGCAGATTAGAAGCTTTTCCAACTAAGATGCACAGAGCTTCAGGGATTGCTTAAGGTCCTGCAGTTAATATAAATAGTGGTGTTACTAACATTACAATAAGCATAAATACTATGATTTTTCATGGATTTTTTCATTTGATTCTCAATAATTTGGAGGTAAGGACTATTAATATTCTCATTTTATAGTAGAAAAACAAGAAAACCTTAGACTTTCAACAATTTGTGTTGTAGAAGGTTTTACTTGGCTAGGGCTGGAATTGAAATATGGTTCTTGTTGTAGTTTATTTGTTTCTTTACTCCAAAGCCAGCAGTTGTACCAATCAGCCATACCCTTCCCTCTAAGACCAAAATTGGAATTTGAATCCATACCTTTTGCTTGCAGTATGTGCATAAATTCCTATTTACCTCACTGTCCTAAGTTAAGTTTAAGAATATCAAAATGGTTGCTTATTGGTTGTGTTTTCCTGTCTTGTAATTTCCTTTTGCCTCCCTCTTCCTCACTGCATGTGTATGCATGTTTACCCAAGACCCCTGAACCCTCATTTTCATAGGAATCCTTCCTTTTCCTTTGATTATCAGATGTGTCTGGGGCCAATGTTCATATTTTCCTTTTATCATCTTCTTCCATAGTTTTCCTGCTTTTCCTGTAGTACCTCTAATACCAGGAGACCAGGCTTCTGAAAATGTAGACCTTGCTGAATGCCACACTGTCATTTTCCCCAGTTCATCTGTACCTTGTTTGTTGATTATTGCCAAAGCACAGTAGTCCCAGATATTCTCTGTATCTGGTTATTTCCTAGGAGCCTCAAACCTCCTTCATTGTTACAGTAGGTTGCATCAACCAATAGCCCCATCTTCTGTCCTCTCAGCCTGTTTCCTACTAACCCTCTATTTTCCATGTGTTTTTTCTATATTTCATTTTCTTTATTTCTGCATGTGCATTGTCCCTACTGCAGTCGATTTTGCTCTGTCCCCACCCATCCTTTCCATGTACTCCCATGCCCACTATTTTCTTGCTCTGTCAGATTTTGAGTCATTTTTTTTTCACTGTATGAGTAGCTAAGAAACAAAATTAGAAACAAAATCTTCAACTACAGAACAACTCATACATAATGATAGCTGTGAGGCGTTTTTAATGAACACATCTTTTACCATGATTATTACTGTCTTTGTGCAGGATTCTATAATTATATGGGTTATGCTTCTGACTCATCTTCCTACTTCTTATGTTCTTGATTCACATTTGAAAAATAAAAAGTTCCATTAATAAGCATTAGTTACCAAACTGTCACCTCCCCAATAATTTGGAAATGGCAAATATCTTGTCTGATTTTTAGGCCATCCATTTACCGTGACCTTGGGTCACTTCTAAGTGATTAATGTGTGAGCTTGTTGTGATATTAAAAAGAGTCACCTGAAACTTAATTCTAATCATAACAATGTCTTTAGAGACTTACAACAATTATGCTCATGTCTTTTATTTCTAGATATGTATAATCAAATAAGTAGACCTCTATTACTCCTTAACTTTGAAACATAGGCTTAAATAATTTGTCTAAAATTCAATATCTAAAGTTATTGTAAAAATCTGTATGTTTTCTGAAACTTGTTAGTGATAAGCAGCCTGGGAAACACACACACACACACACACACACAATTCTAAAGGACAAAATGAAAGAATTCATTTAGGGGACGTTTTACTCCCAGGTATCATAACTCTATGGGATATTTCAAGACTGCTCCTGAGTTATATCTTCATTTGAATAGCAATTGACTGTCTACAATATATTTTAAAAACTTATTATATCTTACTTATTTCCTATAAGGTAGGTGGGGCAAGTAATGCTAAAAATGGAATTAAGGAGTATTAATTTTTTTCAAGGTTATGTTCTAATTTGGAGCTAGATTCCAGGTCTTATATGATTCCTAGCTCATGGTTCTTTCTATTCTATCATTGTTACCTAAGTGTTAGATCATACATGTACTACTAAAGTATAAATTCAACTTTAATTCTTTAAAAAATAGTTTTAAATATTTATCCAATTGTACATAATATACTTGATTTAGTGTGACAAAGGAAAAGAATATTCTGATTATTTTTATTTTCTGGTTTCCTATTTCCAAGATTTCAAACCTAGAAAAATACATTTGACATCACGAGAGAATTTAAACTTTAATCCAAAGTACACTTAAAAATCTTATACTACTTTAGCATTAAATATTTCCATTCATTTCTATTGTTTCATACAGTTTCAGCTAAAAGATTTCCAACTAAACAGCACACCAAAGTACCTTTTTTATGGTATTACTTTCTGACTGTGTCAACACAAATAAACCACAAAGTAGTAAGTTTTTCCCCCCTCAGAGCAGAAACATTTTTAAGGTATGTGCATTTTGACACAATTAGCTTTTAATTCTGTGACAGTATTTAATTTTTCTAAGTAGGGGCTTCTTTCTCATTAAAATAATGGTTGCAAATTCATTTTACTTTACTTTGATTCACTTTACTATGATTCCATATAAAAATAAATATTTTAGACATAGGACGTAATCATCAGTTCCATTTTAGACACCAAGGCCTTAAATACTTTATATAGTTTTTTTCTCTGTGAATGCTCCTATGCTTAGTAAAGAAGATGAGAAGGATGAGGAAAATGGAAGCTAAAATAAATCATAAAAGAGAGGAATGAATCTAATGTCAAAGTGTGTTTTGCGTGTGTCTAAGTTTCCTATGGATAGTCACTAAATTACCACAGACTTTGTGGCTTAAAACAGCACAAATTTACTAACTTACAGTGCAGGGGTCAAAAGTCTAAAATAAGCCTTATGGGGGAACTTTCTGGGGGTGCTCAAGGCAAGGTGTCAAAAGAGCGGTGTGTCCCTGGGGCTCTAGCAGAGACTCCGCCCCTTGCCTTTGGAAAAGCTGCTTTGGTTTGTGGCTGCATCTCTACGGCCACTGCTCCCATTGTCACATCTCCTTCTCTGACTCCAGCCCGCCTGCCTCCCAGTTATCAGGAGTCTTGTGATTATACCAGGCCCATTCAAATAAACCAGGGTAAACTCCCAGGCTCAAGCTTCTAACTTCATAACATTCACAAAGTTCCTTTTGCCATGTCACGTTTGGGGATTAGGACATGGACATCTTCGGAGGGGCCATTCTGACCATCACAGTGTGCATAAAATATTAAAACTTCTAAATTAACATAGAAATGATGGCCTATTGAAATTGATTCCTTTAAATGCATATGGGGATATGTGTAGGAAAGGTATGGGATATTAATGCTACCTGCTGGCTGTTTTAAAATATACTTGATATTTGATTAGTAAACGTAATACCTGAAAGCAGTTTTCCAATGAGGGTGTGTGCATTTTCCCTTACAGAGTAGCATATACAAGTTTAAATTGTGAAAAAGTATTTTAAGTCAATTATGTAGTGGGGAATATATTTTAAAAAATTAAGTTTTCAATTATAATGGGCACTTATAAATCTCTCACTAGCAGCTGCTGTTATTATCAGCTGTGATCTCATTAGCAAAATAAGTAGTAAGGAAGGCAAGAGTGTATAGTTAAACTGGTTTCCAACTTAATGGTGTCTAGGGAGAGGACTTAAGAAAATACTGTGCCACTAAAATCAATTGAGGTAGCCCAGACGGTGTTTTTCTGCCTCTTGTTCAAGCACTATTTCATCCTATGTTTTTGAGGTTACTTTTAATAATATTTAGAAATTGGACAGCTTAAAATGATACTTTTAAAGTTTTGAATCAAGTAACTTCAAGGTGTTGAGACAAAGATAACAGGTATTATTTCAGCTTAATTCTTAATTATGACTCAGGATTACAGTATTTGCCTTTGATGGTAATTCTATTCTTGAATATTTTAAATTTGTCTTGCCTCTATGTGCATGTCCCTTATTGACTGCAGCCTAGAATCAAGAAAATGCCTTACATAAGTACACATTATTCCAGTAGGGAGCTGGAGGCTGCTGGCGCCAGCCCCTGGAAGTTGATTTTGTGCACTGCTCCTCCCAGTTCTGAGTTCAGTGACATAATGTGAATAGCATGAAATGGGCCACGGTAGGAGTATTTATACCACAGAATCAGCGAAAGTGAAAAACAAGGGCTTTTCTGTCCAAGAAAGCTAATTATTAAACATTTACTAGCATTTCTCTGCACATACAGACTCAGTGCTAATTGGTGAAGGATTTTAAGCATCTTCTAACTAATCATGGCTACTTAGGTGTCAATGTGATTTCTATTAAATGATGTAATATGGCATATTTTTGAACTGTTTAATCTTTCTTACCAGTGAGATCTGAGATGCTGGATTATAGTTTAATATTATTATTAATTATAAGGTAAAGATAATATAGAAAAGTAAATTTCTACTCTGTAATGAATACTATTGATATTATGTACCTTCTAATACAATGCTCTGAGGACACATCACTTCTGGAGTATTTTTGCCAAAAATGCATAACCTCAACCATGAGAAAACACTACAGAAACCCACATTGCAGGATGTTCTACCAAACAAATGATCAGTAATCTTTAAAAGTGTCAAGGCACTGAAAGGCAAGAACTGAACTGTCACATTATGGAGAAGACTGAACAGACATGACACCAAATGCAAGGTTGGATTTTGAATTGGAAAATAAACTACAAAACTATATTAGTGAGAAAAGAGGCAAAATTTGAATAAGGTCTGTAGATTAATAAATAGTATTGTACGGATGTTAATTTTGTAGTTGTAATTAATCTAAATTTATGTGAGCAAATAACATTAGAGGAAACTGGTGAAAAGATAGACAAAACTTTCTGTACTACTTTTGCTACTTTTTAAGCCTAAAATTGTCTCAGAGTACAAAGTTTAAAAAACTTTATATAGTTTATTTAAAAGAATACATGCATTGGAAGCAGGCAAATCTGGATTTGAATCTTGGTTTGACAGAACTGCATGACTTTGTACAGAGCATTTAAAGTACTTTCATTTAATTCCACTTTTCTCATCTTATGAGAGCTTGATAATTGTGTTTATTTTACAGAGTGGTAGCAATTAAATGATATAATAATTATGAAGTGATAATTGTGTTTATTTTACAGGGCATAGCAATTAAATATGATAATGCTTTCTAAACCTCTAACACAATGCCTGACACAGTATGCATTGAATAAATAATAGTTAATGAAGCTTTACTGATGTTGCAAAAAATGTAAGAAAACTGTCATTACATATATATGTGTATATATACATGGATATATATTTTGGGGGGACAATTACAAGGTTCTGAATGCCCTTGCAAAGAATCAAAAGTATGCATTTCCAAAAGATGAGTTAAAACTTGCCATAGAACTTTCATTGCATAAGGACCACGGTCTTGCACCTAAAAGAAAGGAGTCTGAGGGCTCAGCTGAACTGACCTAACAGAGCACGAGCTGCACCTGTGACCTGGTAATGTCAACAGAGTGGCATGGCCTTGTCACTAAACTCCGGGGACAAGGACTTCATGGTTTCTGAATTGGATGATGACACAGTTGCCTCCCAGTTCTTCTGTGTACTCTCCCAGCATTGGGCAATCATACCTTCTGCACAAACACCCACTCTATGGCAGCTTAATTTTAATCACTTAAATCTGTGAGACATATTTCTAGATTTACCAGAGATTTTCCCTGGTGACAAATAATTTAAAGATTTTATTTATTTACTTATTAGAGAGAGGAAGGGAGGAAGAAAAAGGAGAGAAACATCAATGTGTGGTGGCCTCTTGCACACCCTATACTGGAGACCTGGCCTGCAACCCAGGCATGTGCCCTGACTGAGAATTTAACCAGAAGTCTACTGATTCACAGGCTAGCACTCAACCACTGAGCTACGCCAGCCAGAGCAAGGTGACAAATAATTTATACTTCTTTGTAGGCTAAAGGCCCAGTGTTCTAAGAAATGCTGCCCAAGATGTGTGTGTGTGTTCACTATTGATCTTTCTGTTTGCATACATACATACTCATGCACATATATATGTACATATATATATGCATACATAAAAGATCTGTATATGCACTTTTATACATACACATATATACATAATGCTTCTTGGTCTTGTCCAAATATAAGCAGCCCTTAGGATAATTAAGCCAAAGCCACGTTAAAAGAGAATATCATCAATGCCCATGTCAAAACTTCTCCTGTAATTAACAAAAGTAGTAATTTAAAAAATTAAGAAAGTTTACCTTTGTCTTATTATTTTAAGTTCTCTATACCATATTTAGTTTTATTTATTTAGGTTGATCACAACTTCTGGATATTATTACTAACCACTTGAAGACATGCACTGCTCTTGAAATGTATAAATTATTTTAATAAAAATTCACCTACAAACAATACCAGCTACTCCCATTCTGTGTAAGCCTCATTCTTAAAGCAAACTTTACATCATTTAGATACTAATCTAAAGACATAAAAACAATCAAAAGACCCAACAACAAGGGTTTGATCTCCAAAATACACAAAGAACTCACGACTCCACACCAGGAAGACAAACGCCCCAATTAAAAATTGGCAAAGGGCCTGAACAGACAGTTCTCCAAGGAGGACATACAGAGGGCCCAGAGACATATGAAAGGATGCTCAGCATCACTAGCCATCAGAGAGATGCAAATTAAAACCACAAGATACCACTTCATACTGGTCAGAATGGCCATCATTAACAAATCAACAAACAGGTGCTGGCGAAGTTGTGGAGAAAAGGGAACCCTAGTGCACTGTTGGTGGGAATGCAGACTGGTGCAGCCACTGTGGAAAACAGTATGGAATTTCCTTAAAAAACTGAAAATGGAACTGCCTTTTGACCTGGCAATGCCACTGCTGGGATTATATCCTAAGAATCCTGAAACACCAGTTCAAAAGAACTTAAGCACCCCAATGTTCATAGCAGTGCTATTTACAATAGCCAAGTGCTTGGAATCAACTTAAGTGCCCATCAGTAAATGAGTGGATCAGAAAACTGGTACATTTACACAATGACGACTACACAGCAGAAAGAATGAAGAAACTCCTACCCTTCATGGCAGCATGAGTGGAACTGGAGAGCATTATGCTAAGTAAAATAAGCCAGGTGGTGAAAGACAAATACCATATGATCTCACCTATAAGTGGAACCTAATCAACAAAACAAACAAGCAAGCAAAATATATAACCAGGGACACTGAAATAAAGAGCAAACTGCCAGTAACCAGAGGGGTGGGGGGAAAGGGATAATGGGGGAAAAATAGGGGAAGAGCCATCAAGGACATGTATAAAGGACAAATGGACACAGCCAACGGGGAAAGGATTGAGGGTGGGGGACAGGGTAGAGAGGGATGGTGGGGGAAAAATGGAGACGACTGTATTTGAACCACAGTAAAAAATAAATAATTTTTTAAAAGACCCAAGAACAACCATAATATGAAAATATAAAAATCATAAAGATTTTTTTCACAGCTGTCAGGAGGAAACTGAGAAGCAACGGTGAATGAGTGATCTTACTGCTATCAGAAAGGCCCATGCATGTGGTTAGGTCTAAAAACACCAGTTTCTAATTCTCAGTTCAAATTTTTTCACCCAGGCATATGGAAAGCACTCTGTGAAGGGAGCAGCAGGTTTCAAGAACAGCTTTCAGCTATATAGTACAAACTTTACTATTCATCTTTGTGGCTAGGAAGGAAAGAAAATTCTCAAGTTCCTTCAGGGCCTTTACAGGCACTCTTGCTTTCACTTAGTGTTCCCAGACTTTATAAAACAAGAGCACCGAGGATGACATAGTGAAGTAGTCAGTTTATTCCAAATGCTGAAGTGCTTACTCTACCTTACATTTTACAAGTTTACAATTTTGGAGTCATTTGAACCACTCGTTGGCTCAGTGGTGCAATATTTTTTTAAAGTTATTTCTGATCGTAATAGACACTTTTAGACCCGTAGTGATGAGCAAGCCCCAGAGGCAAAATACAATAAAGATTTAAGGGGCTGTTCAGTGCAGCACTGGAGCTTCTTTGTGGAGGAGAAGAACAGAAGTGGGAGGGCTGGGCTGGTGTGGGATTATTTCTGACAATGCCGCAGTTTGTTTAATTTTCGGTTTATGCCAGCATTTTGGGACACAGGAAAGTACGATCCAAAGAAAGATAAGCTTTCATCTAAGACGTGAAAGTTGTTTGTTTGTTTGTTTGTTTTTTGGCTGTTGTCTTTTCTAGATTTGGTGAACACATTGTGTTGGGAGCCGATAAACCATTCAGAAACAGAACTAAAATTACTCTCATTGTGCCTACACCAGCCCCTCGTGTTTGGTTTTCCCTGCATGTGAGAAAAGATGAGACAGTGCATTCCATGTCTCAGTTGTTTTCACTGAATAAAGAAAACCCAGCTTATTCCATTGTTTACTCTATAAGATAAAGAAAATGTAATCTATTTCTTATCATAAAACTCTGAGCTTACTGAAATATTATCAGAGATATTGTTGCTATCTCTGAAGACATCCATCATGGAAGTGTTTGTGTTATCTTTGTTGGGATTTTACTTTATTCATTATATACACTGGATTATAAACAATTCAGTTTAGCTTTCATTTGAGAACCATAGAATTTTAGTGAGTCGCGGGCTCAGTCAAATAGTGTTTTATGGATATGTTTAGCAGATCCCTCTCCTAGTGAAAGCAAGTAATGTGAATTTCTTATAGTCTTCCCTCAAGAGTAATAGTGTTAAAAAAGAAGGAGGGAAGTAGAAAAACGTATTTTTATTTTTTATACATAAGTACATATTGTTTATAACATATACCCTATTATATATTCGTATATATGTATACTCGTGCATACATTTGCATACATATACACACATACATACCAGTTAGCGTATTTATTCATATATGTGTGAATCAAATATATTTAACATATATATAATTTTATCACATTTATTGATGATTGCATGGACTGTGGTACCCTGACAATGGCTACCCATATCAGACTACTGAAGAATTAATTTGTTAACATCACAACTCACTGCCAAATATGAATGTAGGGACAAGGAGCTGAGCAGACTCTAAAATCAGACCCAGACCTTTGTCTACCACATCTTCTCTCTTCTAAACCTTCAGTCTTTCTTCTTCCCCAAGCTCCTTTCACCGGCCAGCCCAGAGGAATGAAGTCTGGCCTACCTGCCTTCAAAAAACGGTGTATTTTTTTACTTGTCATGTTGATGTTCTACTACTCTCAAGGATTTCTGCCTAATTTTTCTTCTTATAATCAAGCTTCTGGAAAGAACAATTCTCATTTGCTATTCTAATTTCTCACTTTCTTTTTACCCTTAACTTCCTGATTCCATCAGTCTTTAAAACTGGTTAATTTTCAAACTGGCTTCTAGTGTCACATATGCCAATGAGTCCTACAAAACTTCACACAAATAAATCCATAGGTCAAGACCGTTTCTCATCTTAGTTGACTTATCAGCAGCCTTTGACATAGGTGTCATTTCCTCTTTCTTGGAATACCTCCTCACTCTGTTTTGGGATGTTGTACTGCCCTGGGTTTCCCCTGCCTCTTGTTGTTTCTTCCAAGTCTCTTTATCAGGTTACTTCTCACCTTCTAGACTTCTCTGCCTTCAAGTGTCCAAGCGCTCACTCGATGGACTTTGTCTCTTTTATTACTACACTACCCTTAGCGATCTTATCCTGTAAAAGTCTTTAAATATCATCTAAACATGGACAACTATAAATTTATTTCTAGTCTGGATCTCTCACCCTAACTCCAGACTCTTATACCAATTAACTATTAAACATTTCCGATTGGGGGTCTAATACACATGTCAATCAAACACTTCCAAACCCAAATTTATTATCCCTTTACTTCTTCACACCATCTCAGTTAATGGTGACTCTATCTTTCCATTTGGTCATGCCCAAAACCTTAGAGTCATCGACCTCCTCCATCACCCCACATTTCATATCTAATCTACTATCAAAAACTATTGGTCTTCCTTCAAAATGTATCCAGCATTTAACCACTTCTTTCTTCTTCTACCTTGACTACCCTGTCCAACCACCATCATCTCTCCAGGGTTATCACAATGGCCTCCCGACTGATTTTTTTCTGCTTCCATCTCTTGCTGTATTTTCTACATAACAGACAGAGCGAGCTTGTTACAATATGCATCAGATCATACCATGCCCCTTTTCAAAACTCTATAATGGTGTTCGATCTCAGAGTGAAAATCAAAGCATTTACAATGGCATAAAGCTCCTATGTAATATGGCCTGCTCTTTACCTCCTACTAATCTCTCCCTCACTCTAGCCTCATTGCGCTTCCTTTTCCTGAGACATGCTAGGCATATGCCAAGCTTGGGGCCTTTGCACTTGCTGTTCCCTCCTCTGATAACACTCTGACTTTGCTATCCACTTGACCTACTTCCCTGTCTTCACTATACAAATGTCGTCTCACTGAGGTCTTTCCTGGCCGCCTATTCAAAACCACAGTGCCATCATCCATATTACCTTACACACATGCATGTTTATACATATAAATATAATCAAATAAATTGAATTATATGCCTTTGTTTCCTCGCCCCCATCTCATCCTAAAATATAACCTCAATGAAGGAAGGGATTTGGAGTTTTGTCATATGTCTATTTCTGCAACCTCTAGAAAAATTAATCTGCCTAGCATATACATGAATAAACAATTATAGGAATGAGAGCTAAATTACTCAGACATGTAACTTCAACTAAGTATTTTGTATCCCAATATATGATCCACTGCTGCCTCAAACATAAATCCACAATTAAACTCATCACTTCACCCATGACCTCAAACTCGAGTTCTACCAATAATCAGTTGAGAGACTATACTAATCTTCAATATCCTTTCCTGTAAAGTAGGGATCAAAATACACTCACTATATTTTCCTTCTCAGTCTCTTTTCTGCTTTTCATCCTCTCTCTCCAAGTACTTGTTCATAGTCTCCTTCTGCTGAATAGTACTCATCCTCTGAATACCCACGAAATTATGGTAATTCCTGTTCATCCTTGACAATTCTGTTCAGACGTCTTTCCTGGAAATCCTTCCCTGCTACAGTCCCTCTCACCCTACTACCACACTCCTACATTTCCACACAAACAACTGAGTACCTTGGGTAAGTACTGGCGTGATATTTACATTGCATCAAGAGTACCTTCTTACCTCTCAGGTTTCCCCAGGGACTCTAAACTGTGCAAGGGTAATAATAACTACGTCTTAATCATCTTTGGAGTCCGAAAATCCTATCAGAGGACCAGGCTCTTGTTAGGTGCTCAATAAATTATTACTGAATGACAAATGAATGAGTGAATGATTGAAGAAATAAATGAGTCAGGTGAGATCACAAAAACTATTTGAAGCAATGGATTAATGTTTCCTTGCATATACTGAGAGCTTTGCATGGTTTTATTGGAGTATTCAGTAATACAGAATACAAATGAAAGTCAAAGATTCATGATCACATACAACATTTTTTCACTACCTAAGCTAGCTAGAGCATGAATGGAATTATTTGATCTGAAATTATCCAGTAAAATTCTTTAGTATATATTTTTCAATTTTCTGGATAAAGTGACCATGGTTTTCAGAGCAAATTTATAGTGAATGTAGAAATGTAATGCAGGTCAAGCTGGAGTCTTTTGTGTTTCATTGTTAAAAAGAGTTAAAGGTGGTCTTGAGTTCTGGTCAATACTGTAGAATTACTTCCTTTTGTTTTTCCACTTGTTTTTTCCCCCCTCTAAATTTCACATGAAAAGCCAAGTACTTAATCAAATTGCCTTCATTAACTATATTTTTACTTAAATGTCACATAAATTAAAAGAGATAATAGTTCTAGAAATATGCTGCTCTACCATAATCCATATTGCCACCTGTGGAAATCTTACAGAAAACTATTAATAATTGAGTCTGATCCTGTGGAAGTAAAACTCACAGTATACTCTTATTAGGTTTGCTATGCATGTTGCTTCCAAGCACTTTCTTCCATTTTCTGTGAATATGACTGTTAACTTTTCTAATGTGAAGCATTGATATGTGTATGGTTTTGAAGAATAATACCAAAATATAGGTGCTACAAGCCAAGGGCAAAAAGGAAAGTTACTTGGAACCCCATTGTCTTTGAAAAGGATAAAAAAAAAGTAAATTTTTCCGTTATTTTATATAAATAGCATAACAATGTGATTTAGGGAATGGTTACACTTACTGACCACACTTATCATTGTATTAAATCGGTGCAAGTGTGATCATACATTCTCCCCTCCCTGGTCTGAGATGCATAGGTTTTTGCCTTGACTTTGTTCTTTTGCTTCTGGGTTTTGTTTCACTGTGTTGGCTTTAAGAAATTCTTCTGAGGAAAAAAAAAAAAACACAGACTAAAGAATCTTAATGTGATGCTATCTATCGTGGTTTGAAATATCAAGAGTAAGTTGGCATAAGACTCTAAAAATGTCCTTTAACTTTTATCTGTATCACATATGAAAGGTGAGGAGTTGTGTGAAAAATAAACATAATGTGCCATGTAGAGCATGATGAGAATTATTCCCAAAGATAATTTGTCTAATTGTTGAGTGGCATCATCTGCCTAGGCAGGGCCAAAGGTATTAATTATAGAGAAGATACTAGGCAGGAATACTTATTTACCCTTTATTGCCATAGAAGCTCATTTGGGAGTTAATATCAGTGCTGTCTCCAATACCATTCATCTGATGCTTGGTAAATGAGTTGACAGCAAAGGTGAAAATATATTAATAGTGCAGATCACTTGAATTGGGTGCTCTTATATGTTTTACCAGAAAATTCTCCTTTCTGTTAACTCAATATCCTTTCTGACACATTTTTGTTGCACTAAAGTGTCTTTTATAGTGTGTCAGAGTTATGAATACTGATAGACCTTCTCCTAAAGTGCCCCTCAAGTTCACTGCCATTTGCTCATTAGGTTTGCTTTTTATTGCATGTCAGAAAGTGCCTCCTTTTAAGCACCTACTAATAAATGGGAATTGATGAGACCCATATCTTTAAAGCAAGCGGTAAATTCAAAGGTCTTAAATGAGGAAGTCTGTGAGGCATCTAGGATCACGGCATGTGCCCGTGGATCTTGATCTTGCTTATAGAGGATAGTTTATTTGATGTCAAGAGTGAAGAGGCACACATTTCTCAGCAACACTTGAAGTTCTGAAATGGAAACTGGTCATTTCCCCATTGATAAAAGGACATAATATTACCTTTTCAAAGATGTCTTCAGGATTATTTTCAATTGCAATTTATCTATATAAGTCATGTGAATTGAACCCTTGCACAAAGTATTAATACACTACTTCCAGCTCTAACCTAAAATGTGTAAGGTGAAGGTGGCAAGGGGGAGAAAAAGATATAGATACAAAGCAAATGGTGGTGGTTAGTGAATGGTGGTGGAGGCAGGGGTCGGTGTATTTGATCACTAGTTCATCTAAAGAATCTGAGGATGAGGTTATCGCAGAGGAGGAAATGGGATGGGAGAAGAGAGTGATATCTCTGTGCACGTATAGGCTCTCTTGAGCTGAACATGGTCTGGAAGACTAACCATATGCTACATAGCTATGGGATACTTCAGAAAAGCAAGAACACATCTAGAAAAGAGCTTTTTTTTTTTTAAGATTTTATTTATTTATTTATTTATTTTTAGAGAGGGAAGGGAGGGAGAAAGAGAGAGAGAAAGAAACATCAATGTGCGGTTGCTGGGGCCATGGCCTGCAACCCAGGCATGTGCCCTGACTGGGAATCAAACCTGTGATGCTTTGGTTCACAGCCCGCGCTCAATCCACTGAGCTACGCCAGCCAGGGCGAAAACAGCTCTTCATAGAAATATTGCTGAGCTGGTCTTGGTGAGTGCCTATTAAACAGAAAAAAAAATGTGAACTAAGCTTGCTGATGAAATTAGATATAGAAGAAATGTTGGCTATATGAGTTCCAAGTATGGCAGGTAATATCTTGCTGACTCAAGAAGAGGCAGAAAATCAATGAGCCAGAAACTACTCAGTGACAACTCACTAGTAAGAGAAAGGGAACCTTGAATCTTGAGGGTTTTTCAGAAATTCCAAATCAGTATTTCTCATTTATTTACCACCTTCATGGTTAAGCCATATCCATGAAATATTGTGATATATTTTATTGTTATTTATTTTTTATTGTTGTTCAAGTGTAGTTATTTCCATTTATTGGGGTCACATTAGGTTACATGGGTTTCAAGTGTATAATTCTACAGTACATCATCTGTATATCGTATTGTGAGCTTACCACTCATAGTCAAATCTCCTTCCATCACCAGTTATCCTCACTTTACCATCTTCTACCTGCCCCCAACCCCCTTCCCTCAGGTAATCATCATATTGATGTGTCTATAAGGGATTTGGGGGGGATTGTTTTTGCTTTTGGCTTAATCCCTTCACCTATTTCACCCAATCCCCCTCCCCAACAGCTATCAGTCTGTTCTCTGTATCTATGAGTCTGCTTCTATTTTGTTTGTTTATTGTGTTCATTAGATTCCACACATAAGTGAAATCATATTGTATCTGTCTTTCTCTGACTGGCTTATTTTACTTAGCATAATACCTTCTAGGTCCATCCATGCTGTGGCAAAACCTAAGATTTCCTTCTTTTTATGGCTGAGTAGTATTCCATTATATATAGATTGGTGCAGCCACTGTGGAAAACAGTATGGAGTTTACTCAAAAAATTAAAAATAGAGCTCTCTCATGACCCAGCAATTCTACTGCTGGGACTATTTCCAAAGAAACCTGAAACATTGATTCAAAAGAATATATGCACCCCTATGTTCACTGCAGCATTATTTTCAATAGCCAAAATTCAGAAGCAGCCACAATACCCATCAACAGATAAACTGATCAAAAACTGTGGTACATTTCCAGAAATTATTTTTTAATTAAAATTCTTATTTAAATCTAACCACTTATTTACTTGGCCTTGTTCAGTATAGTAATATGTGTAATATATTAGTTTTATCTTTCCAATATATATTAAAATAAGTACATAACTATTAACATTAAAAATGTAGGAATTTCTGGTCTACATTAAAACTCTTCATGTTTTGCCATGGGTATGAATCCTGTGTTTGGGAAACTCTATAGTACTATTCTAAGTGAAAAGAGTGAAGTGTCTGTCATAGATTTTGGAGAGGACTTTACCAGCAAGGACCAGGGAAGGGTCTTAACATTTTTTTGTTTGTAATTTAGATCCTGCCTGCTTTTAGGAGGATTTAGAGGGGGCTTAAAATTAAGACACGCATACAATAAGACTGTTTAGGTAAAAAAAAAAATATATATATATTTTTAAATATATATATATTATAAAATATATATATAATCTGTATATTGTATATATATATCCACATTGTGTATATGTATGTATATATGTGTATATATAGTATATATGTATGTATGTGTATATAGATAATATATATATTATATATATATATATATCTCAGAACCTTGTAGAAGAAGGAAGCAAAAATACTGTCCCTTCAGCCTAAAGTAGTTATTATGCTGAGTATTAAATTCAGCTTATGCTTTCTGGGAAGGTCAACATTATATCCAACTTGCTTATGGGCCCTGTGACCTCTGTTGACCCTTGTTACCTAAGGGAGGTAACTCATATGGAAAAATAGAGTATTCTTTTTGTATGTTAAGAAACTTTGAAGTTTCCTAGAATTTCTTTTGAAAATCCACATACCCAGCCATCAGTTTCAAACCTGACAGCTTGCACTAACAGGAAGAGCGGAAGGACTGGGCCTGGAGCTGAGCAGTATGCATGCAGGCATCGGTGAGGCTTGAACAGGAGCTTGCCTGGCAGAGGTGAGAGTGCATCTGAGGTCTGATGCCCTCAATCTGTGGGCAGCCAGGACTGCTGACTTATGTGCAGACCATTCCAGTGGCCTATCCCTATATAACAAATCACCTCAAAACTGAATGGATTAGTCTCTATGCCATTTAATTCTGCTCTGACCTTGGTTATTTCCTTCCTTCACTTGCTCTGGGCTGTCTTTGTTGTTGTTCCTCTAGTTCTTACAGATATAGGGTTAGGGTGTTTATTTCAAATGTTTCTATCTTTTTTAGGTAGGCCTGTATCACTATGAACTTTCCTCTCAGACTGCCTTCATTGTGTTCCATAAGTTTTGGACTGTTTTGAGTTCATTGTCATTTGTTCACAGAAACATTTGGATTTCTTCCTTGATCTCATTCTTCACCCACTCATCATTTAATAGCATGCTATTCAATCTCCATGAATTTTAGTGTTTTTGAGTTTTGTCCTAGAGGTTGGTTTCTAGTTTCAGTTCCTTGTGGTTGGAGAAAATGCTTGATATGATTTTAATATTCTTCAATTTGTTGAGGCTTGTTTTGTGTCCTATCATGTGGTCTATCTTTGAAAATGTTCCATGTACATTTGAAAAGAATACATATTTTGCTTCTTTTGTTCTAAGGATTAATAAATCCAGGAGCTGGTTCCTTGAAAAGATAAATGAAATCAACAAGCCTTTAAGCAGTCTCATCAAGGAAAAAAAGAGAGAGGAGCCAAATAAACACAATCAGAAATGAAAAAGGAGAAATTACAACTGATACCACAGAAATACAAAGGATTGTAAGAAATTACTACAAAGAACTATATGCCAAGAAATTTGAAAACCTAGGTAAAATGGACAAATTTCTAGAAAAATATGATCTTCCAAAACTCAATGAAGAAGCAGAAAGTCTGAACAGACCAATAGCAGCTGACAAAATCAAAGCAGTAATCAAAAAACTCCCCATATACAAAAGCCCTGGACCTGACAGTTTCACAGGAGAATTTTACAAAACAGTTAAGAGCTATCCCCTATCCTTCACAGACTATTCCAAAAAATTCATGAAGATGGAAGACTCCCAAACTCTTTTTGTGAAGCCAGCATAATCCTAATCCCAAAACTAGATAAGGACACAACAAAGAAAGAAAACTAAAGGCCAATATCGCTGATGACTATAAATGCTTAAAATCCTCAACAAAATATTGGTAAACTCCACCCAGAAATACATTAAAAAGATCATACACCATGATCAAATGGGATTCATCCCAGGAATGCAAGAATGGTATTAACATTTGTAAATTAATAAATGTAACACATCACATACCAAAAGGAGAGACAAAAATCACATGATCATATCAACAGATGCAAAAAAAGCATTTGATAAGGTATAGTGCCCATTTATGATAGAAACACTCAGCACACGGGGAGTGGAGGGAGCATTGCTCAACATAATAAAGGCCATATATGAGAGACCTACAACCAGCATCATACTCAATGGCAAAAACTAAAAGCTTTTCCACTAATATCAGAAAAAAGACAAAGATGTCCACTTTCACCACTTCTATTCAACATAGTATTGGAAGTCCTAGCTACAACAATAAGACAAGAAAAAGAAATAAAAGGCATACAAATCAGAAAGGAGGAAGCAAAACTGTCATTGTTTGCAGATGACATGATAGTATACATAGAAAATCCTATACACTCCACCAAAAAACTACTTGACCTAATAAGTAAATTTGGCAAAACAGCAGGATACAAAGTCAATATCCAGAAATCAAAGGCATTTTTGTACACAAACAATGAAATATCAGAAACAGAAATCAGGAAAAATATCCCATTTGATATAGCAACAAGAAAAATATGTACCTAGGAATAAACTTAACCAAGGAGGTAAAAGAGCTATACTCAGAAAACTACACAACACTGAGGAAAGAAATTAAGGAAAACACAAACAAATGGAAGCATGTACTATGTTCATGGATTGGAAGAACTAACATCATCAAAATGTCCATACTACCCAAAGCAATTTATAGATTCAATGGAATCCCTATTAGAGTACCAATGACATATTTCATAGATATAGAACAAACATTTCAAAAATTTATATTGAACCATAAATGGCCCTAAATAGCTGCAGCAATTTTTAAAAAGAAGAACAAAATAGGAGGGATTACAATACCTGATATCAAACTGTATTAGAAGCCCACTGTAATCAAAACAGCTTGGTACTGGCATAGGAACAGACACATAGACTAGTGGAACAGAACAGAGAGCCCAGAAATGAACCCAAGTCCCTAGGGTCAATTAATATTCAACAAAGTGGGCAGAAGCATAAAATGGAATAAAAATAGCCTCTTCAACAAATGGTGTTGGGAGATCTGGACAGCCACATACAAAAAAAAAAAAAAAAAGAAAGAAAGAAAGAAACTCGACCACCAACTTATTCCATGCACAAAAATAAATTTAAGGTGGATAAAAGACTGAAATATCAGTCATGACACCATAAAAGCCCTAGAGAACATAGGCAGGAAAATCTCAGATATTCCATGCAGCAATATTTTCACTGATATGTATCCTAGAGCAAGGGACATAAAGGAAAGAATAAATAAATGAGATCTCTTCAAAATAAAAACCTTCTGCATGGCTAAAGAAAACAGCATTAAAATGAAAAGGGAACCAACCCTATGGGAAAATATATTTGCAATGACACCTCAGACAAGGATTTGACCTCCAAAATATATAAAGAGCTCACAGGACTTCACTCCAGGAAGAAAAAAAAAAATTACAAAATGAGCAAAGGACTTGAAGAGACACTTCTCCTAGGAGACATACAAAGGGCCCAGAGACAAAAGAAAAGATGCTCAGCATCCCTAGCCATCAGAGAGATGCAAATTAAAACCACAATGTGATACCACTTCACACCACTCAGGATGGCCATCTTAAACAAATCAACAAATAACAAATGAAAAGGGAACCCTAGAGCACTGTTAGCAGGAATGCAGACTGGTACAGCCACTGTGGAAAACAGTATGGAATCTCCTTGGAAAACTACAAATGGAACTGCCTTTTGACCCAGCAATTCCATTGCTGGAATGATACCTTAAGAGCCCTGAAACACCAATTCAAAAGAACCTATGCACCCCAATGTTCATAGCAGCACAATTTACAATAGCCAAATGGTGGAAGAAACCTAAGTGCCCATCACTAAATGAATGGATCAAAAAACTATGGTACATTTATGTGATGGAATACTATGCAGCAGAAAGAAAGGAGTCCCTAGCCTTCACGACAGTATGGATGGAACTGGAGAGTATTGTGTTGAGTGAAATAATCCAGATGATGAATGACTAATACCACCTGATCTGACCTAAAAGTGGAACCTAATCAATAAAACAAACAAGTGAGTAAAATAGGACCAGAGACATTGAAATGAAGAATAATCTGACAGTAACCAGAGGGGAGATGGGAGGGGATAATGAAGGGAAAGGGGGAAAGATTGTCAGAAACATGTAAAAGGACACATGGACAAAACCAAAGGGAGGTAGGATCAAGGGTGGGAAGTGGGGATGGCTGGGGTGGGTGGGACTGGTGGGGGGAAATTGGAGACAACTGTACTTGAACAACAATAAAAAAAAATGTGGAAAAAAAAGCAATGAAAAAAACATTCTTGTGTGAGGATAAAAATAATAAAATAAACTTAAAAAATACTGAATGGAATTAAAATAAAAATTAATATTTCTTAAGGTCTATGAGTTGACTGGGCTCATCTGGGCAATGTTCACTCTGGGTCTCTGATGCACTTACAGGCAGCTGTCATCTGAAACATAAATGGGCTGATGTTCTATCTTGATGGCGCACTGACATTATCTTGACGATACTGGCCGTCAGCTAGAAGCTTAGCTGTGCTGGAGCATTGAGATATCTTTGTCCTGTGGCTTCAGCTTCTCTCAGCGTGTTAACTGAGTTTTGGGAGGAACTGTCCCAACACAACTGCTCCAAAGCAGGAAGCAGAAACTATCAGACTACCTATGGGGTATGCTCACAACCGGTTCATCTCCCCTTCTGTGTTCTATTCACTTGAACAATCACAGGACCCTCTCAGATTCAAAGGGGTTGGAGAAATAAACTCTTAATGCAGAAATGGTAAGGTCACAATGTAGGTGTGTGAAATGGGAAATATTGTGACCTTTGGAAAATATCTACCACATCCTCCAATACTCTTCTGCAGTCTGGATAAAATAAAAACACAAACCTAAGAGTAATCTGAGTTTGGGGATAGTATTCTAGGTATGGTATATGGTATAAAGTCATGTCGGCAATGAACTCTAAGTTGTGGTGACTTTGGAATTAAAAGAAATTCATTATACAATGTGGTGACAGGAAAGAACCCTATACTAAAATTCTACTCCTGGCACTGCATTTTATTAGCTGTGTAGCCATTGGATAAAAAGTAGGCCTTACATTTTTATATCTACAAAATAAGAATTGGATGATCCATGAGAGCTCTTTCCATTCTTAATAATTTGGAAACTCTAAACCTAATGCCCATTCACCTGCTGTGGGTCAGGGGGAATAATATGTTGAATTAATTGCTCGTAAATTAAAAGAACAGATTTGGACAAGGGTTGGCTTTTCTGGAAATCAATAGTTGGCATTAAATGCTGTAGAGAAAATTACTGATGGCATTGATTGTTAGATTAGTTCTTTGGCTCTAGAGTTCTAGAAACGCATTTCTTAATGACCTTCTATAACATTAAACCTCCTAAGTTTCTTTTTTTTTCCTATGTTTTTCACTCTAATAGGAACTCTGGTAAGTAGTATCTGGCTTACTAACAGATGTGGAAGTTAATTATTTGTAGTCAAAATAATCACTTCTTAATATTGCTTTTTATAATTCCATAGTTATGTTTATTCAACATCTTTAAGTAGGAACAGGATATAACCAAGTTTATGACTGAGAATGGCTATATGTGAATCCCTAGTCAATATTAAATTAGATGATGCATACCTGTGACAAACTAATATGTAATAGCTGAGTCCAATTGCATGTAAAAGAGTACCAAGCCAGTTCCTATTCTCTCTGCTTTCAAGAAAAACATGTGAATGTCACAGAGACACACATCCTGTGTTCCATGCAAGCGCAGGTTCCATGGGAACTTGGAGTTACAGTGAATGAGGTGTTCTCTCCAGTGGGCACCCAAGCAAGTGGAAAAACAAATGTAAAACAGTTAGGCATCTTTTGGATGGACGTTGGAGAGGAGCTTAGCAGAGGATATAAGTCTTGCTAGCTTTTCGCATAATGGCTAGTTTAAACAATAGGAACAATTTGCATTTTATATAAACAGCGACCACTTCCTGGTCTTTGGGGGCTTCCCATATAAAATTCCTGAAGATCAACTGATTTTATTCCAGTCATGGAAACTTGCCCCTCTCTGAAAACTGCCCCTCATTCATCTTAAGGAAAATGACAGAACAGCTTGTGGCATATTCCAAATTCTCTACTTAAATCATACAGAAATACAGCTGTGCACTATCAACCAAATATTTACTGAGTGACTATTAGATATGGGCACTGTACTTGAAGGCTATCAGAAGTTTTATTTATTTTTTATTAATGTCTATTCAACATATATTTTGAGTACTTAATGCCAGGCTCTGTTCACTGTGATAAAGTCATCATTGGTTTTCTATCTAATTGCCACATGTTTCTTTCCCTCCCTCCCTCTGTCTCACACATACGCACCCTTTCACAGAGGTAGCCTGGGATTAAAGTTAAAAGCACCAACTCTGGGGGCAGACCACTGAGATTATAGTTCTGGTGTCATTACTGGCTAATAGTGTTACCTTATTTAAGTCATTTAATGTCTCCATAAATTATAGATAATACTGGCAACTGCCCCATATGTTTGTGATAATTAAATTAGTTAATATACCATAGCTAGTGTCTTCCATATTGTAAATGCTATATAGGAGTTAGCTATTACTACTGCTGCTGCTGCTGCCACTAGTACTACTACATGCTGTTTTTAAATGGTATTAAGAAAATGACATTTCTTTTTTTACTTCCTTTTTTCATTTTTTTATTGTTGTTCAATTACAGTTATACCCATTTTCTCCCCATCACTCTACCCCTGTCCAACCTACCCCCACCTCCCACGTTCAATCCTCCCCCTCCCACCGTTATCTTTGTCCATGGGTCCTTTATATATATTCCTTGATGACCTACCCCCTTCTTTTCCCCATTATTCCCCTTCCTCCTCCCCTCTGATTACTGTCAGTTTGTTCTTTATTTCCATGTCTCTGGTTTTATTTTGCTCACTTGTTTGTTTTATTGATTAGGTTCCACTTATATGTGAGATCATACAGTATTTGTCTTTCACCTCGTGGCTTATTCACTTAGCATAATGTTCTCCAGTTCCATCCATGCTGTCGCAAAGGGTAGGAATTCCTTCTTTCTTTCTGCAGCGTACTATTTCATTGTGTAAATGTACCATTGTTTTTTGATTCAGTCATTTACTGGTGGGCAGTTAGGCTGTTTCCAGCACTTGCTTTATTGTAAATAACACTGCTATGAACATTGGGGTGCATAGGCTCTTTTGAATTGTGTTTTGGGATTTTGGGGTATACTCTCAGAGGTGGAATAGCTGGGTCAAATGGCAGTTTCATTTATTTTTAAAGGAAATTCCATACTGTTTTCCACAGTGGCTGCACAAGTCTGCATTCCCACCAACAGTGTAGTAAGGTTCCCTTTTCTCCACATCCTCTCCAGCACTTGTTGTTTGTTGATTTGTTTATGATGGCCATTCTGGCCAATGTGAGTGGTATCTCATTGTGGTTTTAATTTTTATCACTCTGACAGCTAATGGTGCTGAGCATCCTTTCATATATCTCTGGGCCCTCTGTATGTCCTTCTTAGAGAAGTGTCTTTTCAGTTCCTTCACCCATTTTTAAATTGGATTATTTGTCTTCCTGGTGTGGAATCACGTGGGTCCTTATATATTCTGGGATCAAACCCGTGTCTGAGTTATCATAGGCAAATATATTTTCCCACACAGTTGGTTCCCTTTTCATTTTGCTGATGTTTTCTTTATATGTGCAGAGGTTTCATTTTTATTTCTTAAAGCAAATAAAAAAATGAGCTGGAAGATGAAGAGGAAAGGATTTCTAGAATATTCCTGTATATTACCGGGCTAACTAACATAAATAGCCTAGTCCTTTCAGCCATAGATTAGACATCCTCTTATAGAATTTGCATCTATCCTGAGGTATAACAAAATTATGAACTGACATTGAGGCTTTAAATTTTGACTAATGCCCTTTACTTTTGTTATTGTCCATTCTGTCTTAAGTTTCAAAGATATAATTGGAAGACGTGTCTCTAAAGCTTTTGATCTTGGAATTTCAAACAAATATAAGAAAATTGCTTTATCACTCCTGGGGAATAGCAATAACACTGATGTATACACCATGAATGAAATCATTTATGGATAGAATATTGTAAACATAAGAAATTTTATTTCTTCTTCTAAGAGTAATGTCTATATGATGACCATGTTTTTCAAAACATGAGCATTTTTGGCTTTCTTTTGCTGGTACATGCATATGTGTCTACAAGAGCAGAGGGCAGTGGGCAGGTGATAATGCAAAGAGGGTGTGCTGATTAGAGGGCCATGTCTCTACCAAATGACCACTGCGCCTGACTTTTCCCATCTACTCCCCAAACCCCAAAATAACCATGTCATTGGCAGACATAGCTCAAGATTATCAAAGGTTTCCCATTGTTCTACTACTATGATGGGTTTAGAATTCAGGTCTGTGTATATAGATTCAACAGCCCAGATGAAGACAAAAAAATGTAAAGTTATACTGCTCTTTGAAAAAAATTCCATTAAATTAATAAAACTTAACAATATTGCCTTAGCCTATAGTAAAAGAGGACCCTAAGCGAGGGCAGCTGTGATAAGCATAGCACAACACTCTGGGCCTACCGATTACACACACATGGCTCACCAGCCTATTAGGTGTTTGCTGATCCTGGGAAGGAGACACACATATGCCACAACTGGTGGGCAGATCCGAATCAAAGGCAGAGATCAGAAACTCAGATTTTGTTCAAGAGGAATGTTTCCCGAAGCACATTTACTTCTTAGGTCTTTACATTATATCAGGTCTTTACATTATAAGGCAAAATATGAAATTTTCTGGCACACTCAACTATGGGACCAGAAGACAAAGAAGCTATTCATTACTTTTGCCATAATTCCCTCTGATTTAGAAGAATCTTAAGTTGTAATTGATTTTAAACATTTTCCATTTAAAAAACTCATACATCTCTGTAAGTCAATGCATTCATTTTGCATTTCTGTATTCTGTTCCAAACTCAGCCACAAAAGTAAACTTTTGGCAAACATGGTTCAGGTTCAGCAAAATACCTAAGAGGATTTGCCAAAAGTTATTTTCCGTTACATTTTAAGCCCTTGCCCATCCTGGAGAAAACACAACCCACGTGTCTCTAATTTGTTTATACTTAATGAAGTGAAATATATTTTGTCAGCAGTCTGCTGTCCAAAAGGGCTTTTGAGATTCTTGAATAATTTCCTTTTCTCTTGTCTTACGTGTCAACACTGATTGGATCCAAAAGATGCACTGTTTAACAAGTGATGTTTAAATAGTACGAAATTTCCTTTTACTTTGAAATCTGGTAGAATGTGCACTCCTGTTTCTCACTTTTTCATTACTTTTTATTGACTTTATTGGGGTGACATTGGTTAGCACAATCATATAGGTTTCAGGGTTACCTTCTATAACACATCATCTGTGCACTGTACTACATGTTCACCACTTTGGCAAGTCTCCTTCCTTCACCCTTTGTCCCCTTATACCTTCCTGTACCTCCCTCCACTTGTTTCTAATTTTTTACCAAAGAATTTATGATATGATCATTTGAATGTAATTTTCAAATACTTAACAAAATCTTACTGAGTTATATGGTTTTCTTTTTATGTTAAAAGAGGGTAAAAACCCTCTGAATACAGTAAAGCACTTCCAGGTTTGTCAGTTAATGTCAGAATAAAGGTTGAATAATCACCATATTTTTCTTTTTGCTAGTTGACTCTACTTTAGATAACTTAATGTAAATTAACACAGTCTGCTCTGTAAGCAGCCTCCAAACCCTGATGTGCCTTTTCCCATACTGAATATTAATATATATGATTCAATGTGGAAGATTTGGCTTTTCCTGACCACTCCTCCCTTTGCAATCATACACACCCAACCCCTATTACCCAGATATGATTTTCTTTTGAAAATAATGTAACACATCTGCTGCAATCTTGGGGAGAAAAAGATGTAAATTCCAATGAAAGTCAGGCATGTTGATGACAGTCTGCAGCCCATACACTCAAAAATACTGTGCAAGATACAAAAGAAATTTTGTGAAATGGTAACCCAAAGAGCTCTATATATGAAGAACAGCCATGGAGCTATAAAGTTGGAACGCGCCGGCATGATGATGTAGACTGTTTTCCAGGGAACTAGATTCCCTAACGTCCACCTATATGTCAAATGGACTGACCCATGTCCAAAAAAGTTTTTCTCTCTAAACTGAATTTCTCATATTATTAAATGATTTTACTTCACCATATTATCTACAAATATTCATTCAGCTGGATTCAAAGTTCTCCTATAGTAATGTACTGGGTTTTGGAAAACTGTCAGTAAACCATGGGACCTAAGAAAGGGGTCTGTAGAAGGGAGACAGTGAGAACTACTTTGTAATGAAATTGACTAGGGAGCAAAGGACACTACTGGGTGATTCCATGGATGCTGGGGCCAGATGGTGTGGGATGAAAAACTTACTCTCATTTATTACACATTTTTTGGGGATAAGTTATCTAACCTCTCTGTGCCTCAGTTTACTCAAATAAAAGAGAGATTATAAATAGTACTCACTTGATAGAACTGTTGTAGAATTTAATAAATTACTACCCAGTAAGTAGGTGTACCCTTCTTACAAATAGTTTATCTATTCACTCTCTGCACCTTTCCAGAGCACGTCACCTGCTGCTCTGTCTATACTCACCCAACTGAGTCTTCAAGGCCGAGTTACATATTGACCTCGTCCTGGAAGAGCATGTTGAGGAAATAACAAGATTGGTGTGGCTGGACATAGATCATGTGGTGGGAACAAGGGACTGAAACCTTAGGTAGAGGACAAATTTCAGTCTGATTGTGAAAGACAATGGATGACAAGATAAGAGTTCAAAATTTAATTTCCAGGCAAAAGAGCTCCGAGAATGGTCTGTTAGCAAAGAATGCTGATTTGCATTGCTTCTGGGGAGATTAAGAGTGGGAAGTGGGGAAGGTCTTGCCAGATAAAGTAAATAAGAGGCCACTGAAAAAAGTGCAGGCAAGATAATGATGGCCATGTTTTTATTTAGCTATTTTTGGTAAAAGGGACTACTAAGAAGGGTTTGGAGGCATAATACCAAACACTGAACCCTTGCCTTTCATTTATTAACTGTCACTTAACTTCCCTGAGCTTTAGAATCCTATCTATCTATTATTGTTCATAAAATAATACCCACAGAATTATGAGTATTGAGCAAAGTGATGCATATGAATGTGCTGTGTAAACTGCCAGCATTCTGCGAAAAGTAAAATAATATCAATATTATCTTTATATACTCATCAACCTGATAACTTATTCAAAACAGTGCATTATTTTAAATGTATTTTCCAACTAACAAGGTATTCTATTTTCACTAATAACACAAGGTTGAATAAATCAAACCTCATTAAACAGAAGTCAATTTTCCCCTGTCTCTTGCATTTAAAATTAATGATGTAAAATAGTGTGCTAGAAAAGAAAATGGAGCTGACTAATCATTTCTGATCTACTTGAATTCATTTTTGTCCATGTTTTCTTCAAGTTACATGACCAATTTTGGATGTGCATATAACCCCCAAAAAATTCTTCTTGTGTAACCTCTCAGTTTTCTGAGCCCCACACACACACAAAAGATGGAAATATGGAACATTTGTCAAGATGATTTGATATCGTGCAGATAGGCATTATATAAATGCAGATACTGTTGGGATATTTAAAGTGCTATGGATGCAAAGGAGGACATTTTAGTTTCCAACTGACATAGACTCTCGACACAATGATGATAATAGGAGTTAGCAAGACTGTCCATTTATTCCATGCATTAGCAGCCCTGAGTTGTACATTTCCCAGCTACACCATGAGAGGACGGCAAAGCAGCCCTTGAAGATTTTTTCCCCCGTGAGAAGAGATAGAAAGAAAATAGCAATTATTTTTTGAAACTAGAATAAATTTGCTAAGAATTTGACTTGGAAAAGTAAAAATGGGATTGTGACTACTCTTCCTCTCATACGTGAGTTGAGGAGTCAGGAGGATAATCGTTAGAATGATTTGGAGGGAAAATTTTAACTAAGCAAAAGGATTACATGTCAGTCAGAAAATAAGTAAAAAGTTGTTTGCATTGATTGGGTCATATGTCAATATTTTTGGCACATACAGTTTGAGCAAAGCAGTAATCCTTGATATATTGGGTAAATTGCTTGGCATTTCAAATATACCTTCAATTTTGGGTAGTGAGTGGTACTGAGGTTCAAAAGGTGGCATATTCAGATACGGCAGCAAGTGTGTACTTGAGGGTCTACTGTTAGCACCCTGGGTTAATTTCTTTTACTGGCTCTATCTGGTTTAGTAGATCTGCCACCCAAGTACGCCATCTTCTCTGAATCAAAAACCTCTGCCTCAGATTTCTTTGCCATAAGTATTAGTTTTACTTCCAAACACTGTAAGTTAATTATTTTTACTTCCAAAAACTAGTTGGAATTTTATTTATAGTGTATACCCCTGCTACTTCCAGAATGACCTGAGTCAGAATTCAGAAATATTTTAGTGCCTATCTTAGTAAATATTTGCACATATTCTGATTGCTTTCTCTCTCAATATCTTTACTTATCTGTGAAGATATACTTCCTTCCTGTCTCCTACCCTCCAGCCCCATTGACTACATCAAGTTGGTTCCTCTGGTTAGAAGAAACTAACAGTGATGGAAATACCCTTTTTACCACAACGCCATTTGGTTGAATAAACCCCAGTGCAATTATTCACATAGTTTTTCCAAAGCTGTAAATTGCCAATAAAATGGGACTATAACTAGCCAATACAGATAGGTCAAGCTCAAGCAAACCTCAGAACTCAGTCACAGCCAGCGGGGAAAGGAAAGAGAAATAAGAAACTGTGTAGTAGCTGCTGCTGCAAGTCAGGGCATCAACAACAGTAATTTGATCCTAAGAGACAACAGAATGAATGGATGAATGGATGAATGAATGCATGCATGCTAAGTGACCTCGGGGAATCTAGAAGTTGATCAACAGAGAAAACAAACAAAAACATCAATGTGTTTTCTTTAAGCCCCGCCATACTCCCAATAATTTTAAATTCCTTAATTGGTTTATTATTTTCCACAGCAGATGAAAGCACCTGGCTGATACACAGAAACAGAGAGAAACAATGTAGTTTGTGAATGTATTTTGCTTTCTGTTAAAAGGGCCATATATCCATATTAATACTGTTCCCTTATATGTTCCCATTTCTTAGGCACAGATGAGAAGAGCATAGATTGTGGTACCACAATTAGAGTAAGAGGCATGGTCACCAGCAGGGAGGGTCTGCTTCCAAGATGGGCATGGGAGTATATTGTTTTGTCATTTTTTCCCTGCATAGGCTCCAAACCCATTTGAACCTCCCTTGGGAGAGAAGCCCCTTCTACATGTGTCATTGTGGTGGGAGCTGGTGCCCACTACCTTCTGTAGGAGCTCAGGGGTCAATACCATCCTCTCCCTGCTTCAGCATGGTCAAGGAGATACACCTGATTCAGGCTCAGTACAAACCCACCATGGAAGGTGAACTTGAAGGGTTACAATGAGGCTCATCAGTCTGTTCCTGCTACAGAATTTTTGCTTCAGTTTCTGTTCCCAGCTTTCCAGAGATTTTCTCTTTTTGCCTGCTTTCCTGCCTGATCCTCCAGATTACCATGGACTGGGTGGCTCCTGAGCTTTCCAGACAATTAGAAAATTCACTTTGGGCTCCAGATAGACAGAGTTGTTTCTGATGCTTACAGCCACGAACCCTGACTGATACTAGTGCAGTTAACAGAAGTGAATCGTACTTGTAGTGGTATTTGCCTACTCAAATTCCTTATTCTCAGTGCAGTGCTTGAATTCAGCTTGGGAGAATTAGATCTGACAATTGGGAAATAAGTGCTGGGGGTCACAGACATAACACCAGGACACAACACTGCAGGAAATGATAAAATGAAAAGCAGATTCTACTGTTAACTCTCTGGACAGAATGACCCACTGTTAACCTCTCCACTAGACAGGAAAGACATGCAGATGACTTTTAAACTTCAGGATGCATAAGAATCACTTTGGAAGCTTGCTTAAGAATTCAGCACCCCAATCATTCTTCCAGAAATACTAGTCTAAGTGGTATGATTTGAGTCCTACTTGACTGAAAGAACCTTCTTGTCCCACTTTTCAAGTTCCCTGAAATTTATTTATTTAGACATTATGTAAAAAGGTGAATATTGTTTATAAAAGAACTCTGTTACTTAAGAAATATAATAAATCAGCATACAGCAGTATTATATCCAACATATACTTAATCTGCTAAAATTCAATTATGTGAGCTTTGAAAAAGGAAAGAAACTGAGTTGAGAGAAACACCAAAAACAGTGTTCACAAGCCATTCTGCGAGCCCTCTGTAGAAGAGGACCTGTACCTTTGGTCAGCCTCAGTACCACTTTGCCGCTCAGAGCGACTGTCTCACCAGGCTGCAGGCAGTTCTATGTCTGGAGATGTGTGCCTTTCAAACAACATGTCCCCAACTCATGAAGCAATTACTATGTCCAAACAAGCAGCAACCTATTCCAAGCTGTAAGAAAAAAGAAAGTTGCCACAGTGAATTTATTAAGATTTCTTAAGATTCTTCAAAGATTATGTTGGAAACAGTGATTTGCAGCAACATACTATTATCAGAACTTGATCTCCTAGTAAGATGATTCTGCTCTTGCAAATCCGAGCACTGAGAGAGGCAATACAATGTAAGGCAGGGGTTAAATGCTGTAACTGACATTTATTAATTGTGTGACTTTGGGTAAGTTGCTTACTCCTAATCTCAGCTTCCTTATCTGTAAAATAATAATCTCTCCTTCAGAAGGAAGACTCCAGGTTAGAGTGTCAAAACCACATGGCATTTTGGTGTAGATGAAGTAAGATAGAATCCCTGCCCCACCACCCTCCATTTCCCAAGGTCAGAGTCCTGCAATATTCAGTGTGCTTGACCAATGTTGTGGCACCAAAACTGAAGCAAAGTAAAAGAAACGAGGATGCCTCCCTTTCATGTTGACACCCACAGTGGCTATTAGCAAAGTCATAGTCACAGGGTTCTGTGTGGGGGCTGAAAATGCAGCCAAATCTTTTAATTACTAGGAATTAGACTAGGAATCATAACTTGGTTAAAACTGGAAGCCTTCTCTGACCACCAGTCTTATAAACTCAAGGCATCCTGTAATTCTCCATAATGATGATTATCACAGTTTTATTTAAATAACTACTTAGTGTCCATAACCCCTCTATCCCTGCCCTCATTCAGCTGTGATGCACCAGAATGTGAACTCCATGAGGACTCATGCAGTCCTACATCGCCGATGTTTCACACAGTACTTAGAGCTACATAGGCACTTGATAAACATTTACTGAATGAATCAATGTGAGAATGCCAGTCATATACATGTATAAATTTTAGATATTTTCTATTTTTAAGGTGGAGGCAATGAGTAAGGAATGGGACCAATATCCGTTTCTATATTGTCAGTTTTAAAGTCAGCCATATGCTTCACCATACCAAGTGTTCATTCAATTCATCTGAATTCAGCAAACACTTCTTGAGTTCTACCACGTGCTACAGTGCTCAGGATACAGAGATGCTCTCAAGCTCATCCTCCCCCACCTCCCCTTTTCCCATCCAAACACACAGGTGGGGAACCTTCATATTATTTTTCCCTAATATAATATTTGTCATTGCTCTGTGCCCTGCTAAGTATCTCCAGCTCTGTATTTCTTTCTGTGTCTTCTCTCAGTGTTACAGACAGGGGATCATACTCTCTGTTATGTATTCTGGCTTTGCCTGTAAACAATTACAGTTGACCCTTTGAACAACAAGAGTTTGAACTGCACGGTTCTACTTATACAGTGATTTTTTAAATAAGTACAGCAAATATATTTTCTCTTCCTTATGATTTTCTTAACATTTGCTTTTTTCTGGCTTAGTGTATTATAAGAACACACTATAAAAATACATGTAATATACAAAATATTTGTAGCCAACTCTTTATGTTATCAGTAAGTCAATAGTTGGCTATTAGTGGTTAAGTGTTTAAGGAGTCAAAAGTTATACACAGATTTGGGACTATCTGGAGGAGTCATCACCCCTAACCCTCATGTTGTTCAGGGGTCACCTGTATTCATTTGATGCGTGAATATACATGGGTCTCGGGTGAGCCACCTGGGTCTGGGCAATGAGGTGTTTTTCTTGTCGACAAACCCAGCGACAGAGCAATGAAAAACCTTGAAAGCTCAGTTGCTCAAATGCATTTCTTACTCTCCCAGGTTAGTTACAAGTTTAATGGCTCTCCAGGGCAGCTCTCTTCCAAGTATTATGGATCCAATCATTTCCATCTTGAGTCTCTGCTATCTCAATCAACATTTAGCTTGCAGTGTTGCCACGGGAGAGGAATAGTGACAAAGAAGAACTCACATTGCTCTTCTCTTCTTTGGCTCAGAGAAACGTTAAATCTATAGTCCACAGAACAGAGTCACATGACCATACCTAACTATAATAGATCCAGAAAGGAATAGGAGAACTAGGTATGGTTAAACACTGAAAATCTCTTCCATGCTATTATATTATACTCTTCTCAGAAGCAATCCCAATCAGGGGCATAATTTGTGAGACAATCATAAACCACAGAAGCTGAACTAGACATGCAAGAGTATATCCCATTTCCCAATTTTCTACTGGAGGAGAGTAAAGATCACCCAAGATTTCAGAACTAGTTAGAGGAAATACAGAAACTGGAAATTAGGTTTCAAGAATCCCTACCCAGTATATTCTTCCCAGTATATTCTGCATTTCACAACACACTTGCTAGCATTCCACATGGCCTCCTATCAGTAGGAGGCAGCAGAATCAAATAAAAACAGAGCCTTTATGGATCAACCAGGGCTGACTGTCTCCTGTCAGTTGGTTAAATGGAGTAAGAGCTTTCTATCGAATTTCAGCAGAAATACCAGTTGCTTAGATTTTCAATTTTAAATGCGGTATGTTATTTTCAATGAGAGTTCAGTAGTCAGAGGCTAAATTTGTTGAGCCCTAAGGCCTGAATTTTAAATTTTTATTAGGTATGTTTGTTGCCCGCCACATATCAAACACAGATAGTTAAATCTGGTTTGGAAAATGGCTGGCATTTACTGGGTATATATGAACTGGATTGTATCTTGTAGCATGGTGAGCTTGATTTATAAGTTATTTTTCTCTATTTGCAATTTTTCATGACATTGAAGACAGATTTAAAATTTGGCAGTTAACTTCCCATAATAGCTGAAAGCACATTTAGTAGAGAGAAAATTTTTAAGGAGAACATATTTTAAATTACCTGCACTGGGGTTCAGTTTGCAGGAGGCCAAAATATATAAAATTGTCTGTCTCTCTTCTTTCTTCACAGTCCCTTCTTTTCATACATCCATACCAAACATGCTTCTCTATTCCAGGGACTTTTGCACCATTACACCAGAGGTGACAAAAAAGGTGATGGTGGCAAACATATTCTTGGCAAAAGAAAAGAACTCATGACCTTTGACTGACGTGTGTGTGCACTCTGATGTGACTATAGAGCCCTTTTCGGGGAGCAGCAGCCAGAAGCACACCTTCAGACCATTTCAAGTTTTAGTCAACAACCGGTCTAGACATTCCCCAGGAAACTTACTCCTGTCCTTAAGAGTTCCTGCAGCACCATCTCTCCCACCCTGTCTAGCAGCCTGAATAATTCTGACATGCTCTATTTTCTCTGAGTCACCTCCAGATTAGCAGAGGGAGAAAGAGAGTGGGAGAAAGGGAGGAAAAACAAAATGAAATAAAATTAAACTAAAAATAAGATTAAGTTTCTGTTTCTTTCTCCTTTTCAAATTCTGATTTTTTTTTTAGCCCAATGCCCTCCAGCTGTGCATGGACATCAGTGGCTTTTTTATGTCCAATGCCAAAAACAGCCTGCACATTGGCTGACTCAATGAGAAGTGACCAGGCAATAGGCCAGTGCCCTCTGATAGATGTCTCTCCTTCTCTGTAAACCAATTAGCTTGGCTTGGCATGACTCTCCCCAGTCACAGCCAATGTCCCAAGTGGGCATTCTAGCATGCAACTCAATATCCTCCTGTTTATCAATAGACCAGCTAATGATAGACTCTCATTACAATGTTATGTAAATTAATGGGGAGTAGAACAGGTAAGGTTTGTCAAAGTAATTAGACCACATTCAAGAGAATGTTTCTTCATGTAGCTTACCAGAGCACAGCTTTTGCTGGTGAGAAACCATATTCACCTTTAATATCTTTACCCGTCACCAGGTACTAAATTCCTGAGACCTTGATCAAACCATTGAATCTCCCTGGGCTCCACCCTTCTGAGCTACAGAGCAAAGATTCTAACAACCTTGTTTTCTTTTGCACATGGCATTGTGAGGATAAAAGTGAGAGATTATTATAAAAATGTTTTGAACAATTACAAATAATGTGTAACAATTATAGGCTAATTCATTGCTTGTGGAGATATTAAATGGTACAATGGAAACCAATTTGGAATATTGCTGCCTTAGAATTATATCTGATTGGCTGTGGCAAAAAAACTTAAACAGCAAGATTCATTCAAGAAATCAGTTTATATTCCTCTAATAAAGTCTCAAAGATTGAAGTCTATTACTAGTAGGTTAGCTCTGAGATGGCACCCAGGTTCTTTCTAGTTCTGATACCTGTACAATGAGGACCTTCTATATTCAGAGTCTAAAATGGCCCCTAGAATTCTAGTCATCAAATCTATAATTGCCATTGCAGTACAGAGGAAAAGAAAAGTCAAAAGATATATGCCAGCTAACTTTTAAGACAATTGACTAAAACTTGATATTGACAACATTTCTTCTTACCTATCATTAGCCATATCACTGCATTTAGCAGCAAGGTAGGTTGAGAAATGTCTCCAGACATCCATGTGTTTTCCTGAAAATCGAGGGAGAATGAATTTTAGGATTGACAACTAGCAGTATCTGCTCTACCTAATAAAACTGCCTTATGACCTAGCAAATCCATATAGATATATGCCTTAGAAAACTCATTTATATGACTGGGCAGAAAAATGTAGAGGGGTGTCATTGTGGCACCATTTTAAGTAATGACACTCCCTGTGAAGAGGGGCATGAATCAATAAACTGTGCTTTATTCTTACTATAGAGCAACATATATCAACCTACATGATTTTAAGTAATTAATCTTATTTACTTAAATCAAATGACTTTGAGAGGAAAATAGTAATTAAATATATATATGAAGTATGATACAATTTATGCAAATTTTAAAATACATGGAACAATACTATTTTATTAACAACAAAAATATTTACAGAAAATGTTTAAAATATGTTTGGAAATGGGGCATACTAACTTCAGAAGAGTACCTCAGGAGAGAAGGGCAGGGGGAAGGGATGGAAGAATGGGCTATAGCTGAATTATATAACATCTAATTTAAAAACAAGCAAAAACAAAGAAAGCTCTGAAAGAAAGCAGTGAGTTGTTAATGTCTGTTAAATCTGGGCTGTGACTACTCTGATATTCACTTTGTTATTTTCATCATGTTTAAAACATTTCATTATTAGGAACAAAACATTTAGTTATAGAATATTAGGCAAAATACAGGTAGTCTTATGGATGATAGTTGCTCTTTCTTATTGCATTACTTCTGTGACCATGAGGTAGATACCAGCTGAATATATAGAGTCGAGAGCACAGATCCACTCAGATGAGTGGTATATGTATACCGACTTCCAAAGTCTTTCAAAAGGAATTTTGGAACAACTTCCATCTTCCAGAAGCTTCACTGGATGAAAGGAAACAGCAGCAATAGGACCTGGTGCTGGTCAATTGCTCCAATTTCTTCTGCTGCTTCTCACTCTTCATTCTCCACAGTCCATGCTACATGCTTCATCATAGCACTGACTGTCTTTTTGAAACCTCAGCTGTTCCAAACACATTCTCACTTGTGGGCTTTAAACTTTCTGTTACTCCTGCATAGTATATTGTTTCCCATGTGGCCTCTTTTTCAATATTTAAGGCTTAGTTTAAAAGATATCTTCTCAAGGAGGCTGCCCAACATCAGCCTAACTAAATTTCATCCCTTGATTCCTATCCTCATCACTTTCTCTTCTATTACTACACTTTTTTTATTTTTAAATGTTTTCACATTGATCATCACTATCTGAAATTATTCTAATGATTTGTTCATATACTTGACTTTCCCCACAAAGTGTAAGCTCCATGGGAGCAGGTGCTTGATCCATTCTGTTTACTGTTATATCTCCAGGATGTAGAACAACTGGGCAGTATTGACTCTCAGTAAGTAGTTGTTGAATGAATGATAAATGTCAGCAGATGTTATGACCCCTAAAAACCAGGAAGGGAAGCTTAAAGGAGTTTTCCTAGTTGTGGAGGGGAATTAATGTGCCCAAAAGCCAACAATTTCAAAAAAGCAGTGTTTGTTCTGTATTTAATTTTATTGTTTTCCTGTGTTCTTCTACTAATTTATTTTCTAATATTATTTTTCAGTTACAGTTGACATTTAATATTATTTTATATTTTTTCAGGTATACAGCACAGTGATAAGATAGTCATATACTTTGCAAAGTGATTCCCCTGATATTTCAAATATCCAACTGGCATGCATAGTTACTACAATATTTTTTACTATATTCCCTATGCCGTACTTTACATCCTTGTGACTTGTTTTTTATTTTAATAGTCTATTTTTAGAGCAGCGGTAGGTTTGCAGAAAAGTTACATAAAAGAACTGAGAGTTCCTCTATACTCCATACCCTCTTTCAGAGCAGCTGTAGGTTTGCAGAAAAGTTACATAGAAAGAACTGAGAGTTCCTCTATACTCCATGCCCTCCGCCCTCACACACATTTTCTCCGACTGCTAACATCTTGCATCAGTACGGTGCTGTTGTTAGAATTGATGAACCCGTACTAGCACATTGTTACTAAGTAAACTCTATAATTCACATTGAGGTCTCGCTCTTGGTATGCATTCTGTGGGTTTTTACAAGTGCACAACATATTGTATTCACCATTATAATATCATACGAAATAGTTTTGTCACCCACAAATGTTCTGTGTTCCACCTATTCGTTCCTCCTCCCCTTTCCCAGAATCCCTGGCAACCACTGATCTTTCTACTGTTTTCATAGTTTGTCTTTTCCAGAATGTCAAATATTTGAAATCATATGATATGTAACCCTTTGAGACTGGGTTCTTTCACTTAGCAATATGCAATAAGGATCCACCCATGTATTTTCTTATCTTGATAGCTCATATATTTCTATCGTTATCATTATCTATCATAGCTCAATGATTTCTATCATTACATTATCATATAATTCAGGGCCTGGCACAAATAATATTCCTTTTTTATAACAAACTCATAAGCATATAATTCTGTAACATAACAATGTCACACTCAAGCACACTGTATGACATTTTAAATGAAATGTTCAAATTGCTGTCCATCTTGTTTGAGACATTCACACACCCTAACAACACTCAAGCAGCCCTACTTGTGTCAGACCTTAAATGTTGATATTTACATGTAAACACATATATTTATACCTACATATAAACATATATTTATTTTAGCATAACAAATAATAGTGTGTGTGTGTGTGTGTCACAGGTTATGTATCCATTCACCTACTGAAGGGCATCTTTGTTGCTTCCAATTTTTTTCAATAAGAAATAAAACTACTATAAACATTCATGTACAAGTTTTGTGTGTATATAAGTTTTCAACTTTTTGGATGAATATGTAGGATAGGAGCATGATCGCTAGACCAAAAGGTAAGTCTATGTTTGTAGGAAACTGCCAAACTGTCTTCCAGAGTAGCTGTAATATTTTAAATTCCCATCAGCAATAAGTGAGAATCCCTGTTGCTCCATATCCTTGTCAGCATTTGATGTTGTTAGTGTTTTGGAAGTTGGCAATTTTCGTAGGTATATTGTAGTAAGTGTATAAATTCCTTAATGACATATGATATTAAGTATATTTCATATGCTTATTTTTTGCATCTCTATATCTTCTTTGGTGAGGTGCTTATTCAAATATTTTACCCATTTTTTAATTGGATTCTTTGTTTTTGTATTGTTGAGTCTTAAGAATTTCTATTTATATTTGGATACAAGTCCTTTATCAAATATGTATTTTTCAAAAATTTTTATTCTCTTAAGAAAGCATTAGTTTTTATAGAGACAGCTGCCTTAATAACTTTGTCTGGTGTGTTTCTAATGTCCTCTGAGAGTCTGAGTGTGCCTAATACTTTGATTGTTTGCAATGCCTAACTTCTGCTGCCTCCACCCATTTTGCTTCATGACAGTGACACTAGAAGAGTCATCAGTCACTGTGAATGCATCCTCTGAAAGACATCCATTTAAAACTGCCTGGTTGTCAACTGAAGGCTCTGTGCTCACCTCTATTCCAGGAAAGGAGCAAAGACCTGTACCCAATGATTTGGTCGTATACTTGTCTTCCCCCACAAAGTGAAAGCTCCATGGGAGCAGGTGCTTGATCCATTCTGTGTGCTCTTATAATGCTGAGTCTTAAGAATTTTTATTTATATCTGGATACAAGTCCTTGATCAGATATTTATTTTGCAAATATTGCCTCCCAGTCTGTGGCTCCTCTTTTTATTCTCTTAAGAGAGCATTAGTTTGTAGAGAGACAGTTGCCTTAAAAACTTTATCTGGTGTGTACATAAAAAAGGTACAACTTATTAACTTCTCTCTTCTGCCCTATGCAAAAGTTTCTGAGTCCACTGCTCAAGAGCCTTCCCTTTGGCAATTCTGGGCCACCCCTTCCTACCCTTCAGAAAGGGGGGAAATTCAGGGAGACAATGCAGCTCCACTTACTTTTCACTACGAGAACACAAATTAAAGCTAGAACTAGTTCATAGAGAAACTTCACCAGTAACTATTGTTAAAGAAAACATTTCTTCCCATTTTATCTTGGGATTATTGAGAACTATAATAATCATTTATTAACACCAAGGCCCAGAAATAAATTGGTCCTCTTTTTTTTTTAAGATTTTATTTATTTATTTTTAGAGAGGGAAGGGAGAGGGAGAAAGAGAGAGAGAGAGAGAAACATCAATGTGCGGTTGCTGGGGGACATGGCCTGCAACCTAGGCATGTGCCCTGACTGGGAATCGAACCTGCGATGCCTGGTTCGCAGCCCGCGCTCAATCCACTGAGCTATGCTAGCCAGGGCCTAAATTGGTCCTCTTTTTAAAGTTTTGGCCATCAACTACCTGCTGACTAAACCCTAAACTACAAACTTTCCCACTGATTATGAAACTGCTTGTGAATTTTAGCTTGTAAATAGCATCATGTTCTTGGCCTTGTGTGTATTATTTCTCCCATCAGGCTCCTATAGTAGGTAAAAGAAGGGTTTATACAAGTTTAGGGGTTCCCCTACAGATCTGCAAATAAGATCTCTTTCCCCTCAGTTTTTTCTTGGTTTTTGGCACAGTGAACTAGGGTTCACAAAGGAAATCCCATTCCTGTGCTCAAATTTGAAATGACAGTTTTTATTATTCAATAACTTAACATCAGTTAATTTCAAATGGAAAGATGCTAAGTGTTATGTTTAAAAGGGAAAGAAACCTGTGAAAAAATACATAAATATTGCTCAGTTTCCAATTCTTGAGAGAGTGGTATCCAGACACAACAAAATGCCTCACTTGTATGTCATTTAAATGTCCAAAGTTTGACACTTTTCACAGATGGAGTAGACAGCCTCATGTCTTGCTTAGAAAATTTTAAGAATAGACTCCAAAGTACAACTATTAATATTTTCTCCACCAACTTTCCTCTGTGCCTGAAACCTCTACCAGTTACTTATGTTCTTCTGTGCCTCTGCATTCCTTGTAAGAATTTCCCAACTCCCTGCTTCTGCACACAAAGCAGCAAAGTTGGTAATGTACACATTATAATATTTTGGTAAATAATATTTAATATATCAGATTATCCATAGGATTTTTTTCCCTGAGTAGTATGCCATTGTATATGTGGTCTACAATTTGTTTATCCACTGACTTTTGGGTGTTTTCCACTTTGGGACTCTTATACAAGTAGATGGAAATGCTATACACATATGTATACAGGTCTTCATATGAATGTATGCTTTCATGTCTCTTGGATAAATGCCTAGAAGTGAGCATGCCTGATCATATAGTAAATGTGTCTAATTTTATAGGAAATAGCCAAATTGCATTCCAAATTATTTTACCATTGTACATTCCCACCAGCAATAGCTGAAGGTTCTAGTTGCGCCCCACTGTCAAAGCAGGTGCTTTTAAAGGGAGATAGAAATGAGTGACAGTAATAGGCAGAGCAGCTGATACAAAATAAACCTCTTGTCAGGATCTTCCTGTTTTGGGAGATGTGTCCCATCAGTTGCCCGTCTCTCTTGTCTACCTTCACTCACCTCAATTAACAGATGTTCAAAATGGGAGTTGCCTTAATAGGAATTATATCTGTCTCCTTGGCTAAGGCAGTGGTCTGTTTAAGATGATCAAAGTTTGTTGTAGCTTTTTAAAACATCTTCACCCAAGGGTATGTATATTGATTTCAGATAGAAAACATCAATGTGAAAAAGAAGCATCTATCAGTTGCCTCCCATATGTCCCCGACTAGGCGTGGAACATGCAAGCTAGGTATGTGCCCTGACTGGGGATCGAACTAGTAACCTTTTGGTGTATGCGACGACATTTGAACCAACTGAGCCACTCAGCCAGGGCTTTTTGCAGCCTTTACAGATTCCTCAGTCCTCCTGACTTTTACCTCCTTTGATCTCAGTTAGCGGTGACCTCCTTGTTTGTTATCTGCATAGTGGACCTGTTTTAACCTCTTTATTCATGAGTTTATAGACCTGAGCTGACCTGCTTTGTTCAGACTGAAGGATTTACTCTTTGACTCTATTGAAAACTGTACTAAGTCAGTTTAGTGACATCTCTTTTGACCCTTTTGCTATGTAATTATAGCTACCATATATTATCACAATAATAGCCTCTTCAGTGAGAGCAAGTTTCTGACCAGTCTCCCAAATATACTTATATTTGTTAAATAAATTTTTACTAGCTGGTTGGCATAGAACAGTTTGTACAGGCTGTCCTGTAAGTTCAGTGAAGTGTGCCTACCATGCCTTCCTTGCACAAGAGACTCACTAGATGGAGATAGGTCATATTCTAGTAGCAGGATATCACAGCCCTGAAACCTACATTAACACCAATATCTAGATACAGGATAGAGCCACAGACACCACCCCTCCTTGAGGGAACGGGATACAGAGGACCTGCTAGGTTTTTAATAACTATTTATGGAAATGTGAGAAGTATCTCTAAAATATCCCATTCATTGAACATATACCAAGAATACTACTTATTTCACCAGTGAAAACATACTTCTACAGTCCATTATGCTAATTAATGAACCACAAATTTCACCAATGGAAACTCATTTCTAGCTTTCATTTTAGCATTGGGTAGTAGTCAAAGACATATATAACTGAAACACTTATAACACGCACATTTTAGACTATGGACCTCTAATAAGATATCATCTGGTCACCTCTGAAAATTGAATTTCTGTTTAGTATGTGATTGAAACTAAGCAGTACCAACATATATCACACATGTTGCTTTTTATTCAGAAGCATTTTAAAGTAAATTATAAACATCATAACAACTCTCAAATCTTGCCTTGGAAATAACATTAATTAAGTACCCACTACATGCTAAGCACTCTGCTAGGTGTTTTAGAATTACATTTATATTTCTTATCTAGAAAATAATAATAACTCAGAGAAGTAGGCACCATTGTGTATTCCTGTTTTACAAAGAACACTAATTCACCCAAAGTTATTTGAAGCAACAGAACTATAGTTCAAAACTAAGTCTACCTAGCTCTGAAGCGGTATTTTAACCATCTTTCAGTTTAAGTGATAGAAACACTTTTTTTTTTTTGCATCCACTCAAAGATATAAAGATATAATTAAGTCATTGTTTATTGATCTTTCCTATACTTTTCGGTTAATAGATATATACCTTGGAGAATGATAAAAACACTCACCTCTGTTGCCATCAAAATGGACCTAGATGGTTAATCTTGCCAATAAATTCAAGATTTGTGAAAACTTTCCCTTTCCACCCTATGGCCAGCATGAATCTCAGATTAATAATCCCTAAGGTAAGGAATGTTAAATGTTTTTTTCTAATTTAAGATTGTAATCTACATTACTTGCTATGGTTCCTCCATTTACAAATCTGAGTATGTTACTTTTCCTAAGGAAGATAAGCTATTCATTCTCTCTCTACTATTACTTCCTATGTCTTTATTTTAAAATACCCCCAGACATAGGCAATTTGCAGAGATCAGCAGTAGAAACTCCTCAGAGACTCCTCCTTGGTGACTACACTTAGTAACTATACTTGCAAGATACAGTTTTCCCTGAATTCATAGCCAGAAACTGTATTTAACAGCTTGCCCGAAGCCACGGTGGAAATAAGGTCTTTACCCAAAGGCTATCTCCTGCCCAGTTAGGAGTCAAATGTCTTTTGTCCAACAGGTTAGTCAGAGCACTTGCCATAAAATAGCCTCATTTTCATCACCTGAGCACAATAGCACACCTGTATTTTTCTGTCTCTTTCCAGGTTCTTCAATACTTTTGACATTATATGAACTTTCCCTGGCTTGGCATGCTGCCAGAGTTCTGTGTCATGCGACTGAGGGCATTCTTTATAGAGAATGACTGAGCCACTCATTAACATAATTTAAACATTAATTACAAAAACAGTCCCCCAAATGCTATGAAAACAAATACACCACTGAGCCACTACTGAGCAAACTACCTTACTGCTGAGGCTCAGACAAACAATAGAATGATTAGCAAAAATGCATTACTAGGCTTAGTTATATTTCAAACAGCATTTGACAATCCATAGGGCCTACTTCTGCTTCCCCATAAATAAGATATACAATTTAATGGTTCTCTTTTATCTTACACATCATAGTGAATCTGGTAGAACATCACTTAACCTCTTCAATTCATCTTTCAACTGCTGTGTACTTACAGAAAAGAATGAACAGAAATGTAACAGTTTTGATTTAATTCTATGAATATGTACTTTTGCGCAACCTCTGGTAAAGTGAAAAATATATATTCAAATGCAGAAAAATTGCTATTGTCATACATTAAGAATAACTCTGAAGCTTATAACTCTGAAGCTTTCTGAAATAGAGCCACAACGGAATTTGGCATTTTGGGTACATGTTGAATCAATTCCAAGGTATTTCATTATTTGGGATTATTAGAAGGACCTTATCATAGCCTAGGTTTTCCAGTAATTCAGTCCTGAGGCATGTGTAGGGGTTATTATAACATGAAAATGAAGCTCAAGTGCAAGCTGAACATATGTGAATTTTATCCTATACAGAAGTGAAAGAAAAGTAAACTATTCTCTATTAAGAAAAAAATGAACTTCCTTTTTAATCATTCAACACTAATTCTTGAAATAAACTATTAGCTGTAAGGTGATGATGAAATATATTTTGGCAAAACCAGATATAGGCAATTCTTCGAGCGCTTGCATTTTCCTAATAAACTATCTTTTTCCCTCTAATATTTCAAAGCATTTTGATCTTCATTTTTAATTGCAATTACAAAATTTAATATTCAATATATCAAGTGGTTTTTCTCACATATAAAGCAGGGGCAGTAATGGTGACTATTCAATTGACTTGTTGAAAAAATTAAATACAATTAATGCATGTAAAGATCATGGCATGGAAGACATCCAGTTTCAGCTCCAACATGGGAAGAGCTTGGAAGTTGTCTCTCCTATCTTTATAACAAGAAAAATGTGGAAAAACTAAAAGCCAACAATTTTTTGGACCCGATGGAGTATTGAAGTCCCAAAGCAAACCAAAACCAATGATCTGGAGAGACAGGTACATATAGGGAGACAGAGGCAAGAGATGCTTGCATAGAACAGAAGCAGCTGAAGCCATAAACTGGTAAAAACTCTTACATGGTGATTTTGATGAACTGCTGAAGGCTGAGCCGGGACTGACATGAGAGTGAGAAACTCGTGGGGTCTGCAGTCTTAGGGAAGACCACAAACTCTCAGGCTTTATCCTTCCAGAATCATAAAAGTGTCTATGGTGAAGATTAGAAAAAGATCTCCAGTTCACAGCTCTTGCTTGGACAGGGTTTGAAGAAGAGCAGCCACTGTGTAGTAAGCCAAGACCTTCCCCATAACAAAAATATACCCTCCAGGAGAGAAGACTTTGACAGAGTCTTGTATCAGCTGAAGGACATCCTCCAATATCAGTGTCCAATATAGCCTACCTGTCTCACTGGATATTAAAAATAAAAAAAAGTGAGCCCTGGCTGGTGTAGCTCAGTGGATTGAGTGTGGGCCTGCAAACTAAAAGGTTGCTGGTTCAATTCACAGTCAGCGCACATACCTGGGTTGCAGGTCAGGTCCCCAATGGGGGGCACTCGAGAGGCAACCACGCATTGATGTTTCTCTCCCTCTCTTTCTCCCTCCCTTCCCTTCTCTCTAAAAATAAATAAAATATTTAAAAAATAAAAATAAAAATGTCTACAGAGGTCATGGGAAGGAATGGAGGGAGGGAGATAAAGCTGTACCATCAACAAATAACTGTTCACTTTGCAGATATAAGCCCAGGGAAATAGGTCCACTAAAAGACTGAGATTTAATCATAGAGCACTTTCCTGTCCCCATGCCTGACCGCCACACCAACAGGGCTTCTGTTGGCATAGAAGAGTGACAGATTACAGCTAAAGAGCTGCAAAATGTAGATTCTGTGTGAGGAGAAGTATTTAGGGAAGCCTAAAGTGAAGAAGAGAGATGAAAATTAGGACACTGAAGAAATTTGAAGCCTCTGGCATCTTTAGCTACAGTAAACATTAAACACAGTCCAACTAATAAACATAAATCCTCACACTAAAGTCCTATTTACTTCAGCTCCTATTACTAAATACATGTCCAGCTTTCAATAAAACAATTACAAGGCTAGTGAGAAGGTAAACATCATAGGCCCACTTGTATGTGGTTTCATACAAAGATAAATATGGGCTTACCATGTAATCCAGCAATCACACTTGTACAATAGTATTTATGCAAATGATTGGAAAACTGTGTGCACACCTAACCAGGGTGTCCTTCAGAGATAAACATATAAACAAACTGTGGCATATCTATAAAACAGAATACTGTTCTGTGAAAGTTAAAAAAAAAAAAAGAATGAACAATCAAGCCACAAAAAGACTTGGATTACTTAAATGTGTACTTCTAAGTGAAAGAAGCAAGGCTATAAAGGCTAAATAATTTATGATCCAGATTATACAGTGTTCTGCAAAATGTGAAACCATAGAGATTGTAAGCAGAACAGTGCTCACTGGGTAACCAGGGAAGGGGTGTTAGTAGGTGAGACACAGGGAATTTATTTAGGACAGTCAAACTTTGGAGTTGACACTAACACACATTACCTCAGCCAGGTGGTCAAGGTTAACATAAACAGTGATGTCATTTTGATAGTATATACCCTTGACATAATATGATGAGATTGACACCTCCTCTACTGTCTTTCTCCCAAACCCATAACCTCAGTCCTATCATTAAAAAAAAATCAGACAAAAACCAAGAGGGGAATCTACAATCTATACGTGACCATGTTCCTTAAAACTGTTATCATCATCAAAAACAGGGAGAGTCTAATAAAATGTCACAGCCAAGAGTAGCCTAAGGAGACATGAAAAACTAAATACTGTGTGGCATTCAAAAAGGAATCCTGGAACAGAAAAAGTACACAGGTAAAGTCTAAGGAAATCTGAATAAATAATGATTTTAGTAAACATATCAATATTGACTCACTGTGGCAAATGTACCATATTAATGTACATGTACCAAAGGTATCATTATAATATACCTATTATTAATTAGTAATAGGAGAAATTGAGTGTGGTGTATATGGGAACTTTATTATCTTCTTAATCTTTCTGTAAATTAAAACTATTCTAAAATTAAAAGTTTATTTTTTAAAAATGTATGAGGCATGATTTCTACCTCATGGGAAGTACTTTATAAATATCAACTGTTATCTAGATGACAAATACAAAATTAGCAGGTATCTTTGTGGTCAAATAGAAGTCAGATAATTATTAGAGGTTTAAATAGAGTATTGAATGTAGTTAACCTAAATAATCCAGAATCTAAAAAGAATTGCTGTCTATCCCATGTACTAGCCAGATTACCAGTGTCTCATTTTGCCTGTAAAAGTCAACCACAAAATAAGAGTCAGAATATGAGGCAGGAAAAAAAGCAAACTTAAATGATTTGTTCTCTTACCACATAAAAGAAAAGTGAACGGTATTGTCTCCTGTACAAAATGCCCTGCATTGTTTTCAGGGTGATGTCACTCCATCTGCTTCTAAAGGCTCACTGCTTAGTCCTCTCAGGGTCATTTACATTTCAACAGTGAACTCCTAAAGATCTAAAGTTCTCTAAGATATAAGCAGGCATCCAATACTACAGAGGCTCAGAGAGGTTCCTGAAAAATATGAGATGATATAAGACATGTGAATAAAAATGATAAAATATTTCATTAAAGAGTAACTGAATTATCTGCTTTTAAAAAAATTACTCCCATGCCTTGGCATTCATCCCTTTTCTCATCTTTCAAATAAACCCTTTGGAGAAATTCTGAGTTGTTGAAGGAATTGTCAATTGATCATTCATTTATAATCAGTGCCATGCAGCAGGAGAAGAAAAGCGTCAAAGCTTTATTTTTCAGTTCACTCTACAAATGAAAGAGAATCATTTAAATTCCCATAACTCTGGGTGAGTCACATAGATGTAATCTCACCTCTGCATTCACTAAACCTTACCCTACCTTCACATGTATTCTTTTCTGGATGTGTTACAATTGCTAATATTTGCCTCCCTCATTCTGGTGTCTCTCTGGATGAAGTAGAAATGAACAAATTCATGAGGAGCTCTAGATTTAAAGGTTTCATTGCATTGCAAATAGAAAAATAGCCACGCAACCTTCTTTCTGCTATTGCCTACCAAGGTCCATCTTATTGTAAAATTTTATGGATTAACCCAAACTACTATATATGTTTAATTAAAAAATACTATATTCTTCTATCAAAGATGAAGCTCAAGGTGTAAAAGGATCTGGTTTTTCATACTCTGAAAAGGAAACTGCTTACCATTAAGCCCTTCTGAATCTCCCTCTCCCCCTCATGAGGGTGCCCACACAATAAAATTCACACAATAGCCACACTGGCCAATAAAATGTTCTTATCAGCCTGAGTTATGAAGCAGTTCAAGTTAGTCATGGGAAGGCTCTACTTGTCAACACATAGGTCTTCTTCTTAGAAGCACTTGCTTTGACATGATGTCAATGAATCCTTTCCAAAGTGTAAATTTATACTTAAAGTATAAAATTACATATTTGCATTCTGCATATTTGCATTTTGAAAGCAATCTCTAAAGACTACCAAAAACCCCATAAAATTTAAAGGAATACCATTCTGGTAGAATTTTAGACTGTCAGATTGTGGCAAAAGAGAGGGAAAAAAGAAAAAAATGCTTAGAATAGGTTTTTGTTCAAAACTCCTTGAATCATACCAGATTGTTTCTCAATTATTTATTTGTTATTTCTCTCTACACTGGCCTCTTGCTACATGAAATAATTTGACTTTGTCTAAATTATATTTATATTAGACTCTTAATCACATTGAATAACATTTTCCTAATAAAATTTGTAAGCCCTGGCTGAGTGGGTCACTTGGTTGGAGCATCATCCAGATGTGCCACGGTCGTGAGTTTGATTCCCAGTTTGGTAGGGCATGTGGAAGAATCAGCCAATGAAGGCATGGATGGGTAGGACAAACAAATCGATGTCTCTCCCTCTTTCTTCTTTTTCTAAAATCAATAAATAAAAAACTTTACTTAGAATAAGATTTATATATAATTTCATGCTATGCACATTTTGTTGCAAGTATTTTACATGTGGGACTGAGATGCCATTGTCTTACGTACAATGTTTCTTGTCTCATATTTTCTTAAATAAATGTCTCCATTTTTCATATTACATGGCTGGATACATTCTGGACAGACCTAGACCTTGTATAAACCACAGAGAAAAGTATAAGAATGGAAAGAGATATATCATGCAAATCTAATATAAAGAAAGTTGGCATAGCTACATTAATATTAGCCAAAGTAGATTTCAGAGTACGTAACATCACTGACATAGAAATGTAGCACAATGGCACAATCCTAAACGCACCTGCACTTGAAAACAGAACTTCAAAGTATGGGAATCAAAGCTTGTAGAACTGAAAAAAGAAATAGACAAATACACAAGTGTAGTTAGAGATTTCAGCCCCCCCTTCTCAATAACTGAAAGAACAATTAAAGAAGAAATAGGTAAAAAAAAAAACTTGATAAATGTTATATAGCAACTTGACCTAATTCACACTTTTTAAATACTCCACTTGAAAATAGTAAAATACATATATTTCAAATCACACAAGATAGGCCATATTCAGAACTATAAAACAATCTCAATAAATACAAATGGATTAGAATTGTGCAATGTATTTCTCTGACCACAATATAATTATAGGAGAAAGCAATAATAGATAGATATCTGAAATATTCCCCAAATATTTGGAAATTATACAGCACATTTTTTTGTAACCCATGATTTAAAGGAAAAAATCACAAGAAAAGTTAGAAATTAATTTAAACTAAATAAAAATAATATATCAAATGTGCAGGCTGTACAGTGCTTTGAAGAAAATCTGTAGCATAAAACATTTATAGTAGGAAATATATATATATCAAATCATATCTAAATGTGCACCTCAGGAAACTAGAAGAAGAAAATTCCAAAGAAATCCAAAGGAAGAAAGTAATAAGGGTTAGAGCAAACATTAATAAAATAAAAAAAAGGTTTATCCATGAAAGTATAAGCTATTTGAAAAGACCAATAAAATGATTAACCTCTAGTGAAACTAATCAGAAAAGAGAAAATTAATTACTAACATCCAAAATGTTATAAAGATCATAACCACCGATACTACAGACATTAAAATGGTAAGGGAATATTTTGAACAACTTTTTACTGGTAAATTTAGCAACTTACGTAACAACTTTGTTGAAAGACACAAACTTCCAAATCTCAATCAAGAAAAAAAGGTAACCTGGATAATCCTGTTTTAAGTAAATTGAATTCATAGTCAAAAACCTTCCCACAAAGAATATTCCAAGTCAAGTGGCTATATGGGTGGATTCTACCAAACACTTAAGGAAGAAATAATACCAACTCCATACAAACTCTTCCAAGAAACTGAGAGAAAAGACAACACATTTATTTTATCTCATTTTATTAGGTCAGAGCTGACCTGATATCAAACTGAACAGAGGTATTAGAAAGAAAAAGAAAAAAGAAAGGAAATAAAATAAAAGAAGAAAAAAGAAAACTAGAAAGCAGTATTTCTCACTGTTCTTATTGGTTAAAGAGCTTGTAAGATCAAGAACAAGGCAAGGGTATTCCCTCTCATTATGTCTATTCCCATTATACTTGCCAATAAGGTAAAAAAGAGAGAAATGACAGACAGATTAGAAAGAAAGAAAACCTTCTTTGTAGAAAATATGATCATCTGTGCAGAATATCCTAGTCAATATCAATTTTATCTGTATATACTAGGAACAAATTATTGGGATTTTCAATTTTAAAATACTATTTACAATATCAGGAAAAATATAAAATACTTAGGGATGGATTTTCCAAAAGATATGTAATACTTGTACACTGAAAACTTCAAAATGGTGCTGAGAAAAATTAATGATGATTAATAAATACAGATATATCATTCTTATGGATTAAAAGTCTCAATATTTTAGTATGCCAATCCTCACCAAACTGATGCAATGCAGTTCAACTTAAATTCCAGTAGGGACTTTCACACATCACTGGCAGAGATGCAGAATATTACAGTCATGTTGAAAGACATGTCAATTTCTTATAAATTTAACATAAACTTACCCTATGACTCAGCAGTTGCACTCCTAAGGTGTTTACCCAAGTGAACATTCACACCGGTACCTGTAGCAGCTTTATTTATGATTGCCCAAAGCTGAAAGTAATCAACTCAATAATAAGACAAACATTAAAAGTAGGCCAAAAAAGAATAGAATTTGACCAAATAATATATATGAATGCCAAATAAGTGTATATGATAACAGAGTCAACATTATTACTCAGTAGGGAAATGTAAATTAGAGCCATAATGAGATACCTCTACATACCTAATAGAAAAGCTAATATTACAAATACTGACACTGCTAAGTGTTGGCAATGAACTCACATACATGGCTAGTAGCAATGCAAAATGATTAAGCTGCTTTCAAAAGCAGGTGGCAATTTCAATGCTGCTATAAATATTTGCTACAGGATTTCTGTAGACATATGTTTTCTCTTGGGTAAAATCATAGGAGTGGAATGACCAGGAGGACTTTCCAAAATAGTGGGTATGGACCACATGCCAGCAATGTGAAGTAGGAAGTATTTTCCAAAAATTTCCCAGTTAGAAAATAGGAAAGCCAGTTAAGAGCAGGAAAGTGAACAGTGATCAATCTCTGCAAAAGCAGGAACAGTAAGGAAATTGGTGTGGCGTGCTGGAAAGGGAGCAGCTCTGGAGGTGGTTAAGATGGAGTGTTCTATTCTCTAATATAAACTGGAGAGGCATGGTCCTTGAAAGGGGCCGAGAGGAGGAACTGAAAAGCAGTTGAGTTCTAAGTCCACACTGTTTCTAAATCAATTCTGAGCCAACGGGCAATCTCTTAAATGTGACAGAAATATCATCAGGATGCATGTCACTCAACAACCACAAAATTTCATGTGGTTCCAAGGGACTGACTCATTACCACAGGACAGCCTTTTAGGCTGAACCAGTCTTAGAGACCCAGAGACACCACGACAGTGGGTTGTGCAACAGGTCTGGGCACAGGAGGAAAACAGTGACTGTTTTGGCAGGAGCCTAAGGAACATGAAGAGGAAAATGAGATTGGAGAGGTAAACTGAGGCCAGATGAAGAACTCTGACTGCCCTTCTTCTGACTCTATTTCGATTGTATATTTGGTGCTTGATGCTAGACATTCACAGTGGGAAGAACAGAGAGAAACATTTTGTTAATAAGTATATGATTTATTAACATTCTATAGGGAAGCAGTTGTTTCTAATCATTTTTAGGGCACACATTGCTGTTAGCATTCATTATAATGGGAAAGGTACTGACTAGACTTCCCTGTAGGGACCGAACAGGGTAGGTCCATGTTCTACATGCACTAGACCTAAGTTACTATCTATAAATGATTTAAAAGAGAGAACACAGTTGCCTTTATGCCTTTGCTCATATTGTTCTCTCTGCCAAAAATACCCACTCCTTGTGTCCCACCATACCTACACCCTATGGTTTCGTGGTTAAGAAAATGAACTTTAGAGTCAGAGAGTGTCTGGCAACATAAAACTTCAGCAAATGTCAGCTCTTTCTGTTAATATCCACCCTTCAATCTCACATGTCAATCCTTTGACATTCTCTCTTTCCTGCCCCCAATATCCCCCCCTTCCAGGACATAAGGATTCTTCCCTTCTGAAAATCCATATTATTTTGCCAATGTCTATTTTTTGGCTGGCATTCTAATAATCTATCTATACTCATTATTTGCCTTGCTGCATGGTGAGCTCCTTGAAAGCAAGGGCCATAGCTCTTTTGCCTTCAAGTTTCAAACGGTGCCTGGGAGGATGTCTCACAGTAGGTGTCATAGTAAGTAAGCACTTATTGATCAGGAAGTCATAAAAAGGTACCACACAGTTCTTAAAGACATTTTCTACTCTTAGTATAAAAGTTGAAGTCTGGCAACATCGGATAGTTAATGACATTATGAAAGTGTTTTTGAATGTACTGGGGTACTACTATTTGAAACTAAGCTCTCCTCTCCAAAGGGAAGAACACGGAAAGAAATCTGCACTCCATGCAGTGTACAACCGCCATGCTGGTTCTGCAGAGAAGACAAGGAAAAGCCATTTCATTCTGATTTTGCTGAAGAAACATATGACATTCATCAGCATAATTTTATGAGAAATAATTTAAAGAATCTCACATTCTCAAAGAAAACCCTAGTAATTATTTTTATTTATTTTCAATTATGAGAGAAAAAATTTATTACTAATTCCTCAATTATTTCATTATGCAGTACTAATAAAAAAGTCTTGACGTCTCCATTATGTTTAGCAAAGAATCAATGAATTTAATAAATAATTTTTGACTGAAGTGATTATTTACTTAAAACATAGAATATGCAGAAGGGACCTCAAGTCATATTTTTCTGGTGCCATACAATAAAATAATTGTGCAATTAGTAATAAACAGCATGCAAGAGTGACAAATGTTTTATTTAGAACTTGGGGAACAAAAGCACATGGCTTTGTGCTTTTTCCAAGCGAACAAAATCCTGAGGTATATTAATCAAAGGGGCTTTTTTATGCCTCTGGCAGCAGTGTTTTAAAGTAAACCCTTAATATCAGATCCCAATCCCCAGTTTCAATTTGCTTTCAATGGAAAGGACATTAGAGTTTATAAAATACTCCTTGATTACTTTTTTGAAGGCCTGAAATCTTGACATGTCCATGGCTTGCTCTCAGTACATCAATATACAGTGGTTGAAAGAGCAATACCCATCGCGAACGTTGCCACATTGACTTATAGAATCATGCCCTTGAGAAAAAGCCAGAGAGCAAAAAAGGAGCACCAGCCAATGACAAAAATGAAATAGAACTGTCATCTGGCAGTTCTTCATAGTCCGTCAAGGAAACTATTAAAGATGTACAAAGAGCGAGAGAGTGCTTGGGCAAAGGTTGTTAAACCAGCACTTCAAGGGCAGGTCACTGCAGGCTGCCCAGACTTAGTGAAAAGACCAGCCTGCACTTGCTGAGGGGCAGCCCAGGCAAAGGAAATGGAGCTTTCTGTTCCAAGGGCAATGGGGATGAGGAATTTAGAATAAACTGTAAATTAACTCTTCAGTATATCCTTTTTCTAGTGACAGATCTCATGGAGATTCTTTCGATCTGGTTTAGGGACTGTATGAAGAGCCTGCCTGGTGTCAGTGAAGCCAGGTCCAAATCTCAGTATGTCCGTGGCCAGTTTGCAGCACCTTCTCCACATTATTTAGCTCCTCTGAGCCTCAGTTTCCTCCTTTGTCACACACAGAAAGTATGAAATCAGAACTTCTCCTTTACCTGTTTCCTCGCTTGTATCTGCTCGATTTTCCTTAGCCAATGATCCTCAGTGTTCCTCTGATTTGAGAGTTTCCTAAATCGCTTAGACAGATATGCTTTGCTGGCTCACAGTTAATTGGGTTAAAAAAGAAAAAGTAGTGGGTCCTTATGGAAATCAAGGAAACTTCTTCACCTAATCTCCCTGCCTCCCCCTCTCCCTCCCCCTTTCCCTTGCCCTAACCCTCTCCTTCTCATAGTCCTCTCACCCCTGCCACACACACTCCCCTTCTTCCCTGAGGTCATTATATCGATTTTCTGGAGGGAATGTCATTGTTCCTGAGGCCTTTGTTTAGCCTTCAAATTATTCCAAAAATCAGAATCTCGGGTAGGAAAGAAGGACTATCCTCTGACTAGCCATATCCAGGCATATAGGAGCAAGATTTGGAGAAGCAAAGGCCTTTTCCTCCTCTTCATGTTACCCAACATAAATTCATATCACTCAAAATAGAAATGGGAAAATTATCTAAAAATGTAATAAGCTCAAATATCACGCTATGTAAAATACTGATGACAACTATATTGTGTTCCTAAATCTCATTGTGATTTGGGGTTTTAAATAAGTAACAAGACATCTTGACTATGGAAGGCAATAGAAAAATATATTTCAACTTATAGAACTTAAATGATTAGATTCAGTCACATGTCGTGATTAAATCCCTCAAATGAGTATGGGAATAATGAAAATACAAATTTTATTGTATTTTCGTTATACAAATCATAATTTTTATGTCCATTTAAGCTCAAAATCATGTGCGTGTGTGTGCATAAAACCACTTTTAACATAACGTCTTCTCTCTAGAAGACATTATGCTTCTGGATGCAATTTAGAATGATCATATAATCTCAGAAAAGGGGGACTTATCAAAGTTATTTTTTGAGGGTAGGAGGAAAAGAGCTTATTATGATATATTTTTTTCCTATTTGTGGTCTTATTGTCATTTTTATTTTAACAGTCATCCTAAAGATTTATTTTTTTCAAATATGAGTACCATGTCCAGAATAATTTTTGCCTTTTATTCTAATGGAGTTTTCATCTTCAGCTACACTATAGTTTAGAGGGCTATTATGGAAGTATTTCTTTCATGATCCTTATATCCAAAAAGTATACTTACAGACTTACCATAATATAAGTATACCACAGATTTATAGCAATAATGATTTTTACAGTTTCACTGATCTCTCATGCAGATGGGATGTATTATTTTATTCTGGGCTTCCCCCATATTATTTTTTTGGCAAGAACAAACCTACACTATTTCAACCCAAAAGATTTTATTTCACATAACTTTAGAATGTATGCTATAGAATTCAATTTACAAACTTGGTTACAGATAGAATTACAACAAATAATATAATACCCAAACATCAGTTACAAAAGCATTACATAAAATGAGTAATTTCCTGCTCAACTGCAGGTATGGAAACCTACTGCAGAATCTAGTTTTCTTGGACAGATCTACAGGGGGATCTACATCTCCAAAACTGTCACTAAATCTTTTACCAGTGACCAAAATCTTGTGCATTTAAGAAAATGGCCTCTTACCAAAAACACTGATTCTGTTTTCTGGAAATTTATTTTTAAAAGGGTAAGAGAGACAATAGACATGATTAGCATTTACTTTACATATTATAGTTTTTTATGTTGTTGTTGTTTTTTGAAAGTAGTAACTTTATGTTTCTTTCTTCACTCCCCAGTTAATGTAATCTGTATGTTTTTCTGCTAAAACAATACAAAACAAACTGTTCCTAACTGCTCATTGTGACCAAAATGCAGGTCAGATACATATAATAAATTAACAAAAACATAGAGGCCATTGTTCATTTCAACAGTAACTAAATACTGGTTTTGTATTGGTTAATAATCGTGCCCAGCTCTGTGCTGTGCTAGAAATTGTATGTATGTCTTAATAACCATGAGCATGAAGAGGACAAGGAGGATGAGAACTAATAGGCATTGTGCAGATATTCTACATACATAATCATATTTAATATTTATAAAAGCTCTATCAGAGAGATACTATTATTTTCCCCTTTCTACAAATAAAACTGAAACACAGCAAGTGCCTTTATGAGGTGCTATAACCAGTAAATAGCAGACCCGGACTGTTTGACTCCAGAGCATTTGTTCTGACTCCTACACTTACAAATCGTAGACACAAAATACGCACACACAGGAGAGCTGATGAACGTGGCAGCAGAATGGAACGGAGTAAGACACTCAGCCTTTTTGACTCCATCTTGTCCAGCCTGCTCAGTTCCCACTGCCTTCGGGTTAATAGCTTCCGGCATACAGACATGCTAAATGGCCCCTTACCAGAAAGTGCTTCTCCTGAGGAGATAAGGCAAATATGCTTTCTTCATCGAAGATCTGCGGGAACCTTGTGACTGGGTTCACATCAACTAGGGTCAACAGACTAAGCATAACTTCCCTCGGACCCCTGTTAGTACCCAGATGTTGACACCAATAACAACTTGCCCCTCCCATTCCCCCTTCCCTTGGCACAAGTAGCCTGAAACCTGTACTTTCTTAAAGTGGATTTAAGGCTCTACCAGGTCTCCCACCTTCTTGGTTGGTGCCTTCTTGATCAGTAAACCTTTCCTTCTCCCAGTGTCTGATGTTTTGATTTTTAGCCTTTTGAAGCCTTGGACACATTGACTTTGGACCAGTAACAAGAACATAGATCAATTCTAAAATATAGGATATGGACTAGAACCATGAATTTTTGTATCGATGGCATAATGTGGGTAGTAGCTCTAAAGATGATCTATAAAGGGAGACAATGATATGGATTGGAATAATTGCAAGAAACTTTTTAAAGAAGCTGAAACCGAAGAATGAGCAGCATCTAGATAAACTGAGATTGGAAGGCAGGGTAGGAGAAGGTACACAAGGGAACAATGTCGACAGAGGCACCTGGGAGCAAGTTGGACATTTAAGTCTTTGGGGAAAGGACAGCTGCAAAACCGCCTCAAATTTTCTCAGTCCATCTCTATCACATGTTTTTAAAGATTTTATTTATTTATTTTTAGAGAAGGGAAGGGAGGGAGAAAGAGAGAGAGAAACATAAATGTGTGGTTGCCTCTCGCGTGGCCCCCACTGGGGACCTGACCCGCAACCCAGGCATGTGCCCTGGCTGGGAATCGAACCTGCGACCCTTTGGTTCATAGCCTGTGCTCAATGCACTGAGCTACGCCAGCCAGGGCCATCTCTATTACATTTTAATTTAATCTCACATACTACATGGAACATACTTATTTATATATATTTTTGACAGTTCATTTTTATTGTATTTTTTCACTATCATTTATCCCTCCATACCTCAACCACCTCCCTGCTCCCCTCAATCACTACACTGTTGTCCGTGTCCATGAGTTCTTTTTGTTTTTTGCTCCATCCCTCCATCCCCAACCCCCTGCCCTGGGAGATATCAGCCTGCTCTCTATGAGTCTGTCTCTGTTTTGCTTGCTTAATGTTATTTATCTGATACTTAAATTTCTTTGGCAAACTGGTATTTTCATTTGCTAAATCTGGCAACCTTACATTACACTTGAATTTACCTGATTTTTAAAAATTGTCTTTCTTCCCCTACTTTTTTTGCTAGAATATATGCTCCAACCAAGGAGGGCTTTGACTTGTCTAGTCCTCCCACCCCATCCTCAGGAAGTAGAACAGTTCCTGGCACTTGCAGGTGCTCAATAGATGTTTGTGCATGAAAATGGAAAAGGGCTTTTTACTATGTACTTATTTAATTACAAAGTTACCATGTTTGAAAGCAGAGGGGCAAAACCCCAGAAATTTAATATTGGGTTGGAAAGTGAGAGATGGGATCCTGAGAGACAGTGAGTAGGAAAACATAAACAAAAGTAAAGTGGAAAGGAGGAAATGCACAGCACATATGGAGGGGCTGTGAGGAGGAGGAGGAGGAGGCAGCCGTGGTGGCGCCCAGCCCTAATCGGGACGAATGGGAGGAAGGGGAACAGAGTTTTATTGACAGAGATAGGGAAAGATGAAGGGAACAATATCACTTTGTTTTAATAATCTTAATGAAACTGGCAATGCAAAATTCTTAGAGATTTGGTCAAGGACTACAATTTTAAAGAGAGAGGGAAAGAGGCCCTCTTAAACTACGATGGAACCTGATGCAGATGAAAAATGACATGAACAGCAACAGATGTTCTCCTTCTAACTCATTTTTTTCAAAATACCAAGATGGATGAGAACTGTGCAAAACAAAAGAGCCAAACTGACCCAAATTCTTCTAATTCTGTAACTGCAGAAACAGGGCTGTAACCAATTTTATTTTTTTTTACTTTAAAAAAGAGGAATAATTTTATCCAGACTAGTATTTCCATCTTTTAGCTTATGAAATACAATATTATAGAGTTGCTCTTAACAAAAACGTCAAATTTCAGTTGGGTACACATTTAGACTATTTAAACAATGGTTCTGATAGATTTATTAGAGATTTCACAACTAGAATAAAACATGCAGGCTTCAATCCATTAATTTGAAAAATCAAATTTCTTTAAACTATTTCTCGGATAGTTTTCTCTTATATATTTGACACATGCCACTCTTCATCTATAGGAGAATCTAGCATGAGATGGCATCTGATTTAGCACAAAATGGTACATTACACAATTTTAGCTTTAAATGTCAACATTTTATGATGTTCAGTAAATACCATCATGATTTCCAGATGTTTCACCACCTGAATCAGATTTAAATCATGGTAAAATCTTTGATACAGATGCTTGAGAAATAGAGAGGCATATACATGTTCAAATATATCATCTCAGCCCAAACTCAAAGAATACCTGCTCTCTAGCCAGGCTGTCGATTTCAAAATGCACTTGAAATATCCTCCCCAATGGAAAATGTGTCCTACCCTCTCCTGTTTCTGTTAGTGCAGCAAAATTTACCTCTTTTCCCTGGAGGCCACCAATGGGATTACTAATGCTCAATGTCATGAGCATTACTGGTAGATGGAAGTGATGACTCAATTAAACCGACTCACCAAATAACTATTGAACAACTATTTTTTTTTTGCAAGACAGGGGGTTCTGAGGGTTCCAAAGAAGTGATAAATACAATCATTGTTCTCAACAGATCAGAGCTACGGTGGCAAAGCCAGGTAAATATGACCAGGTTAATGTAGTACAATATTTAAAAATATGAATTCAAACATATTGACAATAAATTGAGGCAGTATGAGACTCAGGGATAAAGGTTAAATATAATGGTAGAAGGAGAAATACAAGAAAAAAGATGAGAAATGGAGATTATAACCAGCCCCTGCCTTCCAGTGTTCACCAGCTAATTACAAATTTTGTTCCTTTCATGAGCTGGTTTATAAATTGACAAGCATTCCTTAGTTTTATTATTGGATTTGGTCAGTACAACTCAGAACTAGTCTATACACCAAAAATATATTTAAAAACTAATTTATAAAGAGTATCAAGGCTATCTTTGTATCTTTCCCTCCAAACCCAGAAGAGAGTTAGAAACATAATAGAAGCTCGATAAATGTCACATTCATTATTTACTTAACTAAATGACCAATGATAATGTTTCTCTTGGTCAGAAATAAAGCTATGATCAAGGTATGTATACATTCCATAAAATTTTCCAAAACATATTCTATGAAATAGCAAATCATTTAGATGTACCACTGGGGTTAGAGAGGCAGTTTCTGAATTGGACTATATTGGGGAAATATATGTACTCATACTCTCTCCCTCTCAGATATTCATGACGCATGTTAATGTTTAGAGTTTGAATCATAATTATTCTAGTTCCTAAGTGGAAAAGTTGTCATGTAGATAAGATACCTGAAATGTGTGTGTGTGTGTTTGTGTGTGTGTGTGTGTATATAGAATATATATATAGAATATATATATATAGAATATATATATAGAATATATATATATAGAATATATATATATATAAAACCTTTGCTATGAATAAAATAGAGAAGAAAGAAATTTAATGAAACCTCAATCTGATTTACAAATAATTATTTGGTGCAGATTTTATGGATAAACAGGTCACTCTATGGCATTTAAGGAACATACAAATCATGGATCTCAGGGCCCCAGGAAAGTCATCTCTGGCTTTAAATCATTCTATCTGGTGTCTAAAATAAATTTCTGAGTAAATAAAAAATTTAAAGTAGTAACAGAAATGTCAAAGGGGAGTTCTCACGTACTATACATATATCTACACTGTACACGTATTTGGGGGAGACCAAGTATGCTACAGCCGCTCAGCCCATCTTGGCATACCTGGGTAATTTGGACAGTAACAATAAAATATCAAATTCACCATGTAGCACCCCTGTATGTCGGGCCATACTCAACATCACAGAATGTAAATAATGACGTGCTGCAGATCATACGCAGAACAGTGCTGATCGTAGCGGTAAGAGGTCAAGAAAGTCATTCCTTCTCCTCCTGCCTTACACATTGCATGAGGGAGGTTTTGCACCTACGCTCTGCTGTTGTGACTAAATGTGCTATTTCAATACTTTCAATTACCTTTCTGATTTTTGGAAACTGGATATATTGTAGTCAACATCTATGCACAAGCATTTGAATAAATAACGAATTATCAGTTCAATGTTTAATGATAAGTGATTGTGAATCATAGGGCCTGATAGTTCAGTGAATAAGAGCTGAAAAAGACTGAGTATTTGATTATCTGTAGCATTTGAATAGCTGGTGAGAGATTCATGTTTTCATTTTTGTGGCCCCTATTCCCCAGCCTAGTATTTGTCATTAGTTTGTTTGAGGGATTTTTCAAAACCTGTGACTCTACTGATGCATTTATAAAGAAACCATGTCTGTTTTAATTTTGCATTCCCTATGCCCATGTCAGAGCTATGTACACACTGGGTGCTCAAAAAACAGTTGTATCTAACAATGAATGTTAACTTGCCAAAGAACTACTTCAGGCCACTTATCCTTAATATTAGATAGCAGTAGTAAAAAGTCCCATGATTGTGCACTTTAAGAAATGTCATCACACAGCTTCCTCGATTAATTGGGCAACTAGGAGACCCTGTGTTCAAGTTGCACACTTGGTAGAGTTAAGAATTACAGGAAATGTCTGTGGAAGTTTCACTGAGAGCACTTACAAGTGCCTTCCTCTGCTTGATCACATAGAAGCGTGATACCATGTAACATCCCAGTACCTTAAGACAGTGTTTGTCAAACTTTAATCATTAGTGGACCAACATCATGATCGCTCAACTCAAAACTCCAGAGCATCTTACAATGGCAATGGCAATCTTCACAGCCAGTGCATTGCCACAGCACTGTGGATGACATGGTTATCCTAAGCTCCATTATCCATAAAATGCATTGAGTTTAACAGAATTATATTAAACAAATATTTTCTACGTGCCAAACCTCATCCATTAAAAGTAACTATAACTAACAGAGCATTTCTTTTGGGGAACTTAGAGTCCGAAGTAGATAAATTTTAAAAATATAATATGTCATCAGGGGATATCGGAGCTATATTTTGCCATAATAATACAGCATAACAAAGCACTTCAATACTGAGTGCCTTAAAAATAATAAGCATTTATTTCCTCTGTGTCTGTGGATCATTTATTTAAGGCTTGGCTACTCAGCTCTTCTAGTCTCTGCTGAATTTGCTCATCTAGCCAAACATCAGCCAGCTGTGGGCTGACCTGGAATGCTGTGGCTGGGGATGATGGGGGTGAGTCAGACCCCTGGCACAAAGCTTATCCTCTAGCACTCATTCACGGAAACTGTAGGACGGTAACATTAGACTAGGAATGAGCACTAGCATTTTCAAGGGTCTGCCTGAATCAAATCTGCTAACATGCCATGGGCAAAGTCAGTTATATAGCCACCCCCAGCACGTCAGTGAGAGGTTACAAAGTCACATGGCAAAGGGTGGAGACACAGGACAGGATGACAAACAGAGAGCATCCCTTCAGTATGCCACAGCGATGGAGAAACACAAAGCAGGGTAAGAGGATATAGGGAATACAGGCCCCAAGGAAGGGGCCACGTCAGGTGGCATTTGAACAGAGACATCATTCAGTGAGAAAGACAGCCATGTGGATAGTTTGGAAAAGAGAATTCTAGATAGAGGAAAGAAAAGGAAGGCCCTGCAACACTTTGTACTTAACATGACTGAGAAAGAGTAAGGAAGCTGGAGAAGAGAGAAAGGAAAAGAATGATAGGAGATTATGCCGAAGGGAAGGAAGGGCAGGGCACGTGGGCCATGGCACGGACATCGACTAAAATTGTGAGTGAGAACAGGAAGCCCACAGAAAATCTGGAGCCAAAAAAATCAGGATATAACTTTGAATGACAGGATTGAACTTAGGTGTTTTAAAGTTTCTCTCTGATTCCTGTGCACGCAGGGAGCCAAGGCTAGAGAGAGATTAGGAGACCATAGTCTTCATGCAGCAGCAGCAGCTGCATGGCGCACTGGTGGTGAATATAGAGTGAAGGTGGAGGGGTGGGACACTGGGTATTTCTAAGGTACTGCTAAGAGGATTTGCTAAAACTTCAAGTTGGTACACTAGTTTACATCACACACGCACCCCTATATATATATATTCACTTACTCATTAAAATATGTTCATAGTTAAAACAAAAAGCACTCTTCCCTATAACACATAAAGTCATCCCCCATATACCCAGAAGGTGGTATGTGAGAACCACACCTTCAAAAACACTGTCTTGCCTTTAGAATAAAAACATTTACATTAGTCACCCAGGTGAAAACTAAAATAATTTAAATGGTCCAAGGACATTTGGATTAAAAGGTCACAGACTCTTACATTTTCCCGGTAAATCAAAATGTAAACTCAAAATAAATAACATTTATTTTACTAGGACCTTGCAAAAGGAAAGTTCTCTGTTCCTACTTAGTGAAAAAACAAATGCTTTCTGTGTCTTGATGATTTCCCCATTAGCACAAAAATTCTGGCATTGATTCCTCACATCAGGGAATTTTCCTCAAAGTGTTTAATAATCTAGGTTTTATTTTCTTGCTTTATTATGTTCATAACTTGTGAAGCTGCCTGGGAGTTCTTTCTCATAGGAATCGAGGCGCACACACACGTCTCAAAATTATAAGCACCTACTACTGTCGGCACAGGTGCTATGTGAACGTGAAAGGAACAGAGTACAGTCCCTCCCCCTAAAAATTGTAAGAATCTAAGTATGTTTTATTCTTGCTGTCACTTTATTTTATTAAAATGAAAAGTAGTTTTCACAGGTATTAAATTTTCATTTTGCCCCTGAAAAAAAAAGTGAAAATTTCTGCAAAAATTATAAATTTCCACAGCAGCACCTTCATAAAAATGTATGATCTTGCCCTTCAGGGTGCCTCCTCACTTGTTTCAATGAAAAGCTGTTTGCAATCATGGTTGGAAATACACACATCAGGAAAAATTCATCATGCAAATACTTTCAAAGCGGGAACAGTGATGGTGGGGAGCTCCGCAGTGTGCTGGGCACACCACACATAAAGAAATGCTGGGGCGAGGATTCCACAGGGCAGCTCCCTTGAACAAAGTCAGCATCGAGGCCCCATCTTGGGCACTGACGATGCCATCAAAACCATCCTGGACAAGCTCCTGAAGCAATGAAGTTTTGATAGTCATATGGCCAAATAGTTTCAGAAGTAACATCATCTTCATTAAATATCTGCAAGTGGTACAATGTAGGCAAGATTTAGAAATTAGACCTGGCGTGTGTGTGTGTATATGTGTGTGTGTATGTGCGTGTGTGTGTGTAGTGTGGCTATGTGCCCCAATGATGTTCTTCCTGTCTTTATCTAAGGAATATTATTATGAGGCTTCAGATTTATTTTGCTTTATTGTTTGCAAAGGGGAAGAAATACTTTTTAATTTATTTTAAGTAAGTTTAATGTCAATGGGAAGTCTAATTTAAAATAAAATGTAATTGTGTTTACATTACAGGATAAGATAGTTGGCTGGCCCCTTCAGAAAAAAAGAAGAGTTTTATAATCAAGGGCACAGGGAAGGACTTCAGTGAATCCTCCTGGGGCTCTTTGTGTGACCTGGAACACGCTGCTGCTTCTTTAGGGTGCTGGACGTGAGAGCTGGGTGTGAAACCTGCTAAGGACCAAAGCATTCCCTGTATGCACTTCTGCCTTCAGATCTCTCCTTCCTCCTGCTTACAAGGGCTGGAAGGAGGAAGAAAGCAACTTAGTGTGATAACAAATTAGAGGTTCCTGATAAAAATGACTACATAATGTTTGGGGCCCATGGGAAAGGGAAAATGCGGGGCTCTTTGTTCAAAAATTATGAACAATCTCAAGATGGCAACAGCAGAGCATTAAGCAAGCTTGGGGCCCTGTCTGACTACATAAAACAGTAACACTCATGAAGTTAGTCTTGATTCCTAATGTAAAAACTGTAGTCCTCAAAGCAAGAATTTCATGGCACCATTTTTTTGATCCATACCTGAGGACATGTTTATTGATTTTGGGGGGTGAAGAGAGAGAGGTAAGACAGAGAAATATCAATGGGTTGCCTCCCTGGGATCAAGCTCACAACCTGGGTATGTGCCCTGATCAGAGACTGAACCTGCAGCCTTTTCATGCATGGGACGACACTGCAACCAGCTGAGCCCCCTAGCCAGGGCTATGGCATGTTTTTGATACTTAGGACAAACTACTAGTGGGACATCTCCCATCTGTATAGAGGGGACTGAAGGGGCTCATTTATTTAGGTGAGTTCAAGAAATATATTTAACAAGCCTTTCTGAACTGGGTATTTTGAGAGCTATAGGATTTTTGTTTTGTTCTGTAGTTTCCCCTTTAAAATAGCCCTCTTAGAATAAGACTAAAGCCAACATTAGATTTTCTAAATATTTAAAGTTTTCTGTTCCTTATTTTTAAAAACTTTCTGGGCCACAAACAGCTGCTACTTCATCCAACAGCCTCAGCTGCACTTTGGGTCATGACAGCATCAACGTCATGCCTAAGGGAACCATACCAATACCCTCCCCCACTTCCCTCTGACCCTGGTTTTCCTTATGTTGAGTAATTACATATATAACCATGATAAATTTTCATACATGATATGTACTATATATATTATATTTTAAGGCAGCTGTCCCAAAGAAGGCACAAGAAATGACTAGAAACAAACAATAAAATTTAACTCCTCAAATAGGTAAATAAAATGAAAATAGGCAACAAGAAAGTTATATTTTAGGTGTGGGCTTTTTGTTGTTGTTATTTGGTTAAACATTCATTTTTTATGATTTTATTTTAGTGATGGTCTATGACGATTTCTTGAGCATTCAAACCATGAAACACAATTATACAGCATATTCCAATAATTACAGTGACCAGTGCTCTCAGTGGTCAAGCTTTCTTGATGTGATGGCGTCTACCAATTTTTGAGGAAGGAAAGAAAAAAGATATTTTGTTTTTTTGTGTTAAGTGAATAATAAAATATAATAAGACAATTTCTCAGTCAGGTGTCTCCTTCACACATATACCCAGCTTCTCAGGAACACCTCACCTGTACCAAGATAATGAGGAGCCCTTAGATGCTTTCCTCATCCTCCTACTTGATACTCAGAGTATCTTCAAGACTGACCACAGGGACCAAGTTGTGCTGTTTGCACCCACATAAAAATATTCATGAAGAGGAGGGAGGAAACAGCATGATTTTGCCCTTGCCCTCACCTCTGGTGACCTTCTGATTGTGGTGTCAAATGGATTCTCAACAGTCAACTCTCTGTTATCTGCACTGTCAGTCCTCCCATGCAAATCTTGCTTTAATGTTCTGCTGGAATAATTAAGCCTGATCTGCCAATGCAATTAACTATCTTTTGTTTATTTTTGCCTCCTCTTGAAGCCTGCTACCCCAGCAGGAGGACATCAGACTTCAACACTCAATTACCTTCTCCACCCAGGAGAGATATAAGAAGTAAATAGAGTTAAATCAGTGGAGCAAAATTGAGTTTCATTTATGAACTCTCAGTCAACTATAGTTTCTGGCATAGAGCGGGATGTAGGGAAAAACACTGTGTAAGGAGTAGAGCACAGAGGTGCACAACTTTCAGCTCTCCAATTACATCACTGCATCACAGAGGCTGTTGTATAGGCATAGCTCCTGCCAAGAGGACACTAGAGACCCCAGAAACAACAGGCAACAAAAGAAAAGTCCCAATATCTGTGATTCTATTAATTCCACAAGCATCACTGACAGCATTGAAGAGAAAACCACAGGACCAAAATGGTGTCATTCATGCTAAGAGCCCATGATACCAAATCTAGATTTAATGCCCACTCTATTTGCAGTTTCAGCCTTACCCAGATATGTAATCTTAGTGAACCAGTCTGGAATTTTCTGGTTAAAAACAATGAGGTAATCTCTCATGCAGGCCGTTTCCATCCCCCACAGACATTAAAGACAAACTGTATGATAAAACACTTCTCATTCTCTTTATCAACTCCCTAAAAAAGATGTCCTTGCCCCCAAACAACCCTTTCTCTTGCCCCACCCTTCTTCCTAGAAAAAAACTTTCCATTTTGTTCAAGGACTCAGAGCACCCTTCTAGTTGCTAGACGGGATGCTCCCTGACTCATGAATCACTTAATAAAGCCAATTCGATCTTAAATTTACTTGGTTGAATTTTGGTTTTCAATATCAGAAGCCTCCAAGACACTGTACAAAAATTTTATGGCATCTGATTTCACTTGCATTAAACTCGTAGATGATTTCTTTTTTATGAAGATCACTTATTTCAGCTTTGTAACTCTTCATAAGTTACAGGACTGAGTGGAGAGAACTGAAAGCTAAAGGGCGTCAGAAGAAGCAGTCTCAACCAACAGCCTCGGTGTCTACCTTTGTGATGGGTAAACACCACAGAAGCAGCTCCTGCTGGTTAAACTACAGAAAGTAGAGGGTGATGGGCAGTGATCGCTCAGAAGTTTGGAACTTCAGTTTCTATTGCTGATTCAAAGGGTTATGAATTCCCAGAACATCAGAAAAGTTCTTATGATTGAGGACATCTGTGATGTCAAATGCACATTCTTAAAAGGCATCTTCTGATCGGCCTTGGCGCCGCTGCCCTCCAATTAGCTGGAGAATCCCCAAGTACACAGATCCGCATTGTCTGTCAGAGCTCTGACCCAGGAGGAAAACTGACGGAGCACCATTACAAAGGCCAGTCTTTATTCTGACAAATCCACCTGGGAACACCAGCAATCCATTTATATTTTGATTTATTATTAACTAAATTAATAACTGATTTCTGAAAGCTTTGCTGTCTACAGGGGAATGTCAAATTAGTCCCGAGGAAGGCAGATCAAATCACAAAAGAAAATGTCATTTAGTCCAAAATGGTATACCCATTGCCTTGTTCCTCCCCTGCACCATTACTTATGAGACAATACACTTTTCAAACTTGCTAAAAATGCAGAAACAACACAAATCATCCAAACTGGACCCTTCAACTGCTGAGCTGAACTTTTGTACAGGCAATGATTCAAACTTCTGAAAAGTTCAAGGATCTCTCTAATTAACTGTCTAAAAAGAAAAGAGAAGATTTAATACTTTCCTTTGCCAATCCACAATCACCACTGGTAGGGCCATAGCTCCTGGTATCACCAGAATCTGCACACCTTGCTAGAACATTTTTAGTCTTTCACATGACAATGACTTGAAATACATAATCAGCATCTCCTGGTAGGGAGTGAGGTGGAGAGAGAAGGGGGCAAAAACCTTGGCAATTACTGTGCAATTCTCAAATCTGCCTGTGATTTGTGAGACACATCAAAAGATGCTGGCAAGATCAATTTGTGGAGATCCCTGTGATAGAGGAATAATGAGTTGACAAAGACCAATGTTCAGTTGGGTCCAAGCCCAATAAGATTACTGTTCAGCATCATCAATATTGTCTCTGTTTGGAACTGACGCAATCAGACTGGAATCAATTGTATTTTCCACAATACTGTCACACATGATTTTTAACTTTGGCTCACAACTCTGTAAAGGTGCTTGCAGATGCTGGCAGATTTTTGCTAAGTTGCGGGATGTCATTATTAAGTAGGAGTCGCACCCCACAGTAATTTGTGTTTGGCAGCATTTCTCTGAGGTCTGTATACTGAAGAGAGAAGACTAAGAGTGAGAAAAGGAGATGAGAGTTTAGAAAAAGTGTTTTTTCTGTTTAACTCTCCAGCCCCCACCTTGCTTTTTGTTTTGTCTTGTTTTTATTGTAATGACTACACACCATATGTAAATGGTAGGCTAGTTCTTAGCTTCACCTTAATTTAAGTTGAGGATCAAAGGGTTTTAGTGAAACAAAGAAGTTTCTTCTGTGAAGCAACATAATAATAAAATTATTTTCACCATCAAAAGGCAGAGGGTACATATGGATGGCTCCATCTAGAATACATTAGAAGTTGTTCAAGGAGTTGGAAAATCTACTTAGCAATCTGATTTTTAAACAATTCCTGCAGTCTCCTCCAGTGTGTTTTATAAGTCATTATTCCTACCACAGAAGGCTATCACCTTTATGTGTTATGAGATCTGTTCATGCCCTTGGCCATGCCCATATGGGCATCCTAGACTTCAGACACTAGCTGACTGACCTCATCATCCAGAAACACTTGTGGTTCATGGCCACATTGCAAAGTGGAAAACATGCAAAAAGGAACAGGGCCTGGATTCCTCTTTCGACACAAGTATTCCTAACAACGGCTCTACTGGATGCTCGCCATTGAGAGTCATGTAAATATAAATTTTGTGAGAAGTAAGTGTTGTGGAAAGACAACTAAATTTGTAGTGCTAAATTCCCCAACTTAAAAGGCTTAGATTTTGCTTAATAAAGTCAGTTCTTCAAACCAAATTAAATGTCAGTAATCCTGTCCCACCAAGTCTAATCATAATCATTATAGGGTCTCTCTCCCAAGTCCAGGATGACACCAATATTGTGGAACTGTATGCAAAACAGACATTTACTGTGGCCTCTCTGGTCTCTGGTTACCCCTGAAATGGCCTTTGATTGAATTCACATAGTCTCTGAGAGGCAGGGCTGTGCTACCTCCTTAGGAAGCATTATCTTTGTGGAGCTTCAAAACTTGGTACCTATGGTGTAGCTTCCTTAGGTGGATCACACAATCATCTCCTCCTGATTCCTGCTTGAGCCCCAGGGCACTATGAAGAAGTAGGAGCGCCAATTTCAAGGCATCCCAAACCATTTCACAGAACCTCTTCTTCCTTTTCAGACTCACTGCAACAATCATTCCCCTCCCCTCCAGGGTTCTCACTTCTCTCCATTGCCCTGGTGTAACCCTTTCAAAGAGTTCAGGGTAGAAAACAAATCAGAAAAGACACCTGTTTTTCAGTTACTTTGATTTTGACACTCTCACAAAGGCCAGATTAGTATCTCAAAGTGGGGTTGGAAAAATGAGAACAAAACACAAATTAAAATCTTAATAAATTAGTCTGTCATACCTGTAGCTAGGTAACCTTGAAAGAAATCCCATCATAATCCTAGTTCTAATAAAAGTAGAAAAAGAATACTCGTGAGGATCAAAGGAGGGCAGACATATGAAAATGTTTTCATTGATGCCAAAATCTTAGCGGTTGCCGTTATTCTCCATTATTTAATGCTCCTTGCAAAGCAGAGAGGAGTTCTCAGCTTGGATATGAGAAAGAAGAGTCCAGTCTTTCGTGTACTTAATTTCTGAGGTGGTTTGGATCTGGTCTGAATAGACTGCTCTGTTGGGCTCCTTGCTACCCTAACAGATAATATCTAAGTACATATGTAAGAGGTCCAACTAATTCTTCCACTGATAATATGCAGGGGGCAAAAAAACACAACAGACTCTTTTCTACTGTTCTTCTGGAAATGAGATATAAGAAAATGGGCTAACAAGGGTGGAAACCCTAGAGGCTTTGCAAAGCCATCGTGTTCAGCAATCTTCTGGAAGACTAGGAAATGCCAGTTGCTCCATTAGACAAACTCAAAGACATGCACTATCATTCTCAGGGGGGTCCTGACATTAGTTTGGCCTTAAATATTATGAGTATCTAGGGATGTGGTAGGGTGGGATGGGAATGTCAGCGTGTATATTTGGTTTGAATTTCTGTGCACGCAGCACTGAAGTTTTCAGTGTCCCTGAAGGGTATTTAAATAAATGTCAGTATTGGGGCTGGCATTATTTATAAGTGGATCAAGCCTCTGCCTATTTGGTTTCAACAGAGCAAAGCACCCCTCACTGAAAATGGAACTCCTATGAAGTACTGCTACAGCAGTGGAACTACTTCCTTACAGAAATGTTTAATTTAACTTGAATCAGATATTGCTTGACACCCTATAGATAGATTGAAGCAAGGATTAGTTTATCTGACAGTCACATAGCAGGATTTTGTGACTTCAGGGTCCAGGACAGGGGAGAAGTACATTTTAATGCAAAAGGGAGAGGAAGTCGAGGCACAGATGAGGAGGGGGTGTTGTGGGTGGTGAGTGGAGCAGGTAGAATACCAGACCCTGAGCATCTGGGGATCAGGTCCTGGGCACCAGTTTGGAGAGCAATAAAGAGAGAAGTGCAACAGAGGACAGAAAAGGAAAAGGAAAAAGATTTGCTTCTGCCAAAAATGCTTGCTAGCATCTTCCCCCATTCTCATTCAATTCAACAAAATTGAGCATGAGTATCATTGACATATATTTCTATTCATAAAAATATGACAAATATGACCTGAAATAGCTATTCAAATGAAGGAACTGCATACCTGATCTGTAGCTCAAATCCACCATTAATATGTTTACACTATTCACATTTTCTGAGTCTCAGTTTTTTTATCTAGAATTTGAAGATAATATCTGTTAGGGTAGAGAGAGCAGATCTAAGTACATATGTAAGAGGTCCAACTAATTCTTCCACTGATAATATGCAGGGGGCAAAAAAACACAACAGACTCTTTTCTACTGTTCTTCTGGAAATGAGATATAAGAAAATGGGCTAACAAGGGTGGTATACACGATAAACCAAGCCCAGGCTTACTGTTTGGTCTCTCTCCTGTTTAGAGTCCAAAGCAGAAATTACATTTTAGGAGCTTCAATTGCCTGTCTAACATGTTTCCATGTTCTTCACATGTTTTTCTTCACAAATTCCATTAATGATCATATGTCATAAGAGCCCCAAGGATAGTACACATGGACTGACATTAACTTTGCACTCTTTTCCATTTCTCCAAGTTATATCTAGAGTGAAACTAATGATTGAATTTAGGATTATTCAGGGAATCACCTAGTCATTTGCTGGAATGGTAGGCTACCCAGTTATAGAGTAGTTCTTAAACTGTAAGATTCATAAAAATCACCTTTTTTAAAATGCAGATGTTTCATGAGGCCATTCAAGCTGCAAGGTTTTATTTTCTCCTATGAATTTTCCAGGAAATATTCTTGGATTAAAAACTATTGCCTCTTTACCTTTGTGTTGTTGCATTTAATTTTATCATTTCCTATTCAATATGCCAAATGTTATAACATGGATAGATATAATTTGTGTTATTTTTATGAGGATGAGCAAGACATCATTATAGAATTTTTTTCTGAAGTATTTAGCCTTACTGTTACTCCAAACCCCAACTTTACCACTCAATATAAACATTATGATAGAACACAGATTTATATATTATATATTTATGTTATGCACAAATAAGGTCACAATAATTATTCACATTTATTTATATGCACTTTTACATTTTCCCAAATAATAAAAAGGAATTGAACTTTTTAGATGTTTTACATATGTCAGCAAACAATTCATTTCCCAGTTTTCTTTGTCTCATAGCTGGCCTCACTGAATATTGCTGTAACTGAAAAAAGAAAACAAATCAACAGAAGATGAGGTGGTATATTTATTTCTTAGGTTGTCATTCTACTTAGTTGGATGATCCTCTGTCAACTCATTTCTCCAAATCTCCTTGGATCTGAGATGACACTATTCAGCCTAAAGATTTCTTGTTAGGTCATGTCTTTCCTATATGGTGTTAGCTGCCAACACTGAAGTTAAAAGATTGTGGAGTTTCTCATAAGTAACAGCCCTGTGCTTCATTTCAGGAAGAGGTAGGATAGTAGAATGGTTAACATGCATACGGCTCAACTCCAGGAAGACAAACAATCCAATTAAAAAAATGGACAAAGGTCCTGAACAGACACTTCTCCAAGGAAGACATAGAGAGAGCTCATAGACATGTGAAAGAATGCTCAACATCACCAACCTTCAGAGATATGCAAATTAAAACCACAATGAGATACCACCTCACACCAGTTGGATTGGCCATCATTAACAAATCAACAAACAACAATTGTTCAAGAGGATGTGGGGAAAAGGGAACCCTAGTGCACTGTTGGTGGGAATGCAGACTAGCATGGCCACTGTGGAAAACAGTATGGAACTTACTCAGAAAACTAAAAAATGGGACTGCCTTTCAATCCAGTAATACCATTGTTGAGATTATACCCTAAGGAACCTGAAACACCAGTTCAAAAGAACCTATGCACCCCAATATTCATAGCAGCACAATTTACAATAGTGAAGTGCTAGAAGCAACCTAAGTGCCCATCAGTAAATGAGTGGGTCAAAAAACTGTGGTACATTTATATAGTGGAATACTACGCAGCAGAAAGAAAGAAGGAGCTCTTACCCTCCCCAATAGCATGGGTGGAACAGGAGAGGATTATGCTAAGTGAAATAAGCCAGGCAACAAAAGACAAATACCATATGATTTTACCTATAAGTGGAATCTAATGAACAAAATAAATGAGCAAAATAGAACCAGAGACAAGGAAATAACAAACAAAATGACAGTGACCAGATAACAGGAAGGAGGGGAGAGGGGGATAATGGGGAAAATAAGGGAAAGGGTCAAGTCAAGGAACATGTATAAAGGACCCATGGACATGAACAACAGAGTGAGGATGGACTGTGGGGTGGGCAGGGCAGGGGAGAGCAATAGGGAAAAATTGGGACAACTGTAATTGAACAACAATACAAAATACAGAAAGAAAGAGAAAGAGAAAAGAAGATGATGGTTTTAGAGACAGGCAGTTCCTTTAGAAACCATTACCTTGCCATTTATTAGCTACAATACCTCTCTTTATCTTAATGCCCTTATTTGTAAAATGAAGATGATAATAGCACATGTCTCACAGGAATTCTATAAAAATTAAGAGAATTAATACATGTAAAGCACTCAGAACAGCGTCTGGGACATGGAGAGCAACAATTAATGTTAGTTATTTTATGAGAAAATATAGGTGCTATGTTAGGAAATTAAATACTTTATATATGGTGAATCCTCATTATGGATATTAAATGTTATTATTTATTAAAATGCTAAATTAGGTTTTAAAATTAAAACCACTAACAAATTACATTTAAATAATTTAGAGCCTAATAAAACAGAAAAAGATTTCTAGGAGGAATATAATCAAAACTTTTTTCTAATTCTACAGAAAGAATATTGAGTTATTTCAGTTAATGTGGAGACAGAATAATAGCGGTTGGAAGAAAGGCAAAGCAGACCCAGAACCACAGACTGAGAGGGATTCCAGACCATGAGATAAAACACATCAGTTAAAGGGGAAGTCAATAAATAAGCATGAGGACAGGCTTTACGGGATTTAACATCACATAATAAGGAATGCAAGATGGTGACTCAAGACCCATATAGAGTGAGATAAGAAAATTAAAGTAGTGATGATATAGTCATAATTTTAGCTATAGAAATCTTCAGAGAGATTGCTGAGAAGAAAATGGGGAGCAAGATTTCATCTTAGACGTGGGATATAAGCTCATACTCCTGACACTGGATGGACATCTGACAAGAATGCTGAAAATTTTAGGATGTCAAGGCAGAAACTCAGGCCTAGGGTGGAACAGAGATCCAGTCATGAGGATTAGAGCAGAAGTTGGTGCTAGTTCCTAAACCAGTGATACGCTTAGATGTTTAACTGGTTCTCCCGGGGAAAGACTTGATTGAGATATACAGTTTGCCGATCAATTTCCACAGTGTATACACTCCCAACAGGATGATTTCAAGCTACCTATGTTGTATCCACCATCTTGCAAAATTCCTAAAACACTAACAAGTGGCTGTCCTGAGCTAGTGCAAGTCAGCTCTGGCACACAATGAGAGCCTGGTTTTCAGATCTGAGGGGAAAGGTTAAAAACAGATAAGGAGTTATAATATCGATTCCAAAATGGTGAGGTAGACCTTCTTCATTCTTTCTGCCAAACATCAGGCGTGATCTTGAGAGACTGGGCAAGGCTGAGCTTTCAAGTGGCATAATCTGGTACCCTCTGGAAAAGAATAGGATTGAGTAAACTTGACACAAGCTGGGCCAGACACACTATGGCCACCCCACACTGCTTTATCGGTATGGCCTGAATCAGAAACAGTAAAACTATGTCATCTTGAGCCACCAACCCTAGCTGGCCAGCCAGCGCAGGTTCAACCCAGAAAGTCCGGACCCAGCAGGACAGACTCATCAGTAAGCACGTCTGTGACAGAGACAGTGAATTGGTGAAATGCTTCTAGGAAAGAATGATTCTCTCGTTTCACTTCTCATAAAGTATTCTGCTTTTTTTCAGAGTGAAGTATAAAAGCAATTGATGACAATAACAACATTAACAGTTAGCATTACTTGAGTATGCTACATATACCTGGCATTGTTGAAGGGCCCTGTACTTTGTGGTCTCACTAACCCACAGCAAGGTAGGTTTCAAACATGATTCCCTGACACCCAGGGCTCCGTGGACAGGCCTGAAGAGGGGCGGCAAGGCCAGGGCCCAGGGCTCTGCTTTCTCTCCTGCACTTCAGCAGGGAAGCTCCACTTACATATAGTTAGGTACTGAAAGTTCATGTAAGATTCATTTTCAAAAAGGGACTACGCTGATAAATTTTTTAAAAAATTTAAAAAATGACACAACCTTAAAATAATTTTTTAAATTGTTATATGTTTTTCCTGTTATAAAAATATAAAAAATCTATCTAAGGTAGCCCTGACCAAGTAGCTCAGTTGGCTAGAATGCCGTCCCAATACGCCACGGTTGCAGGTTCAATCTCTGGTCAGGACACTTACAAGAAGCAACCGATGAATGCACAACTAAGTGGAACAACAAATCACCGTTCCCCCCCACCCTGAAATCAATAAATAAAAAAAATTAAATCTATCTAAAGTAAAGGACAAATAAAATCACCTCCCTAAGATAAGTACTGTTAACATTTTGTGGTGTACCCTTTCAGAACATTTTTAATGCACACATATTAAAGTCGGTTTTATTTTCTGCTTTTAACAATTGAGGAAATTTATAGTTACCCAGGGAGGGTAAATATATGTAACACAAATGAGCAGGAATCCTGACTCAAGTCTGTCTCCTATGTTCCTATCAGGAAAAATAGGAAGTTACCTCTTATTCCTTTACACAAAGGCCATATGAGTTGGTTCCTTTGTCTTTCTATGCATTCCAGTGGTATAGCTAATGATGGCATTCACATCTGCCTAGTCTGTCACTTATATCTGAATCAATTGTCCCCAAGAGGAGGAAGCCCTACACTAAATTCTATAACATATAATAAATACATACTCATGGGAAGTGGTTGATCAGATAGATGGTTTATACCCTGGCCCCATGAGTTCATATGGTTATTAAATGTTATCTATTCCTTAGGCCAGGCTTTTATCATTAAGCATTAAAACCATTTAAAAGGGATAAAGATTATTATAAACTTTGGAATATTTCAAGAGCAAATAAATGCCAGCTTATCAATTTCAGAGTCAAAGAATATTAAAATTAGATTAAAAATATACAATTAGCCTAATACATTTTAAATTTGGACTAATTGTTTGAAATTCAAAAGAACCCCAGGATATTTTTCACTTGAAACACAGAAATAAAAAATTCATACTAAACAGGCAGAGTTTGCCCTCAAGGTTGAAAACATTAATCATCATGCATCTTACTGTTAACTGTAAAAAATCATTTCTCTTCTTATTTAAAGAGAATTATTTAGTGCGTGTTTTTAACTTCTCCACTTTCTCAAGCAGAGGCAGTAACATGGGGTCGGGTTCCGGGATCCTCTGCCCCTCTGTGTCTCCCTTCTCTATGAGGAGCTGCCTTTGATATACGAGGGAGCTCCTGGCCTGAGAATTATACACAAAGCCCAGGAAGAAATGAGAGCCTGCTAGGAATGTAATTGAGATTTAGTTACTAAATTCAGGAAAAGATTCAGCAATCTTTCCACAAAGATACACATTAATCCCAAGTAAACATAAATGAGGTGGCAGGTGAATCAATAGGATAAGCCTTCATAGGATTTTGCAAGTTTTCTAAGAATCTTTCTACTGTATTCAAAAGATCAGCTAGCTAGCTGGAAGTAACCACTTTAAAGAAAAAGTTGACTTTCCATAGGATATGCAAGAATATTTAACATCAGGAAATAAAATAAATATGTATTTTATACTCTATTAGTACAGCTCTCTCACAGAGCCAAATCTTTCCAACTACCTGACTAGCCTATAATTATGTGTAGGGTCTTCAGTATTGAAATTTCCTTAGGTGAGGTCCAACTCAGCTTTCCTGAGACAAAACTATTTTCCATAAGTAATGTTGGAATAAGACTCTAAAAGATTAATCATCTGTGATTTGGGAGTTGATATTTGACTCACCAGAGATAAGAGAATTTTAGATTCTTTTTAGAATCTAGTTCTGGACAACATCCTTGTGCTATAGTAATGTGGATGATATCATTTCCCTGAATTTTAGTAAAATGTTCATTGTTAATTAGCTAAATTTTTTTGTCTTTAAAACCAAAATATAAAAATTGACTAAAAGCCCTGCCCAGATGGGCCAGGTTCCATGCTCCAGTTCATTGAAGGATGATCTCATATACCAAAAAAGATTGTGGGTTCAATCCCTGGTCAGGGCACATACCCAGTCTGTGGGTTCAGTCCTTGGTCAGGGCACATGTGGGAGGCAACAGATTGATGTTTCTCTCTCACATAGATGTCTGCCTGTCTCTCTCTCTCTCTTCCCCACCCTCCCTCCCAAAGCAAAAACATATCCTTGGGTGAGGATTTAAAATTTTACTAAAAGCAGGTTTTCAAATGAGCCTACTTTCTTTCTCTGCCTAAATATTTGGAGCCATGAAGTTTGGTATAAAATCCAAGAATTTTAGACAATAAATGTTTAAAATGACTGTCATTTATCCTCTAATCCATTCTTCTATAGTGACCCCAGAATGGAACTATATGAGAAGAATGCAGGAACTTTTTACATATAATTATTGTAAGAGATATACCTCATACTAGTAATGATGACTTTCTACAACATTAGCCCAGTCTCTGGACAGATGCTACCTTCTGGAATGAATCCTCGTATCTTTAGTGAAATAGGTTTGTCATCACTATGCTCTGAATACGGCACTGCATGATCAGAGATTATAGCAACATGTTTACTTTCTAGCCAAGTACTACAATGTTCAATTTAGAAATGAGACTAATTTTGATATATCGATATTCTTTCTTTTATATATCTATTTATTTCATTGTTTATTTATTTTTAGAGACAGGGAGAGAAACATTGATTTTGAGAGAAACATGGATCACCTGCCTCTCACACACCCCCAACTGAGGACCTAGCCCACAATCCAGGCACGTGCCTTGGCCAAGAATCAAATCAGCAACCTTTTGCCGTGTGGCACAACACCTATCCCACTCAGCCATACCAGCCAGGGCTCATATATTTTTTGAAAGTAAAATATATTGAGTTATTACTTACTTCATGTTAGGTTCTGTGCTACCTATGGAAATACAGTATACAGAGACTGCTAATAATACCACTCTCATAATTAAATAAAATATTACACTTCATTAAAAGCTAGTAAAATTATAAATTTATTTTCCTTCATGAGAAAAAAAAATAATCTCAGATGGAAGGCTGAAAACTAAGGAAAGATTAAAACCCAACAAAACATAAATAGGAGTAAAATGAATAAATATTGACAGCACATGAATAAATACATTTTGTTGATTATATATATTCTAAAAAAGGAAGGGTTAAATGAAAGTAAATTATTCAGAAAAAATAAGAGCATCAGTTATTATTGGTCATATGCAAGTCAAGGATTCCTGCTGTGACCTCTAGTATAATCATCAAAAGGACAGTAAGTGAATGCGTAACTTCCATGCTAACAGAATCAGAGTAAAATCATAAAAAGCTTTTTCTCAAAAACAAAAAATAAAAATAAAAACAGTAAAGAGAAAAAGGAACACAGAACCAATGGCACAAATAGAAACCATTTGAAAACATAGTAAATTTAAGCCAAGTATAGCAATAAATACATAAACTATAAATGAACTTAATGCTTCAAATAAAAACAAAGAGTGTCAGAAGATAACACAATAAAATCCAATGAAATCCTGTTTTCAAGATATACTAGATTATATCGATGTTGTGCAAACCATTCTCATTATATTATTAACAATGGTTTCTGGACAACCCCAGTTATATATCTAAAATCTAAGAATACAAAACTTAAAAAATAAAAGACAAAGAACTAAAGCTAGTGTAATCACATTAATATCATATGAATAGATTTTAAGGCAAAAAACTACACTAGAAGTAAAGAGATACACTATAATAATGAAATATAATTCACAGGAAAATATAACAATCATAAATGTGTATGTATGTAGCATAGCCTCAGACATATAAAATAAAAATTGACAGACCTAAAGAAATAGAAAATCATAATGAGTCTTCACAATAGATAAAACACAGAGGCAAAATCAGCAATTATATAGAAATATTTAATAATATGATAGAAAAGAAACATAATTAAAATATATAAAGCATCATGGTCATCATTTCAGAATACACATTCTTTTCAAGCATGTATGAAAATTTCCCCAACTAACTATATCTTGGATCATAATGCAATTTTAACAAATTTCAAAAGAATTAAATCAGAAAGAATATGTGCTCTGGCCTTAAAACAAATAATGTACAAATCAGTAAAAAGAAAAAAAAGAAGAAGAAGAAAGAAAGAAAAAAGAAAACCAAGGGAAAATCACTATATGCTTGAAAAGTAAGCAGTATACTTCTAAATTATTCATAGATCAAAATAAAATAAAAATAAAAACTAGAAAATATTTTGAACTAAATGATAATGAAACTATGATCTATCAAAACTTATGGATTGCTGATAAAACTATTTGGAAATGGAATTTATAGCTTTAAATACATATATTAGAAAAGATGAAAAACTGAAACTCCATGATGTAAGCATTCATATTTTAAAATTAGGAAAGAAACAGAAATTTAATCCAAAGGGAATAGATGGAAGTACATAAAGAAGAGAGAAGAAACTGTAAGTTAAATAAGCATACAAGAGAACATAAAAAAATAAAATGTTTTTATTGTATTTTTTCATTACCATCTATCCCCCTTTTACTCTCAGCCCCTCTCCCCTTCAGTCACCACACTGTTGTCCATGTCCATGAGCCCTTTATATTTTTTGCTTGATCCCTCCATCCCCAACCTATATCCCAGAGCTGCCAGCCTACTGTCTCTGTTTTTAAAAGCTCATAAAATAAACCCTTATATAACTGATAAAATTAAGAGAATGAATGGTAGGCATAATTAACCATAGCAATATCAAAAAGGGAAATCTCCATAAATGCTACACAATGAGCAATGTTATGCCAATAAATGGAAAATTTAGATTAAATAGAATATCTAAATTATCTTAACAGAACTGACATATTTTAAAAATTTGAATAGATCACTTGTTAATCACAACACACTACTAATAAGAGGATAAAAAGACAAACCACATAGTGGAATAGCTGAAACACATGACTCAGAAAGACGGTTTCTTTATAGAACATAAAAAACTAAAACTAAAATCAATAAAGGAAAGATAGCCACTCACAAAAGATTGACCAATAAATATATAAAGGAGTATTCAACTTCACTAATAATAAGGGAAAAGGAAATCAAAACCACAATGGGACATCACAAGAATTACTAAAAAAAAACTGGTAATGGTGAGGAAGTAGAGAAACAAAGACTCCCCAAATTTCCTAAGAGAAATACAAATTAGTATGTCCACTTTGAAAACCAGGTGGGCATCACCTTTTGAAGGTGAACATACAGAACTCTCTCAGTCACTTCTCTCACTGGCATCTACCCAAAAGAGTACACGCTCATGCACACCAGCTCTATGAGCATGATGGAAAATAGCTCCAGACTGAAAATACCTAAACATCCTTCCACGCGCTGAAACACTATCTGGTGCCTGAAACATGATGACTCCCACAAAGACGCTGGTCACACACACACACACGCATACTGCATGATTCTAGCTCTATAAATTGAAAACGCAGATAAAACTAAACTTCCAGTTTAGGTGGTAAAACTACAAAGAAGGGCAAAAGAAAAGATGGTGGTTACTGTGGATGAGAGGGAAGAAGAGGCAGTGATTGAAAAGAGGTTTCTAAGATGCTGTAATCGATATGTCCTGACTGGAATGGTGGCCCCCTGGGCATTTGTGATAAGTCATTGAATTATCCATGTTTAATATATATATATATATATATATATATATATATTATATATATATATAGCATATATTATATATAGCACATATAGCATATATATTATATATATATTATATAGCACATATATTATGTATATTACATATATAATGTATATAGTCTGGAAAAAGTCCAACTATTATTAATATAACGAGAATGGTTTACATGGCCTTGATGTAATCTGGCAGCCAAGGAAACTGGACTGGAATGCACATGCGTGAACAATGGCTATTTCACTGTACTGGTCAGTGGGGGTGGTAGACACCATTAAGTGAGCATGTGTACCCTGTGGCTGTCAAATCAAAATGACTGAACAAGGAGAGCAATGAATCTGCATTCAATTTTGCATTAAGCTTGAGCATTCCTCCACAGAAATTATTTGGATGATTCAGAAGGCCACAGCATGGGTAACTGGTGATTGGCAGCTTCATCACAACAATGTGCCCACTCATGCATCACGTCTTCTGTAGATTTTTTTGGTGACAAATCAAATTACTCAGGTGACTCAGCTCCCTACAGCCCAGATTTGGTGCCCTGTGACTTCTGGCTTTTCCCAAAACTACAATCACCTTTGAAAGAGAAGAGATTTCAGACCATCAATAAGATTCAGGAAAATATTATGAGGGAGATGTTGGCAATTGGGAGAACTGTATGAGGTCTCAAAGCTCCTACTTTGAAGGGGACTGAGATGCCATTGTCTTATGTACAATGTTTCTTATATCTTGAATAAATGTCAAACTATATGACTGAATACCTTCTGGATAGACCTCATATACATCCTCACCTGAGGACAGGTTTATTGATTCAAGGGAGAGAGAGGAAGTCGGGGAGAAAGGGGGAGAGAGAGAGAGAGAGAGGAAAAACGTAGACAGGTTACCTCCCAAATGCATTCTGGCCAGGGATGAACCCACAACCTAGGCATGTGCCCTGACCGGGAATCGAACTCACAACCTTTTGGTGTACAGGTGATAATCCAACCAATTGGGCCATTGGGCCAGGACTAAATATGCTATATGTTTAATAGAAGACTAAAAATAAAATATTTTTTAAAGTAAAAGAATAAAATTAATTTTTACCAACTTGGTAATGGTAATGTTATATAGCCTTTTTTATGTTTACATAACTAGATCACATTTATAGATAATTTCAGAATATTACAATATTGGACAGCTATAATTAAACTGTCAGTGATACAAAATGCAAAATTTTACCTTGTTTAAGTCCCTTTAGGATCATCTCAATGTACATCAAGGGTCACTGCATTGCTGATGTGTGGGCCACGTAAATGTAAGTTTCAACTGGTAGAATTTGAGATAAGGGCATTTCTACTAAATGTCTCAATGCGCAGTTGTAGTGGTCTGTTACCTGGAAAACTAAAGCTTCATTAAGGCAATGTAAAAAGCACACTTTACATTGAACCTCAGTAACAAAAGAATTGTCTTTCTCCTAATCTCTTTTCACTGACATTACAATAACCCACCGGACACTAACTTGTGAAGCTGTATTAGTGTATGAACAAATGCCTGCACACATATGCATACACATGGAGAATGGTTTTGGGTTTACATTTATACACATTTTTCAAGGCTACATCTTTTTTTTATCTCTCCCAAAGACTTTTCAAGATTTCCTCTTAGAGTGCATAGGAGCCATACACAGAAAGATAATGAATACTGTAGCATATACACTATATTATATAATAGGTACTATGGTGCTATGAACACAAAGATAATGCTACTATGTGTTCAAGACATTGCAGTCCTAATATTAAAGAGTTAAAGGTAATGGAAATTATGCTAGGCGTGAAGCTGCCTGTATTAATAAGCTTTGGCTACTAGTTTTACACAAACTCTAAAATCTGTCTTCTAAGATTTCTAATTTCTTAGAAATTACTGCATAGTTAAAATGTCAAGTCTTTTTATGCTTTTCTTTCCACTTGGTATCAAAAACAAGGGCTTCAAAAATTAATACAGGTTAATCTTTATCTGGTCTAAACTCGGGGCACTGTCCACCTTCCAGCATGGGCGTAGAGCCTCCCCCCTCACACACACACAACCTCATCAATCTACTCCCGGCCTAACTTACCACATTTTTCTTATCATAGCTAAAGTTTACCCAGGACTTTCAGCTATCTTGTAAAATTTCAGCAACAGTCAAAATGAAATAGTTCAAAGGCAGGGTGTGCTGACTCACAAAGAGGCCTGCCTCAGAACAATAGCAAATGGCATCCTTCTAAGTTCAGAGACAGAGAAAAAGTTTGAGCTAAATCCAGATGATTTAAATTTTTCTCACGGAGAGAAAAGTGAATTTCCTCTACCTGTACTGTTCTATTCCTATAATTAAGTTTGACATGGTTCTAATTTAAATACAATAGAAACAAAGAGAGGAAGTTATGCTTGGTATCCTTTACATTTATGTCTTCAAGGTTGTTTGGAAATCTTTTAGGCAGTTTTCCTTTCTCCAAATGTTCTCTTCCGCTGTTTCTTTAACTGGAAGACTTTGTTTTTATATTTTTTTCATTTTATATACTGTGCACTTCCAAAGTATATATGGTTCTGGGCATGGTATTTGCTTTTCTTTGAGATAGGGATCGCTTTTGGTCATTTACCTTCTTTGAAATTCATTTCTAGTAGCTGCAGAGCTGCTGCCCTGAGTGTTAATAGGCTTCTAACATAGCTGTCATTTCAAGTAATAGGTGCCAAGCTTTCAGCAGCTTATTAACACATTATAACAGCAACCCCTATACTAAACAAACAAATTGCACAGAGGAGGACACAAGCAAAATTAGTGTGTATAAATATATACAGTCTTATGTATACATACATACAGTATATACTTAGGACTCATCAACATGTTTGGTTCCATACATGATTAGCCCAGAATTGGCACTTTGTTTTTTATGAATATTCACAGGGAGAAGGAGTGGATCGGATTTGTATTTGGTCCCAAATGTGAGACGAATACAAACTGGTATAATTACTGAAAGATTTCCATCCTCTCAGCCCAGTGACGCTCTCAAGACCAAAAAATTGCAGACTTGTGGTATGTCACATCATGGAACTGTGTTAACGTGATCTTTCAGCGCCACTTCATGGGGGATGCTGCAGAGGAAGAAAAAGTGGAAATAAGCAAAGAAATACACCAACTGGCAAAACTACTGAGAAAGGAGGAGATGCAAATATGAAATGTGCTTCAAAGAGTCAAAATTTGCATTTGGATATGAACACTGGACCAACTCTCTACAAACACAAATATATTCTTCCAGATGCAAGGGCAGACATATGTACAGATAAATGTGAGAATGTATATTCACGCATGCTTATATAAATATGTATAAACATACACATACACACATACACATACATATGTATATAGAGAGAGATACACTATCCTTCACAAGTGTTTATGTATTTAATGGTTGCAGAAAACTTCTTAGCAGCTTTCTCGAAGACATATTTCAATAAAGGCTATAATTATACTTGTAGTAAAGGCTGACCTTTTTTGGGTATAAAAACATCCCAAAGCAATTTATAATCATGTAAAATATTTGGAGGTTATACATGTAATAAATTAAACTTTTAAATAGATGTATAAATTTTTTTAAATTACTAAAATTTGTAGTATTAAGGAGGATAACTTGATGTCCTCTATCTGTCTTATAGGATTTAATATATGCTATTCATTGTTATTCATAATGGCAGGTAGCTTTATTCATTGTTCAATAAGTACCAGTGCTGAGCTATTAACTTTAGAAATTGTGCATATTACCCCAAATGCTTCTGCTCTCTCCAGACAACTTTCAAGTCTGGGTAAGAGAAATTCAAAACAAATAAACAAACAAAGCCACATTTAATAATAGAATTTAAGTTAATTGAATAATGATTTTTTCCAATGCAAACAATTCTATCCCAATATTATTCCTGTTGGACTAGTTATTTGATCGCTTAGTCAGAAGGCAAATAATTTTGAGCCTTGTAATAAAAAACAATAATTGATTTGAAGGAACTCCATTACAGAAAATGTCCAGATCATAAAACTCAAACCCAGGAAGAATGGTAGGAGCCTCTCAGCATTGACTTACCCTATGGCACAATTCATAGAAATAATTAATGACATTTCACAAACCACATTTTTAGGTGGATATAACAATGTGGAGGTAACAAAGTCTCAAATTTTGAGAATTATTTTAAGCTTCTTCCAACCACATTTTTCATATTGGCTTCCATTGAACCCCTGGCTAGCAAGGCATTTTTAATGCACTCCTCTTGTTTTTTGAACTTCGAGTTGTTTATACCTAAAGAGCCTTTGAAAACTAAAGCATTCCTTTTCTTTGATATTCCAGAAGCCCGCTAGTGAATTATACTCCACACTACTTCACTAATTTCTAGACAGTTAAGATCACACATGTTATTCACAGCATTATGTAATAAGCTCCTGTGCCAAGTATAGGACCTTGTGCATAAGAACTGTTTCATAAATGTTGAATTAATGAACAAATTAATGAATAAATCCAGTTCTACTCTATGTCTTCTAATCTGTTTTAGCTCTCACTGCTTAGTCAAATTCAATTCCATTTTCCATAAATATCTGCTTCTAGTTTCAACAACAATCTATACCTTAAGTTAAAGTCAGCGAAAGGAGTGTACCTCTCTGAGAACTTCTCCTGTTTCTGTGCTAGGGTAAACTGATGCCTACAAAAAATAAATAAGCAGCAGGGTCAGGGCCAAGGGTCCTTTTTATATGATTTTAGTAAAAACATATTTTTCTATAGAAAAATATCTGCAATAGCCTCCCAAGAGTTTGGTCAAATCACACCAGAATTTGGTTTCCAATGACAGTTATATATGTGTGAAAATAATGGGCAGTGATTTCAGATTATGAACATTATTTTGGTTGACATTCCCAGCAGCTATCACAATTTTAAATGGGAGGGAAAAGTAAATAAATAAATAAGAAAGAGAAAAGGGAAGAAAACAAAAACAAAACAACAAAAAATTCTGGCTATATTTTTTACAGAAACTAGTCAAGCCAGTTTGGAAAGGCAGCATGCCACATAACTAATAAAATAGGAACTCTCAGTTTCCAATCAAACTGCAAGGGGAGGCTGCTCTGTGTATTTTTAATAATGTCCCCTATAAATATCCACATGCTTGGACTCTATGATTATAAAACAATAATAAAGGTTTGTACCAAAACCTGTTTTCCACAACATTGTTTGTGCTATTTTAATAAGTTGAATAAACTTGGAAGACTAAGAAAATGTCACTTTTCCAACTCTGCTGGGAAGAAACCTGACAACTTTGACATAATCATTGAAATGCAGAAATTTGTTAAAATGCTCTTAACAATTTCTCCCTGACTTTTATTCAAAGGCTAAAGTATGACATTGAGAGAGAGAAAGAATTAGGCTAATGTTGATTAACACATTGCAGGAGGAAGGAAAGGTTATCATGATGTTTAATTTCAAAGTCAAAATGCTAGGGAGTTGGAATCTTCACAGAATCTCCGATTATGGGGGGGAGCAGGAGCTTGAAAAGAGTGCAGAAAAACATAGCCTTTAAAATAATGAACAGCTTCCCCAAGTCTTGCCCTATCAGAAAAGCACCCATTTACCACACATGCATACAACTCCCAGGGGCTCATAAATTAATTTTGTGACAAAAGATTGTACCCTGAGTGATAAAGGTCCAGTACTACGATTATCTTTATGGATAATTGGGGCCATAAAATAGTTCCAAAGCACCTTTTATTTGTCATTTGTTGACAATTCAACCAACTCTCCTGTCTGCCATCCTCCATTTTTAACGGGTCCCTATCGAAGTATGCAACACACTCGTTTGTATGGGAAGAATGTCTTCATATTGTTATGCTGTTGCATATCCTTTACTTCCCTATGTTGTTCATCAGTCTACCTCCTGCTCTTTTTTTCCTATGACACCTCTGAGATGGTACCCATAGCAACACCCCTGAGAAGAAGGTGAAAGTGAAGATGCTGCAGTCATCCCCAGCACACAGTGCTGACAATGCCCGTCATTAATGCAGCAGCTCCTGCTTGCTCAGATCTCCCTCGCTCTTCTCTGGTCTTGTTTCCCTGCAGTAGCAGCCACAGAGCTCGCTCACAGAGATCCAGAGACTTGCTGTTAATGATTTGTCACTTGTTTAGAACACCTCAGGATGGCAGCTCTGTATAATCTGCCCTCAATGGCACTGCCAGGTTGCATTAGGAAACAATTACCTAGTTTATGACTAGTAGAGTAGGCGCCTGAATTCCCAATTAAACTCGCATGTTTCTAAAGGAGCCTGGGTGCCCCTGTATTTGAGGAAAGATCGAGGCGCCACCATTAGGGATAGTTCTACTCACTCCTACTTCTAGATTAATAAACTGAGAGCAACAGAAAATAAGGAATAATTTTATGCAAATTCAACCATTGCCACTTATTGGATTCTCACCATTTGTTAGGATCTGGGTAAAATGAAACTAGAACATATTTGCTTAAATGTTTTTTCAGTGGATAACAAAAAAAGGCTAAGTGTAACTTTGTTATTTTAGTCACCACCCCCATTCTGTGTGAGATTGTGTACAGAAGTGCATGTGTGTGCAAACACAGGAATTGGAAAAAAAAACTTTGAAATTGTTTCTCCCCTTATGTTCTTAATAAATGCTAGAATCTATAGATCTTTTTCAAAATTAAAAGTATTTTACTGTAAAAATACCAGTGATTGAATGTTTAATATGTAATATAAGTTTGTATAAATTGACTAATTTAAATTGTTATTGCACTAAATGGATCTTGACTTAAATATACCCTATGGATTTTAAATCACTATATTCACTGAGACCGAATAAAGTTGTTTGCATAGCTAGGAAAGGTCAGAATGTTATTGAACTCCAAAGGGTAAGTCTGAAGATCTCATCTGATAGCTCTCATAATATCATATAATAACAATAATAGTAATAATAATAGTTTAGAATCTTAGTTAAAAATTCCCCAAAAAAGACAATAGAAATATTTCTTCAAAGGTTTATGTGCACAAATATCACATAGTCCTATATCTTTATTCTGGTCCCTCCAAAAAAAGGAAGAAAACTAACCATTTATCAGTAGCAGTGTGAAAGGAGAAGATTTATCATTTTAAATTTTCATTGCAGATGGTTTTCATTTTAAAAGGCAGGGAAGCAATTTTTTTGAAATCATTTTTTTTCTTTAATGCAATTGAGCCAGACGTCTCTCGTAAATCTTGTTGCTTTAGTAGACAATACTCAATTCTCTAAAGTTTCTATGCAATAGCCAGTTTTTTTTTTAATATGCCCATCTCGCAGGCATAAAAATGAAAGCCACCTGAAAGGTGGCATCATATCCAAAGTGTGCCAGCAGGGCTACCCTCTTCCCCTTAGCTCATGGTTTATCTAAGATATTCATCTTTGTGCCCAAGCAAAATGATGCATTTTAACAAATTTAAAAGAGATTTCTTTCTTTGTTGCTTCTTCATTTTTTTTAAAAAAGGAAGAAAATAAATGATCCTGTCAGTATATCTTTTGAGTCAACTAGTAAAAAGCACCCAGTGGTTCACCAAGTTCATCAAGTCAAGGATTCAAAGCAAAAAGTGAACCATGGGGGAAAATGCAGTAGTGGGGGGTGGGGGAGCTGCCATTGTACTAGTTTAAAACAAAAACAAAAACAAAAACAAAAATGAGTCCATTAATACTGGATATGAATTTCCTGCATGATGTCACCCCCTTTAAGGAAGAGCGGTACTGCAGGCGGGGTACAGCATTGCATATTCCCACTGAGAAAATGGCAGGGTGGTTCTGTGATGATTGGATTCACTGTTATTCATAAAGTGCATTTGTTGTCAGTGTTTGAGACTGCAGCATGCCTAAAATCAAAGTGCTCATTAAATACTATGAATCAAAAAAATGCCATCCGTCATCTTCATTTTCTTTACATAAAGAAGATATGTTTACATAGTCTGAGGTGTATATGTACATAATCTTCTAATGAGAGATTCCTTTCCATTTGCCCCAACTAAAACATGTTGCTTTTTTAGAGTTTGAGGTTAACGCTCTTGTGACCATTTATGTTCCCACCTTTGAAAATATCAGGGATTAAATAAAATACAGTCACTAGTTAGCATGTATTTTATCAGCTCCAAGTAGGCAGACCGAAAGATGAATTCTGCATTTTATTAAATATCCATATTTGCAAATATTTCAAGAAAATGCAACCTAAACTCAATATGGATTTATGGGAAATCTTTCCTTTTAGAATCAATGAGGGTGGCAAATGGTGGCTAAGCTCTCCTGGGTGGGGAGCCATAGGAAGGAGAGTGGATCCACAGTACCTTGATGCCTAGTTCAGTGCTCCTAGTGGTACAGTCTGTGGCTCCTGTCAGAAATGAGTGAATATTGAAGATGATAGAAATGCAGAGAATGATCTTTTATCAACTGAAGAACTTCTCATAAGAATTGTCTTTAAGTTGATTCCAAAGGGCATCTGTCTCAACATTTGTTCACTATAGCATAATATACATCTCATTCTGCCATCTCAGTCCCCTTTACACGTTTATGGTTTTCTTTCATTAAAATATGAAAATTACTGGGAAAAAATAATTCCATTTTAAGGCCTATATACCCCTAAAATTATAATATTTATTTGAAAGATGTGTTTTTAAAATTCTGGAAGCTATGCCAAAATGATAAGCTGAGATATAAAAATTTTTAAATATAATGCTAACAAATGTAAACAGGAAAATGAAAATCACCCATAATCTCATTACTAAGATGTCATATGTCCTGTATGATAATATATTGTTCTGAATCAAATCACATTTCATGTAGAAACCCATCCTTAGAGTTTGATAAAAATCCAATTTAAGTCACCTTTCATTTTTCCCTCCTTTAGAATCTTTCCCACAACCTAGAATTTACACATTCTAGAAAATTTTGGAAGAGGGGCCTATGTCCTTCAGTCAACTGTAGTCATCACAATAATCACGGTCAATTCAAAGGTATGTTCCTGGTGTCGCCTCTGATGCGTATACCCACTGCTGTAGCTCAACACCAGGTTAAATATTCTCTAAAAGTATGAGTTTTATATTTGTATGATGTTACATATTGTCACTGTGCCATAGTTTTTTCAACCATTCCTGTATTGCTTGATGTTTGGATTCTTTCAAGATGACTTATTATTATCAATAATTCTTTACAACACTAAATTTATACAACTTTGGCCACACTATTTCATAAGAATAGATTCTTAGCAGTAAGATTCCTATAGAGAGGAATATAGAGTTTTAAGGATCTTTATTCAAACTTCAAATTTAATTTTCAAAAATAATGTTAACATATTTTTGTCCTTTTGATGAGGGAACTTACAAGTCAGAAAATTTTTAGTTTTATAGCTAATAAGCTGAGTTTATTAGAAAATTTTTAGTTTTATAGCTAATTAATGCATGTAGAAAGCTATTGTTCTAGAAACTGGGGTGACTGGACCCACCCTGACTCCAGGAGAGCCACAGGCAATTTGAGCTTTGTGCCCCAGGAGGACTGCAAGTGATCAAGATGGTGTCTGAGCCATTGTGCTCCAGGGAGAGATGTCCATCACCCAGAATGCAGATAAAGAATCAGATGTCAACAGATGAAAAGGGGCTAGATCCATGAGTCTTTTTTCTTTTTTACTCAATCCTTTCATCCCCTAAAATCCCCTCCCCCAAGCTGTGATTCTACTCTCTATGAGCCTGTCTCTATGCTGCTGTTAGTTTAGTTTGCTCATTAGATGCCACATATGAGTGAAATCATATGGTATTTGTCTTTCTCTGACTGGCTTATTTCACTTAGCATAATATTCACCAGGTCCATTCATGCTGTAACAAAGGGTAAAATTTTCTTCTCTTTTCTAGGCAAGTAGTATTCCAGGGTGTAAATATACCACTGCTTTTTTCCACTTATCTACTGAAGGACACTTGGGCTCCTTCCAAATCTTGGCTATTGTAAATAATGCTTCAATGGACCCAGGGGAGCTTGTATTCTTTCAAATGAGTGTTCTGGGTGTCTTCAGGAAAATTCCCAGAAGTGGAATTGCTGGGTCATAAGGCAGTTCCATTTTTAACTTTTTGAGGTAACTCCATACTGCTTTCCATAGTGGCTGCACCAGTCTGCATTCCCACCAGCAGTGTGGTGATTGCAGGGGACAGGGTGTGGGTGGAGGTGGAAGAGGACATAAGAGGGATAAATGGTAATAGAGAAAATACAATAAAAAATAAACAATTAGAGATACCAAAAAAGAGAAATTCATTCTTCTTTTTTTATAGAATACATATAGTTTATTTTTTTAATATTGAAAAAATATGCTAGGAAAATAGCTGGACAGCAGCTTTTATCTGATTAACCTTTTCCTTGAATTCCCAAAGCCTACCCCTTACCTTCATTTTTCTTCTCCTTGTAAAAAATATCAGTTTGAGATAATGTGTAAGACAGTCTATTAGGGTGCTTAACCCACCATCTTCTCAGATCACCAGCCATCTGAATAAAGTGCCAATAAAGATTCAGTTTCTATTGTTTCTATTTATTGGTTCTGGTAGTGACAGGTAGCATGAATGCTGACTTTTCCAGTTTCATTTTCAAAATACTTGTTACAAATTTCTTTATTGTCTACCTTTCAAGTTTCTTAAAATATATAGAAATTTTAAGTTTTTATATAGTTAAATCTATACATATTTTTGTAGTGTTTTCCTTTTATTTTATGCTTAGGAATTGCTTCTGTATCCTGAGATCTAATATCATTTTATATTTTAACTTTGTTTATTTAACACTTTAATTATACTAAAATGTATTTGTTACAAAGATGAACTTAAGATTTTTTTATTCCAAATAGCTAAATCAATACTTTCATTACTATTTCCTTATCCCTAGTAACTTATGGTACTATTCTGCAATATGATATGACCCAAAGAGACCTTGTCACTAAGGCTGGGGAGAGATGAATGAGGGACCGACATTTGGGACAAAATTTAAGTGGGCACCAAGAAAACCTCAATAAATAAGATAAATAATATTTTGATCAATTACTTTTAAAAATCAAAACTAAATCAAAAATTCATTATCAACAATATATCAAAAATGTATAAAGACAGAATCAAGTTGCAAAGCTTTCTGGAATTATTCTTTGAAATAAAATCTAAAAATAGTAACAAAATTACTGGCAGCCTCCCCAGTAATCCCTAAACCCAGGGATTCTTGTGGAACCTTACATTCTCTGAGGCCTCACCTCCCATAACCAACTTACTCAGTTGTCAAGGACTTCTAGCCATCTCATCACCACTCTAAACAGCTTCATTCTTAACACGGACACAGAGCCTTTGTCTTTATTTATCCAGACACTGCTAATCCAAGACAGTGAGGCATAAAAAAGAGTTGGGAAATAATTGAGGGAGAGCATAACAGGGAAGGGGAAACACCCTAAGATTCATTATGAAAAATCATTATGTTAAAATTCCACAGTAGTAAAATCAGAAAAGTCAGCATTCATGCTGCCTGTCACAACCAGAACCAATAAGCAGAGACAAGGACTGTATCTTTATGGATGCTTTATTCTGATAGCCAGTGATCTGAGAAGAAAACAAGCAGAAAGAGTTTCTAAGAAGAAAAGCCCTTAAAAACCATCTTATCTCAACTCAAACCAACCATTTTTAGAAGGAGAAGAAAAGTGTAGCTAAGGGGTTTGGAATTGAAGAAAAGTAGGTAAGAGGTTTGGAATTCAGGGAAAAAGTTAATCAGATAAAAGATGTAGTCAGGCAATTACCCTAGCAGTCTTTCATCTGTTGGCTGGTGATTCTTTATCTGCATTCTGGGTGATGGACATCTCTCCCTGGAGCATAATGGCTCAGACACCATCTTGATCACTTGCAGTCCTCCTGGGGCACAAAGCTCAAATTGCCTGTGGCTCTCCTGGAGTCAGGGTGGGTCCAGTCACCTCAGTTCCTAGAACAATAGCTTTCTACACGCATTAATTACTCAGCTTATTAACTATAACTTAAAATTGAAAATTTCCAACTCTTGGGCTCCCCCCATCAATAGCACCCACCAACCACAATAATTTCTCCTTAGATTGTCCAGTTGCCAAGTTGCTTCTCCCTACTGAGCTTTCTTACCTGTCACATGTCTTTCTTGAGCTCAGCATTTATTAGTTTTCCTTCTCCACCTTTTTTCAGTTTATCATAGAAAAACTAAAAAGCCTTACTTCTTTGCTATGCAAAGTATTGGTTTGGCCAAAAAGTTAGTTAGGTTTTGTTTTTTTTTTTCCTGTAAGATGTCTCTAGTAGTGTCACTGTGCAGACTGGGCTTGTCACTCTTCTACTGACCCAATGACTTGTGTTAAAAGAAACAGGTATTTATTAACAGGGTTCCAAATTTTGGGGGGGTGGGAAGCTGAATGCACTCCTGTTATGAGCCATTCTCTCCCATTAGAATCAGAAATTCTCTTGCTCCCCAAAATACTACAAGACAAAATGATGCCCAAAAGTTCCCTGTTTCCTGATCTGTCCTTAAGCTGGTTATGCAGACAGATCTCCATCCTCTCTGGCATGTGTACTTGTGAGTTTCAGAGTCACCATATTCTCACAGCAGTTCTCTCCCTCAGGATCTCGGGTGTGCTGCTCCCAGTTTCCATGTAGTGGTCCAGGACCACATGCACTGCATAGGGTCCCAGAAACTGGAACCCAGGGAGGCACATGTCCCAGAGTGGGACCCTGCCTTTAGGGGTGGGCTCCATCCTCTGTGGGGTCTAAGCCCCTGCTAGGCCCAGCATCTCCTGTACCCACAAGCACTCCTGCCCACCTCTGAGCAGGGACAGAGCCCAGAACATCTAAATACCAAAGCCCGGAGAGAGAGCTTTCACCAAGTTCCAAAGCAAGAGAGAAAGCAATTTCTCCATCCCAAGCACCTGTACCAAGAGCACAAGTGAGAGTGAGTGAGAATGACAGAGAGAGAGTGCATGCCTTTCACCCTTTACTTTAAAAGGATGAAATATCCCAATATCCCACATAAGCAGGAAGCCAGTGGGAGTGTCCAGCTTTTCCTATGGTGCATCAGTGTCCACCATTATTGTCAGCTTCTCAGTGTCTTTGGCTGTCATCTTTAGTCAGGACAAATGTTTCCCAGCTGCGCACAGGCATCTTTTTGTCCGGGGTGGGGCATCACCCCCGCCCCCAACTTACACAGGTGCTATCTGAGCTTCCCCAGCCCTGGCTCTGTCAGGGCTCTGTCATGAGTAACTCTACTGGCACAGATTGCATAGCCACATTGTCTTTGTCTACCGAAACAGCCTCCTTCCAGAGCCCCTCCCTACAGGAAGGCAGGGGCTGCAGTAATTTGCCTTTGTTATGCAAATACACCCTAAACACGGTGCCTTCTGCTCCCTGGGCTCCTCCCTGCCTTGGAGAATTCACAGTATTTTTAATCTGCTGTCTTGGCAGCCTACTCCCCACCACCCCCTCACTACCCTGTGGCACCCCTCCCCAGCCTCTTTCCAGGATTGGGGGGATTTCTGCTCGACCTAGGCTCTCTGTTTTCCAGGGACCTCTGGTCTGACCTACCCTGATATAGCAGCAGTTAGTTGCTTTTAACTTCTTTCTAAACAATTTTGTTAGGTTGTATTGTGACAGCTGTCATATCAGCGAGCTTTTAAAACAAACTTATCAAAATTGGTGAATTTTTGTGTAGCCATTTTAATACTGAAGATGGAAGAAAATACACATTGTCAACATATTATGCCTTATTATTTCAAAAAAAGTAAAAATGCAATTAAAATAAAAAAAAGCTTTCTGCAGTGTGTGGAGAAGGTGCTAGGACTGCTTGAACCTGTCAAAGTGGCTTGAAAAGGTTCATGCTGGTGATTTCTCATTGGACGATGCTTCACAGTCAGGTAGACCAGTTGAAGTTGATAGCAATCAAATCAAGACATTGAGAACAATCGGCGTTCTACCACTCGGGAGATAGCCACACACTCAAATACCCAAATCAATAGTTATTGGTGAAAATAAAAAGTGTGTCTTTTATTTTACGGAAAAAACTAAATGGACTTTTTGGCCAAGGCAATAAACACCCAGAATACTGGCTTTTTTAAAAAAAAATCAGATACTGCAAATTCTTCCCTCATCTGTACCTTCCTGCCCCTAGCACTTCAGAGGTTGCTGGCCTGATTTCCAACTGCCAACACCTGCATTCACACCTGAGGCATTATCTGGCTAGAGAAGGGTGTTTGGTCCATGGAAACAGCAAATTGCAATTGCCCATAGATTAATGCCTGCTTCTCTCCCAAGCCAGTACCTCTCGAACAGTAACCAAAAGAATTTGTTGTGTAAATACCCAAACTCTGTTAACCTTAGTGGCTTGCAGTGGATGAGTCCAGCTGCGTGTTATACACCAGCTTGCAGGTTACCAGCATGATCACGCTCCACTGACCACGACGGTCAAGTGCCTGAGAACAGAAACTTCCCTGGCTATCCTTTCTCCCTATCTCATTTTGCTATAACCCTGCCAATGCTCCCTAGGATTACCTCCCAAATCAACTGCACATACCCAGTACTCAAAGCCCCATTTCAGAGAGCACTTCCTAAAACAGCGTTATACCCAAAAGAGCATCTAACCTGGCCCTAAGGCTATATAGCTTTATGGAGAACAGGCAGAGCTTTGGAATCAGTTTGTCTTTATAATCGCTTCAATATTGGTGGGTTAAATCTTGAGTTAGATTAAATTTCTGCCGACACTACTATAAGCAGAAGGAGAGAAGATGTTGGGAAGGGTCTGAAAGAGGTTTTACTCTCCTGCTATCCAAAGACAATTCCAAAGGATGCAGCTCTTTTTATCTTTTTCATTTCACTTACATTCCAGAATGGATATACCAGGGTCTTTTTCCCCCGCTGTTTCCCATTTCTATTTTCATGATCCATATGCAACTAACATATTTTTTATTATCACTTTTATCATGTGTTTAGAAATTGTATATAATTTACAATTTTACCTCTGATTTCTGTCCCAACCACCATCGTATTTTTCTTGTCTAGTCTTATACTTTTGTTTTTAAGGTGAACTGAAAAATAATTGTAAAATTTAAGAAAAAAGACTGCTAGGATCTGCAATAAAATTGAATTAAACATAGAAATTAGGAAGAATTTAGTCTTTGAAAATTCTTTTTCCTCTTTGGAACATAGTGTGTCACTCCATTAATTTCGGCCTCCTTTTATGTCTCTCAGTAAAACACGGGTTATTGTTTCAAATAATAAAACACATTTTTCTTATTGCAAATATGAAGTTCATTTGGTTGCAAATACGAAGCACATATTTCTTAAAGTGAAATTAGACCTAGAGCTAAAAATAAATAAAGGTTGAGAAAAGGTTGTTTCTTTTTATAGAGAATTCAATCCCAACATGGTACAATGAAATGGATACTTGCTCCAAGTGCAGTGATCTATTTTAGTTTACAGATAAAAGTTCAAAAAGTTTTAATTCAAAAAAGGCTTCCCGCATGCAGGCAGTTTTTACATCTTCAGTGCATTTGAATAATATTAAAGGTCTGCAACCTTTGATTTCAGACTGCAACAGCATGGACAATATAACATTAATGCCATGACTGAGAGTTTTGGTTTTTGAAATTTTGTATTTCCATATACCCCCTTCCCCAAAATGACTTGAAAAGCTTGCAACAAAGAACATGCGTGTTAAGGCTAATTAAATGAGAATCAAGAAAAGAAGAAAGAAGCAATTGTTTCCTTTCTCACAGACAAAGGCCCAGCCTTATTTTGGTTAGGTACTTTTAGATTCTGAGGCAAGTACCAAGTGAGTTGACTGTTTTAAGCACAAGACTGCGCTATACCTCACAGAGATCGCTAACTCTAGAAGACATACAGACCCTGGAAAACAGAGGGCGATGCAGTGAACTCATGAGAACTTTGAGTGGCAAGTGTTGCTCTCATCTGTTAAAGGAAATGGACTTCAAAACTGCCTTTGCCTTTAACTCACTGTAAGATGTTGGCCAAATGACTCAGCCTCTCTTGGCCTCTAGTTTTTGCAACTACAAGTTATAAATTCTCTTCCAGCTCTCAAATCTTCTGTCTAAAATTTCACTCCGACTAGCTAAATCTGGGTGACTTTCTAAATCATTTGTTTGCTCACTTATGTTTACTGGCTTACAGCAATCCAGAGACTATACCTATTTTTAACACCTTTATTGAAATATGATTTATATAGCATATATTCATATTACCCATTTAAGTTTACTGTTCAATGGTACTTTTCGTTAAAATTCTTAATCACTTCCTCAATTTGGGTAAAGTAGAAGGGGTTGCTTAGACCATAAATCGCTTGTATTAAATAGGCAGTAAGTTGAGTTTAATGAACCTGTTGGTAGACAAGAAGTTACCTCAAGTCACATTTTCTCAATGTCCTTTCAACTTTTTTTTCTTTCTTTCTTTCTTTTTTTTTTTTTCTGTTGCGCCGTTCCTGGAAGTACTGCAATACCAGGTCGAAGCGTGGAGTGGACGGAGCAAACCCCTATTCCATCTCCTAATTCCAAAAATCCATTTAATATATTGTCCTTGGATAGAGGATGTATCAGATATTTAACTGATAAGAACAGATACTACACTTGATCTTAGCCAAAAGGCTGAGAAGTGATCAACATTTGTAAAATTTATTTCTTATTGAATTTTTTGGGGTGACATCAGTTAACAAAATTATATAGGTTTCAGGTATACAATGCTACATTACATCTTCAGTATATTGTATTGTGTATTTACTGACTCAGGTAACTCCTTTCATCACTATTTGAGATGTTTTAAATAAAATTTTAATTATTTTGTTTGACACTTCTCAAATTCCCATGATGTCAGATATAATACTCAAGTATAGATATAAAAGCACTTTAGAGACAAACAAAACACACTTGGGGGATTCACAGTCTGCTCAAGACACTGCGACTGGTGAACCACTGTCAGAGAACAGAGACTCGAAGACAGCTTTTAGGGCTCAACAATGAACCACAAAGGACAGAGACGTAGCTCTGATCTGCTACTACCCGGCTTCGCTATGTGGTCTTGGGAAAATTCTGTGCCTTCGTTTTCCCGTGCTAGCTAAAATGCCAATAATTATAATACAAGCTCTATCATTGTGACCTTAATAGACATTTTTATTCATTAAATATCATGTGAAATTAATATTAACCACCCTCCAAAGTTAAATTATGAACTTCAGATAACAAAATGTACGTGTTGTGATGAAAACCAGTGGCCATAATTGGACTTTTATGCTACTATAATCATAAAAAAGGGATAGAAAAATAAGGTGCTTAGTGGTTAAATCATAATCAAAGCCAAAGATTCATATTCTTAATTTCAGAGTAATTTATAGACAAATGCTTCCAGTTATTCCTGTGGTAAGTTTTCATAGTATTTATTTAACCCCCCCATGTAGAAGATGGCTCTGACATACCATATACAGTGGAAGTCAAACTGAATTTCATGGCTGATCTACATGATCTGCTAAATTCCATGTTTGATGGCTTTGCACTTATGATACAAAATATTGCTTTAACATGATTTTTGTCTAGTGTCTTCCCACACTGAAGTCATTAATCTGAATCGAGATGGAGAGAGATGTCAGAGGAAGTGGGTGGTGGTGAACATGTGGATCCTGAGCTGGTGGCTGCTCCAATGTAAGCTACCAAGTTGGTAACTGCTCTCCACGCTGCAACACGGAAACGAGAAATTCTAAGATATTCCCTGCGTATAGATGAACAATAAACAACTTCTCACATTAGTGAACAGTAAAATAAATTAAGTACCTACCACAGGCCAAACCCTAAGCTAAGTGCTGTGGCATATGCACAGATGAATGACAGAAAGTCCCTGACTTACAGAAGGGTGGGAGGAATGCATGAGTAGCCTTACTACAAGGCAAAGGATGAGGGGTATGGTAACGGGGGGGAGGGGGGGACACACACTGACTGAGGGTTCAGGAAGTCCTCTGCAAAGAGTGGCAATTTGAGCCAGTCTCGAAAGGTAGACCTTAATCACCCACCTTAACCCAAATTAAGTCACCATGTCTAAATAGATTTTAATTAAAGGACTTAATCATCAGTAAAAGATTTGACAAATTATCTATGTATATACAAAGTAAATATGGAGTCACATGTTATATATATTGCATTTATAAAAAATCTATAATGTGATTATCAGAAAAATTAAAGCTCAAGAGTAAATGTAAAATCAGAAAAGTTACTCCCTTTTGTCTAAAATATAATCCCCAGCCCTAAATATTCAGGTACAAATATTCAGGTACAAACATTATCCTACGGCTTCCAGCATATATGACATGGGAAAAAGAGGCTGATACTTTTTAAAAATATCAAATAGTAGCTTCCCAAGTAATGAATTCCTCAGGTAATGTGAAAGTCACATGCATAATCAAGAGCAGAAAGTTGTAACCTGGAGATTAATGCACTGGAAATAGTTGGGTCTCGGTTTATAGTGATTTTCCTTCTGGACCACTCAGCTTCCCTCGCACTGTCTCCAGTTCTGGGTCAGCAAGCACACTGCCCTCCAGGCACGGCCCTGCCCTCACGCACCCAGGATGCCGTTGATGTATGAGACCAAATCATCAGATAATGGAGAACTGAGTGCTCGGGCTTTTCTAATTTTCACAGAAAATGAACTTTAATTCAAAACTATGCCTGGCTAATTAAACTTTCCTGTGATCTAATTTGCCCTAATTATTTCCATAAATTGAGATGTAACAGGGGTTATATAAAATTATTGTAACATAAAATTGAGTTTTAGTCTGAGTTCTTATCTCAGATGAGGTTTCTGAATTGTTGCAACCTGTTGCTGGATGTGGGTGCCATTATTCGAAACTCAGAACTATTAGAGAAGGTAAATTCACATAAACAAAAAGGCTTTTTCTCTCTCTCTGTGAAGCCTTAAGGTCAAGTTTCACTCCCTGAAAATACTAAAGGTTGGAGTTATACTGTATGAATAAAGCTGACCCAACAATTCTGATACAGATCCAATGAAAAACTGAGTCAACTAAATTCAATACCTTGACTGTCTAATACTAACTATAAGTTAAACCACTTTCTACTTCCTGAATCTTCCTGAATGATGTACAATCTAATTATATGCTTTATTAGAAAGCAATAACAGTCTCTACCAAGTTATATATTTATATCTCTGTGGCACTAGGATGGCAACTTTTGAAGAACACCCCACACTTATTGTTTGTTAATGGGAAGGAAGGGAGAGGGCAACCACCTGTCAGAAAAACCAAACGCTTATCACAAATGGCAAATGTTAAACTGAACCAAAGACCTTGCTCAGCCTTAGAGCCAGCATTCAAAAGAAGATATGAATGAAATGAGTTCACAACCCAAACCACTAAAACAAGCAAGAATTCAGACCTTAGCTAGACGTTCTTCATTTTGGTAACTAGATCAGTTCCTACTTATGTTGGTATGAACTTCATGATGGCCGGGGCTGAACTCCATCAATGGGAATGACTGCCATCTATAGAATTCTTATGAAACTGCCTGATAAAATGTTTTTAAATCAATTAAATAAATATATCAAATTAAACTCATCTATATTTTTAATGCACCTCATTGTAGTTCATTATGTAAGACCCCCATATGTTCTGTATCATTAGTGAAACATTCCCAGTGGTGTAATGATGTAGTACATACACATGGGGAAAAGTAATGCGTTTTTCATTTCTTCTGCACATTTCATTACAGGGTGGAGATGCTGTAATTTTTCACTTAAGATTCCATTTTGGCGTGAGAACGGGGAAATAGACCTAGAGCTAGAGCTGTGTCCAATTTCTCTAATTTCATAATTCACAGCAACCGATAATTTGCTGAAGATACGTTTTCTCAACAGTCCCCTTCCCACCAGCGCTCAGGAGAAGAGGTATAGAAGCTGCAGTTTTTAGCATTTGTTTTCTCCAAACAAACCAGAGACGTCTGATTTTTGAGGGAAATGAATTCTTTCATTCACATCCACCGTTTTTCCAATGCTAATTGTAGTTCATGCTCCAGCTTAAAGGGAAATTTCAGTTTGTGGCAGATGGGAAATGTAGAATCCCACACTTGCAAAGGTAGCCCCCTTGGATATTTGTTTTAGGGATGACCCATTATAGTGTACCTTTTCTTTTGCTTGATTGGTGTAACTACAGCTTTTTGACAACCTCATCAAAAATGCCTGCTCCACAGAGTAGTCTATAACTCTCTAGGATGATATGAAAAGCTGTTCTGTCACAGCTTGTAATAGCTGTGCACTGATGATTGTAGTGCATTTTTTCTTAAATGAAAGGTTACAAGACACACAACGGTAAAAAAGTTGTGTCTCTATGGGATGTTTTAGGGTCCCAGGTGTCTACAACTTCTCCACTTTGTGGAGACTGTTTCCCCTCTTCTTCCTCACTTACCTAGATCAATGAAGGGGGCTTCTCATAGTCTAAGCATGAAACTGTCTGTGACATAGCCTTCCCCCTGTGTCCCAGCCTCACCTCATCTTGGCCCAGGTGTACAAGGCAGCCGCAACATATTGGTCTTCCTTGAGCCCCATCCCTGACCTGCACAAGTCAAGAAGCAAGCCTTTCAAGAAGGAAGGTGTGTTATTACATGCTATTTCATTACAACAGTCCTGCTGAACAGGGACAGCCAAGTGGGTTCAATTAAGTGTTTTTTGGGATGTGTGGCTGCCAATTGTCAGTTGAGACCAGACAATGTACTTCATTCTCCCTGGGGTGGGGTACCCAGAAATATGCACTTATTTCTCTCACCATTTGCAAATATCTGGTCTATTTTCCATTCCTTCACTTTATGTGAATTTTAATAATTACTGTACTCTTTTCCTTCGAAGTGCTTATATAGGATCAAAAGCCCTGGTCAGGGAGAGAAGAAGAAGAAAAAGGAAAGGGGTGGAAGAGACCCCCCACAAGTTAGGAGGGGAAAAATGTTCACATAACAGCCAACAAGCCAGGAAGGCCCAGTTGTCTACTAAGTGCCTCTTGAATAATAAGGCAGGAGGACAATGATGTTGAATGGTTACTGTTTTCTGTTCAGCATCATCTCCTTGTCTGACATTGAACTTGATGCTTACCAAGGTCATAGCAGACCCAGTTCCTCCTGCACTCTGCAAGCTGTAATAGTGGCAGGTATCCGGGGCACAGATATGCAATGGCTACAGTATTTTGTTGCAATAAGATGTGATAAAGAACAAATACTTGGCAAGTGAGTAAGCTAGATTCTCTAATGCCCACTCTACTGTTCTGTTTTCTAAATTTCAGACTCTGCAGTGAGACATGGGCACTCTAAGAAAAATAATTATCAAGGCCAAGCTGGGATGCAAGTCTACCTCTGTTTGCTGCCTCCTGTCTCTGACAGATTTCCATGCGATTCATCCCAAGTACACAGCATCTACCATGCGATACTCTGTTAGTAGACAAATAATGACCCACATACAGCTGTGCACATTATCTGGCAGACAGATGTTGGATCAGGGCGGGTGTTGCTGCAGCTCATGTGCAGGAAGAAAAAGAACAGTCCATAGTGCTAATTCTCTTCTTTCTTAACAGGCTCACTATTTGAACCAGACCCTCCACTTGGTTTATCTGTAGAATGTAGAAGATGCAGTCTCTTCTTGATGTTCTCCTGTTTCAGGGAGGAGTTGACCAGGTTAAAGGTTTTGGTCATGAAATAAAACCTCTGATTCCAGACTTTAAACAGGAATGCTCTCACTTTCCCCACTCTCCATAACCATGTTCCCAGGGGACTGGGGAGTTTAAGCTGAAATTAGATGGCTGCAAGTGCTACCACCTGCTACAAGTTCATCAGTTTTTGCTGGCTTTACAGTAGTGTTGGGTTTCAACAGCTTGTGCAGTAAAAGATAGAGAAGAGATCAGTGGCCTTGTCATAGGTACCATTTTTTTCTCACTGACTTGCCTCATTTTGCCGCCTGCACAGCCAGGCTGTGAGCGAGCATTGCTGTCCTTTCTCTGGCTTCCCCTCATTACCAATGCCCACATGAATGAGACCAATGGAGGTGGCCACAAATGTCTTCCCCACCTGAGGGAGTCAGAAGTGCACAAAGCTGACTCTATATTATGTATAGATTTTCCTTTTTCATCAGCACACACAGGCTGGGGTGGTGAGGGAGATGGCCCTAGTCTGATGAAATTCACACACACACACACACACACACACACTTGGGGCAGTCTCAGACTGACATTTGGAATGGAAAATAGATAAAAATGTCCTAAAAGCCACTCCTGAAACAGAGCACAAACAAATGCGAATGGATCTCAGCTGGAAATCTCTGGTTTTAAGAGATTAGGAGAGGTCAGGAGAGGAGAGGGAGCAGGAGGGAGGGCAGTAGAGTTTCTGGAATCAAACAGACTAATCCTTATTGCTCTCCTTTCACCACAAAGGACTGTGAAGGCAGGGAGGTGCCCAGTCCAAAATATCCTGCCCCACCTCTAGCCACTCCCCACCCCCAGTGGGGAGATGGCCCCAACATTAGCCTGCGCCGCAGACAGTGCGCCGGTCAACAGCACCCGCCTCCCTGTTACGCTCAAGCATCTAGTTGTGCAACTTATGTGCGGTTACAAAACCCTCCTCCTCACCACGATTTTTGGCATTCAGCAGCCTCTCCCATTGCTCTAAACTGCTTCTGCTTTCATCCTTCTCTTCCTTTTCACTCCGCCATTTAAACTCCAGTAAATTCTTATCATCTATACCCTTCTATTCTCTGGAAGCACAAGTTATGTCCTACTCTCCATTTAAGTATTCTGCCCCAAATGGTTTCATATAAAGTCATTTCTTGCTCCAGGTCTGCTGGTCCAGGTGAGAGGCCTCACTCACTGAGTTCCTTTCTCTCTCATCTGTTTTAAATCGTTTCTTTATCCCAGCTAGATTTGACTCCATCTCTCTCTCTCCTGAGTTTTGAAGCCCACAGATTAACAAAGGGACTCTTATTAGACCACTTTATGCTGGCTGGGAGGGTACATAATGAAAATATCTAATCCGCATTTTTATTCAAAGGTCATATCTCTGTTCTTTCTCTAAATGCCCCATGCCCAGAATCCTGGGTGAAAGCAACCAGAGAACTTCAAAAGGCAGTCATTTCTTTCAACGTCGTTTTGCTAGGATTGAAACTAACACACAGAAAAATGAACTTGCCCAACTTAGTGTTTTTCTCATCAAACATTTCAGAATCAAAGTTGCTGTATGCACATTAAGACACAAATCTCTTGGCCCTTGGTTTAAAGGAGAAGCGTATAGCGGAGGGATATGAAGTGAGCCTTTCTGCCTTTTAATTTCATCCTAAACTGCCTCTAGTTTGACGCAGATAGGCAAAACCCTGGAGCCAAAGGCCAGTTGAGAGCACACAGTGCATTTGCACCCGCTGTAATTTTGGGAGACCTCATGGAGGCAGAATGCAGGGCTTTGTACATAGATTACTCCCTTCAAACTGTGGTTGCAGATGGAAGCACAGCAAGGACTGCGGGCAGGCAGGGTTTTCTCCTTGCCAGTGAATGTTTAACACCACAGGGTGGATGATCACTTACAAGCAGATACCTTATTAGGATGGCCTAGGAAACACAGTGGGTGATTAACCTTTCATCTCTGGGTTCTGAGCCTGATGTAGCTCACCACTGGAAAGGCATGGAGTGGCAGCACGTGGCTTAGCCCCTTCCTCAAAGTCCCCAGGTACCACGTTTGTGAGGCAGCCTGTGATCAACACCAGTCCAGATCCCGGGCAGCATGGAGGTGGCAGCACAGGGGAAGGTGTCCAGCACTGTCCTGTCTCCCTTTTAAACAGCTGACGTGAGCTTTTCCACACACAGATAAAATTCACCCAAATTTGTAAAGAGCAAGGGAAAAATTCCCCACCACTATTACATGGATATTCTGTCAACAGCAGTAACAGTAGCAGTTACAGAATAACTACAGATAATTACAATCATTTAATTCAAAGTACCAAGTCACTTCATGCAGAACATGACTCATTTATCATTATTGACCTTAGAAGAAGCAAATTTGCCCAAATCAATAAAGGTTCCAAATATCTATTAGAGCAGACAGAGATTGGTTACAAGTGTTAGGAGCTTCTATACACCTGGATTAACAGAGGGAAGTAGATCTGCATGGTTTTGATTAATGAAGAGATTTTTTTTTCTTTTGAGACAGTTTTTTGAAACAAAATTGACCTTAATTTCTCCTTTAATTCGTGTTATGGAAAGTCAGTTGTTTTTGTTAAGAACTTTCATTCTCATTAGTTGCTGAAACGTAGTGTAATTATAAAGAGAAGTAATCTATAAACAGGTAGAGTTCAACTTTGTTTTTAATGGACTCTTCAGGGCTCCCTGAATATTCATGGAGCAGGGTCTGTCTTGTGGGAATGGACCAGACAGCCTGGTGGGAATGGACAGACATCATCGTGTTTCTCTTTTAAAGGACTGCTGTGAGCTTCTTCACACTCAGATAAAACTCACCCAAAAAGGACTCATGGACATGGACAACAGTGTGGTGATCACTGGGGGAAGGGGAGTATGAGGGGACTAAATGGTAAAGGGAAAAAACAGATAAGATAAGATAAAGTAAAATAAATAAAATAAAATAAAAAGAGAGTACAAAAAAGAAAGAGAGGAAAAATATTCCCATCACGGTTATGGCAATGTTCTATCCACAACAGAGGTGGTGGTTTCAGAGGAACTACAGAGAATTACAATCTGCTTGGTGTGGAAATGAGAAGATTTAGGCTGCTTTTGAGTCTGAATAATAAAACTGAATGTGGGTGGAAACAGATATTAGTCAGTCCAGTCACTTAAATATCAAATAGTTCAAATTGATTCCCAGGTGTTTTACAAATACTATACCATTTAAATCCCAATGCTGAGGGCTGGTGGGGAGGCAGATAGGGAACTGCAGGGAAACTCTTCCTACCTCAGCTAAACAATACACACAGGTTAGAACACACCCCACCCAGCACCCCAGTTCAAGGTCCTAGGATAGAGACTTCAGACTTCTGTCAAAAATGGAATAGATCGTGAAATGCATTAGCATAAATTTAGCTATTGTATAAACAAAAAAAGACTATGAGTCTATTCTAAAATTGTCAAAATTGCAAGATATTCTTCATGGTGAGAATTTGAAATGATGCAAATCTACAAATGTCATCTCATAGGAACAGCCATCACTACAATGTCAGATTGTTCTCCTACCCACTCCTGAAACTCAGAGTCACACCTCCAGATCCTCTCCCCAGCTGGCTGAGAGGGGAACTGAGGCTAGCCTTCCCAAGGTCACCCAGTCAGTAAGATATAGAGCTGACATCTGAGGCCACATGAGTCTGGCTGCCAAGGCCATCCTCTTCTCGCTATTCCTGCTGGATCCATCCCCATCAGGACAAGCATGCTGCAAAGAAGTCATCTGCAAGAACTAAATCAACATTCTGAAATGGGTTTTGAATGCTCCATACCCCTGAGAAGAATAAATGATCTTTCCCACTGCTGTGGTGGTCTCTCAGGATCAGGTGCAACATAGCCCATGCTTTACATTGATTAGTTCTTGTAAAGAAGCCAAATTCCACATCCCTCTCCTTGCATATGGAGTTTAAAATCTTTACTCGAGGAACTGAGAAAATTCTCCCCAGCTAAAACTCCAGCCCAACAGGAAATCCAGGTACTGGCAGGGAGGGGGGTCAGCTGGAACCACTAAAGAAACAATTGCTTCCTTAATACCATCTGGGGAAGAGACGCTAACGCAGAGGCTGAGAACATGGAAGGAAGCTCTAAGGAAGAGGGGAAAATGCACAAAAAGCGTCAGTCACCGGGACTGAAAATTTGTTCCATTTGTGTCTCTCTGCAGGAAGAAATAAAGAAATGCTGACAAGGCATGCCAGTCCGAATCCCCTGAGCAGTTGGCCTGTTTGACTTTGTGTGATGGTGGGCCAACCTGTGTGCCTGCCGGCTCACACCACCGGAGCTCTTCAAACACATTCTATAGATCCCGCTAATAAATTCCATTTGGCTGCAAACCTTTCCCAGTTCCAGGCAGTCGCCTCTGAAGTGTAAGAGCAGCCTTTCTTTAAGCCAGGCTACTGCCACTTACTGGTGATCTGTACCTCTTTGGAAAACTAATCTGTGCTGCATTTAAAGGCAGGAAGCGGAGTTTGAATGAAAATGCAGTACCATGGCTAGAGGACACAGCTCTCACACCTTCTGCAGAACCAGAATAAGTGCTATGTTTTAAAAATATATATGTATGTGTTGGCAACATTGAAAAGGGGGCTAAAAAAACATCCCCCTCAGAAGTGAGAGCAGCAGCAAAAGAAACGTTAGCGCCCTGCTGACGGGAACAATAGAGCATATGGACATCACGCCATGCTTGCCAAGCAGACGAGGGCAGGATGATCAAAATGGCGTCAATCTGCTTCTCTAATAGCAGAAGAGTCATCTGCATGAACACTGTCTCCAAGTGTGCAACGAGGCTCTTTAATTGCCTGAGAGAGGAAGGGTTTGGTTGGCATTTTAGCCAAATGTACTCCTTCCACTGGGGGCTTCTATCTCAGAATACTTCCCATGGTGAGTCTGAGGTGGCCACCATCTGTGGGTCTGCACACCTGAGACCTTGCACTGAAGTGGAACATCACCCTGCAAGGGCTCTCACCCCAGAAACTGTTCTTGCCTGTCACTGGGATGGAGCTGATTCAACCATGATGTAGAACGTAGGCCTGCAAAGCTCAGCTCACGCTGAGGCTTTACCACTGCCTCCCAAGCAACTTCCTGGTTCCCACCTATTTCCTTCTGAATCCAGTCCCTTTTTCCTTCAAGAAATCTATAAGAAAAGGTTGCAAACCTCAACACAAATCTCACATTCAACCTTTTTCTAATTTTTTATAAATTTTGCATTTTTAGTCACAACAGTGATTGAAAGGGAAATGTAGATAGCTTGATGCAGCCCATCAGGTCTTCTGAGAACCACCTTGAAACATATGTTCTATTGCTGTGGATTAACCAGCACATTACCTCCCTCCATGTTTAATTAGCACTCTAGGACCCTGTTTCTCTCCATGAGGGCTTTTTGATCCAAAAAGCATGCTGCGAGCATAAGTAGAGGTCTTGGGTCTTTCACGCTTCTCTGTGGCTAAAATACTGCACAATAATGCATCTCCCAAATTTATGTTTCAAGCATAGAAGCCCTTGTCTGATCTCCAGACACACATATCTGATGCCGCGTGTACAGCATCTCAACCTGAATGTCACACCAGCATTTAAAGTTGTGACATGAATGCATTCATATCTCTTAATACCCACTTCCTCCTTTCTACTCCAAATTATATCATGTTTCACCTGGACCACTGTGAAACTCTCCTTCCTGGATTATTATTCTTCAAACCCTGAGTCTCCTACCACATACTTTAGGGAAAAAAAACTCAAGTATTTTGAAAACATTAATTATAAGACTGTACTTTCCTACTTAAAATGTTTTAGTGACTTCTCACTGCACTTATATTAAAAGCCACACTCCTTGCCATGACACTTGAAACCAAGGACAACTTCATGTGCTCTCTGATTTCATTTTCTTCTGTACCATTCTCTCTGTAAACCTCACAGCTGCAGTCCTAGTGGCCTCTTTCTAGTTCTTTAAACCTGCAACATACTTTCCTGCTTCAGTGCCATTGCACAAGTTGGAATGCCCTTCCCCTAGTCCTTCCATGGTTTGTTTTTCCTGTTCCCTCAGCTCATAGTCAAAATGTCGCCCCCTCAGAAACTTCTATGCTAATCCTTTCTAAGCAGCATTCTCTGCACTCCTCCATCACTCCTATCCATCCCTGGATCACAGCCATTCCCTTCATAGTTCTGATCATATGTGTCTATTTCTTTCCTTGTTTATTGACAACCCCCCACATTCTACCCAAAACTCCATGAGAGCAGAGCCAAATGTTCACTCAGTGCCAAGCAAATGTCTGACACATAGTAGGCACACAGTAAATACTAGCTAATGAATGAATGTGCCAGAGGAGCAAAGGAAGCCAGAAGTGTTGAAAAGGGAAGTGAACAAAGAATAAAATTAAATGAGAAGGCAAAATATTGGGCTATTATGTGCAAGGGGTGGAAGAAGGAAAAACCTTCAAGTCAAGGAATATAATTTACTGTCAGACATAGTTTTAGCATACAAAAAAACATGATATCCGTACTAAGAACATTCTATGTAAACAATGACCTTCGGGAACATTAATGTGATCATAATTGTATTGGTCAAGGTAACGCTAACCACTGTTACAGATTAGCCTGTAAATTTCAGTGGCTTAACACAGTAGAAGCTTACTTCTCACCCTCATGATAGTTCCATGTGGGAGTTCCTAGTCGGGTAGATCTCCTTGAAGAGATGAACCAGAGACTCAGGCTCTTCCATCTTCAGCATGTGGCTCCCAATGTCACCAATGGGGGGAAAGTGCCTGGGTGGGGGGCGCTGCCTCCATTCTAGCTAAGTGGAAAGGGGAAGGAAGATGAAGGGTCATGAGTGGGGAAGCTTCTATGGGCCAGGCCCAGAGCTGGGTATGTCATTTTTGATTACCTTCCACTGGCTGAAAATCAGTGTCGTGGCCTCGCCCAACTGCCAAGGAGCACTAAGAAATGCAGCTTAGCTTTGCGTCCAGGAAGTAGAGGAAATGGGTTGGTGATCTGTGTCACAATATCCTTCAACTTTGAAGAATGCCTTTTAAATATTTTATTCAAGTTGTCAGTTATATGAAAAGAAATGATGTTTACAGCATATGACTGGCAACCCTAAAAATAGAATTGAGCCCATTTAGCACATACTTTGTAATAAAAATTTCCTCAGGTGCCATAGGGCACCTTCCTTGAGGTCTGAGTCAGTCTCTTTCATTCACAAGTGAGCTGCAGGAAACAGTGAAACGTGCTCTCTGCTCCGAGTCCTTAAAGTGTTAATGTGCAAGGTCTGTGTGCAGAAGGCAAGCTGCCATAGATCTCACTGACTTTGGCAGCAACTCAGAGGTTATATTTTTCTCAGGGATGAAATATTCTTGGATAATTGTTCCAACATGTGAGACCCAAAAATGTTTTGGTTTTTTTTTTTTTTTTTTTGGTAGAAAATGATCTCAGGAAATAGAAGCAGACAAAAAAAAAAAAGCCTACTAAGTTATCTAGTGCATCTCTTGAGAATCTAATCAGATTTATATATTTCAAGATATTTCACAGGATAATCCACCTGATGTGGAACAGTGAGCCGTGGACCTCCCTGTCAGCCTGCCTTCATGGTGCCTGACACACGAGCCTGCGCACATGTACCATCGTCATTACTCTCAAACACAGGCCGAGCTGGCTTTCGGGGTGTGCGTGGACTGAAACTCTGTGATACAGTAAGAGAGATGCTGGAAAAAAGACATGTCCAAAAATATCTCCCCACCTAGCATGTAACACTTTCCTAAAATTCTGCTATGAATGAATACATAATATAAACCTTTCACCTTTGTGTGAATTAGCTTACCAGATCCCTTTCCTCCAGGACACCTTGCCAAGATAAGAACATTAATATTTTAAAGAAAAAATAAGATGGATTATACAACCCTGTTCAGGAAGAGGAAGCCAGGAGTCCAGCTCTGTGCATCTACAAATAAAAAATTGTGCAAAAAAAAAGTATGTCATTGTCAGACACATGTAGATATTCAAGCTCTTTTACTTATATTGAATTCAATCATGGCACTTCGGTTCTGCAATATCAAGGAAAAACTGTATTTTATTTTAACATTTGAACAGATTACTATAACCAATTCTTCTTGTCATCTATTTCAACCACATTTAAGGGTCTAGGCTTATGACTCCCTCCTGGATTATACTCTCCTCTAATCTTTCTATTTTGCAGATTTAAAAAAAAAAAAACAAAACCTGAGACCTGGTATTAAGATCTCACTGTGGCAGAGCTGTGTCTATAACTCAAGTCTCCAGACTTGTCATTCATTGCTCTATATATTATGTGATGGTATTTAATATTTATAAAGTCTTTACTTAGTTCTGGGTGCTTTGAGTTAAACAAAGGAAGAATTTGGTCAATTCCAGCTCTAAAACACTTTATTTTGAGGGGAGATTAGACCTATACATAAAATAATTAGGAGAAACACTGACGTTACTGGCGAATACTTTGTCTCCATTCCTGATGTTTCCTTCCCATAAAGGGAATTCATAAAGGGAAGCTCTGGGTTTCACCCTGCTACAGTTTAATTTGGAAGGATCATGGGGTATGCACAGTTCTGCTTAGTCCTTCTTCCTCTTACAGGCAACCCTTACTGAAGAGAGTTCAAGGTCACAACTGCACTCCCATACCCTCAGTCTTCCTGCCTAAAATAAAATGCATAATTCTGCCCAACTCAGAGCTTCAGCTGCAGCCCAATCTATTCTCATACCATCCTAGGTCCTCCCAGTGTAGTCACTCTTCTTTGTTTTGCTCTTCAAATTGTTTAGTTCTATACTGGGGAACAAAACTGTTATTTATTGGTGACACCTTGGACAATAATCTCTCAAAGTTTGGGAGCTCAAAATAAGGAGGAATTTTTCAAGTATTTGGGACTTATAATATCACTTTAAAAGCATAAGTGGAAAGGGAAGAAGCCGTCACAGGTGAGGAAATCTACATCAGACCAATGAAGATGCTGGACTGTGAAGACAGAGAAGATAATTTATGTAGAGGAAGAGAAGCCTAAAATCTCATAATTGGAAGAAGTCTTCCACAATGAGAGTTTGCACACTTGAAGGTCCTCAAGAACCAGACAGGTAAAAACATAAATGTGTATAGCAAATAATGATGAAAATAAAATATGGTAGCTCAATGGCAATCAGTGAACTAATGAGTTCATGCAACATTAAATGTATGCAAACTCTTTTTTTAAATTTTTGGTGGTAATCAATGGGCTTATCAAACAAAAAAAAATCCATCTATGAGGATAGTCAATTGATCTCTTCTATGTCATTTCTAAAAAGTAGGTGTTCAGCCGATGCCAAGTGACGCCACCTCCAGAGGTGCTGCCAAGGCACTGCTATGATGATCAGAAACCACCCTCCCACAGAAGCAAAATCTGCCTCCTGATGTTCACACCCCCTTCCCTGCTAATTTTATCCTTGAGGCCATACAGAACTAGCCTACCTCCACTCATATTGGAGACATTCACTAGACCACTGTAATCAGTGGTCATGTCTCCTTCTGAGTGTCCTCTAAGGACGTGATTTCTATTCCTTTTGCCATCCTTGCTGTCCACCTTCAAAAAAATAAAAGGTTTTATTTAGTCTGGGTACCTTTTAAAATGTAGTTTCAAACATTTTATAGGACATGTTATCACAAGTATGTGATAATTCACAGTGGTTCAGGGGAATACAGGATTATAATTTCCAGTGTTAGACACCCCTTATTTATCCCTAATGATGCCACCTTAAGTCATGTTACATCAAAATGAAGTTACTGTTGACTAAATCTTCATCACCTTGATTCATATTGTTGGTAAGCCACATGGCACACCCTACACTTGAACAGTACAACATAGAATATTGTTCAGATTCCATTTCATCACATTAGGGCTGGCCCCTTATTCTAATGAACAATGTGCAACAAGCATTTGAATACCTATTGTACTCTCATTGTGCCTCTCATTTCTTTGGGTGTTAAGAATTTGGAGATAAAAGTCTGGGCCATCAAACAGATTAAATGCTGTCAGGACACTGAGAAGTAAATATAAGAAATCCAAAAAATGATCCACACTATAATGCTATACATATGTAAAATTCCATGGGAACAAAGATGAGGAAGCATTTAATCTTGTTAGGAACATAGGGAGTAGTGAGAAAGTTATAGAGAGAATATGTTATTCAAGTAGGCCTTCATAGCAGGATAGGAGTTTTTGTTGTTTCGTAAAGACTTTTTTTAGTGTAGTTTTTGATTCGCAGCAAAACTGGGGGGAAGGCACCAAGATTTCTCATATCCCCCTTGATAGCCTCTTCCAGTTATCAACATTCCCACATAATAATCACCCAAAGTCTATAGTTTACTCTTCATTCTTGGTGTCATACATTCTATGGGTTTGAACAAATGTATGACACGTTTCCAACATTTTGGTAACATGCAGAATATTTTCACTGTCCTAAACAAATCCTCCATACTCTGCCTATGTATCCTCATCCTTCCCCCTGGTAACCTCTGACTGTTTTAATGTCTCCATAGATTTGTCTTCCCAGAATGTCATGTAGTTGGAATAATACATTACCTAATTTTTTTCAGATTGACTTTTGTCACTTGGTAATATGCATTTTAAGATTCGTGTATGTCTTTTCATGGCTTAATAACTCATTTCTTTTTAGCACTGAATAATATTCCATTATCTGGAGGTATCGCAATTCATTTATCTGTTCACCTACTAAAGAACATCTGGGTCACTTTCTAAGTTTTGTCAATTATGACTAAAGCTGCTATAAACATCCTTGCGCAGGTGTTGGTGTGGACATAGGTTTTCAAATGATTTGGGTAAATAACAAGGAGTGCTACTGTTCAATGATATGAAAAGAGCAAGCAGGAGTTTGTCTGTTTTGAGCAGGGAGACCTATAGTACAAGATTATTTGCAGATGATGGAACCCCTTGAAGAAAAGTTACCCAGGTGTGAAAAGACAGGACACCTGAAGGAAATGGGCAGATTAGAGCATAGGGCATGTGAAAAACAAGGCAAGAAATAAAGGCTGACGTTTTAGGATGAAGACATGAACTCTAAGCTAAAGACAATAAACCACCACCAAGAGCTTACAAAGCAAAAGAGTGATGACTCCACATTTTGTCTTTTCTGATTCTGACAAGTAAAATATTCACCTTTCCTTTCAGACTCCTGCCATCTGTCTACTTGATAGTGAGTAGTATATTTTCTTCAAGTCATTGACTAAAAGGTTGAAGAACGCCGCCCAGCCAGGCAAAAGTCCCCTTCATGTTTACCTCATCCCATTTATCTAGTGACAATGGAAGCAGGGGGAAAAGATGAGGGAAAGAATCTAAGGGAAAGTGTGCCATGCTCTCTGCACATGAGAGAATATTAGGATTTAGGGACAATCTGATTATGCAGGAAGATAGAGAGTTGGAATCAAGGATAACTTCAAAGTCTATAGCCTGGGTGAATGGGAAAACTGTAGTTCCAGAAACAGAGAGTGAGATTTTGAGGAGAGAAAGAGGTTAAGCAAAATGCACTGACTCTAGTTTGGGAGCTATTGAATCATACTGAATCAGGGAGTCAGAATGGTCATAGGTATAGAGTCCTGGCTAGAAGACTGTCGTAATTTAAGACTGAAGTTTGACTGAGAAACCAGGGTTGGAAATGGAGGTTTGGACGTCATCCGCTTTGATGGATATCTGAAACCCTGAGGGTGGACAGTGTTTTGGAAGGGAGCAAAGTTGAAAAGGTGAAAATAATGAAGTCAATAATTAACGTGATTTATTTTGTTCATATCTGTTTTATTAATAGATGAGTAAGCAAGTGATACAAATAAGTTTGTGAATTTCTGTCCTCCATCTATAATGACTTAAGGACATGGGAAGAAGAATATAAGATGAGTTGAACAAAATTGTAAACACTAAAAGACCACATCAATAGCCTGACTCTTCTCTACATATCAGGGACTCAAAGAAACCTATCCAAACCCAGACCAAACTCCGAGCTCTGTGTTTAAAGTGCGGTCCAACTGAAACGTGAATCTCCTTCCTTGAAATGTTGTGATGGCAGAGACAAAAAATGATGCTGATAAGAAACACAAACTAAAACCAAAGTGATGCCACTCGTATTTCATTTGTATTTAATAAAGTATGCTTTCATTACTTACTACTCAGCCATAGAAACACTGATACCTGTTTCTTATTTTGTCATTGAGCTCTTGTTAATCTTCCTTCACTCCAGCTTTTACCCTCGCTTCTGATGGCCTGAGAGGAGGGAGCGTGTGCGCATGGGCACACAATGAGCTTTATTTCGTGCTGCAGGCCATTCCTCTCCACTGAGAAACGATGTGTTTTAGAGGTTTGTTCACAGTAAAACAATAAGAGTCTGAAACCCAATATCTCATTTCTTATATATCTCTCCATTAAACATCTTGTCTCTCAAGTTACTATGAAGTAATAGGGAAAGGTGGGTATCAGTTTTTTAAAAATTCTTGTACAATTAAAATTAAAATTTGATACAAAATCACTTCCAATTCAACATTTTTTTATTTCCAGCAACTGGCAACAGGCGCACCCTCTTCGAGGTCACACACTATTTCTCTGCATCCTCTTGTTTGAGATTATCAATTTGGTGGTGAAGCGCTCCCATTAATATTCTCCTTTGGTGAAGGTCAGCTCTCCTCAGGGTCACCTTCAAAAGGACTTGACCAGTGACTAAGTTTATGAATTTTTAAAGTATTGTCAGTCAGCATTGAATGCATTTACCCATTGAAAATGAGTTTTGTTTCAACACACTTTGCTGCCATCCATGGTAATTGGAAAGTCAGTGTGAGATATCTTCTAATGTGCTTTTTAAAATTGACCATGGCTGCAGAAACAGCTTCTTAAGCCAAACATAATTAATTTCTATCTGTCCAGTCTGATCACTGTAGGCTGACAGTCCCTTGTATTCTTTATTTTTAATGTATGTACTTTTTTTCAATAGAGTACATTGTCCTTTCATCTCTCTCTTTTGCTTCTGCAAATTGGCACTTTCTGTCTTCTAGGAGTCTCATTACCATCCAATGATTTTTCTCCACTTCACAATAAAGGCACTAAACTGGGGCATCTATGAGAGAAAACACACACATCCACCTATGTAGCACATTTTCTTTGCTTTCTCTGAATCTTCCTCCATGTGGTCTTTATGGCTTCAATAGCTCTCGCGTGTCAACAGAGACCTGAAACTCTTCAACCGTTGGCTGCCTACCTCATTCGCCCTCCATTCCTCCCAGGCAGCATCCTAAATAGAACGGGATGTCGAAGCACCGACTGACTCGTGGACAGAGCATCCATTCTCCAGCAATGCCCTGTAGATACCAATTGAAACTGCATCATCCATAAAAGTAATCCATAGACCCATTTGCTTTTCATTTTTGGCTTATGATAGCAATAATGACTATAACACAGGGCCCAGGAATTGATGACCAGCTGGGGTTAATGGCCCTTGGCTGCACTGTGGGCTATCAACTCCCCCAGCTGGTCATTAATCCCAAGGAAATGCCCCATACCTTGATCGTTATTACTTAATTAATGCCTCTTTCACTTTCAGCCTAAGTGGTCAGAGCACTGTAACCCTAACAGCAGCTTGCAGTTGGAAGTGTGTGTTTCAACTCAAATACTGAATTCCCTATAGCTGCATACATATTTTAAATTCTTCCTAGAATAGTTGATTATGTTTGCCTCAGGCTTTTTTTTTTTTCCTCCCCTTACAAAAGGGTGGGGGTGGTGACTGTGAGGGTTTATTTTTCAAACAAAAACTTGCTACTTGCATATCACAGCTCCAAGGTCAAAAGGAAACTTGAATGTGCTCATCTTGCCCTTTGTTTTTAGGTCATCTGGATTGTTTTTGCTTCCAGAGATCTAAATGCAGAAACAAATGGGAAGGAAGAAGGGGAGCGTCCCTTCTGTAGTTGCTTAGAACAGACTTCACAGTCCTTGAAATGGCATAATAACAGAATTTATTCTGCTGTTATAAAACTCCAAGTGCTATCATAACTAGTTAAATCACACTTGAAATAAATATTCTTACAGTATCAACATTATTATGTATCATCTTTTCGGAGATTGCTATAAGCTATCATCAAAGAACATGTTACCCAGCTGACAAAAAAAGTAGATTTTGTTTGGTTTAGTGTGACTGGTAAATGTGACTAAAGGAAAAAATATAACAGGGGGGGTTTGCTTGAGCACTAATTACCACAAGAAACAAGGCAGATTCTGCCTTGGGTCAGCTGGGTTTATATACAAAGAACCTCCTGTTTATGAACCAGATACTAACCCCAAATGATCTTAACGTCTTCTGCTGCAAGTAAATGCCTACATTTATTCTTAGCAGCAGCACAAAAGAAATGCAGTCTTTCTTTTCTCTTCGTATTCTGAGAGAAACTGATGTTATCTGAAGAAATATGTTTCTAAGAGATTAGCAGTGATTCATGACCATCACAGAATCAAGTGTGTGGAACAACTTAGAGGAGATCATTTGGAAAGATCTAAACTGTGATGTTTTATCTGAAAGTTTGCTTTGAGAATGACACATCTCCGGGATGAATGTGGTAAGTAGAAATGTACTCTCAGCGCTGGAATCACTGAATCTTAGGACTGGACAAAGTGTTTTGCAATTACTTTGCTCCCTGACTCCACTCCATACAGGATTAAGCATAAACCAACTCCATTAGATAAAAATCTATCCAGAATATAGTAGTATGACCACTTCCCTGAATGTAGCTTCATGATAAACAATTGTAACTGATGGGTAATTTTTCTTTGTACTAAAGTTTGAGTTCATTTTCTCTTCTTCCATCTTCAGTTCAGATGGAAAATCCTTGCTATGCCATCTTTAAAGATTTTTATCAGATTGCCTTCTCTTTGAGGCCCCTAAAGAAATAAAGTACCAATTTCTTTATCCTTTCTTCTGAAGTCTTGTTTCCCTACAGTTTGTCATCTTTATGTCACTGGTTTCTTTCAATTCCCTAAGATCTGCTTTGGGTTGTGTGTCTGTAAACTGTGCTTAGGTCAAGTGTAAGGGTCTGAATAATGTAAGGTATTAATCAAGGATTGCATCATAGCCCATGGTGCCTGTACTGAATCACAAATGTCAGATTCTAAGTCCTTCTCTGTTGATAACTTGAGTGGCCTCAATATGGGTGCCCTGGCTCATTTTTTTTTTCCTAATCCTTCTATTCTGTAAGCAGGAAGAGTATTTACTGTGTTTGCTGCTCATTGTATTAGGTAGGCATGGAGCACAGATATTCAAACAGCAAAAAGGCAGAGTCCATGCCAGGAAGGAATTCAATAACAATTGCAGGAGATACACAGATAAACAGACAGTTCAGGTCAACAGATCTGCCTCTAATAGATAGAAACTTCAGGAGACAATGAAGGCACAAAGGAGGGGCACCTAACTCAACCTGGAGGTTCAGGGGTCTTCCCCCACCCCTCTAAAAAGGTAATGCACTGATATTACTGAATTAATTGCAAAGGAGGAACAGCAGAAAGAAGAGTGTTAAGAAAGGAATGGGGGAAAGAAAAATGTTCCAGGTAGAGATAACAGCATTTATAAAGGTACAAAGACATGAAAATAGGTGTTTCTGGAAAATGGCTCAGATGTTGACATTCTTATTGGTCCTATGGTCTTCTCTACTCACTTAATGAATTTCCAAGTTATTTGTGACTGAATTATCCCAACCCCCTCTCTAGATACTGTTTTCCACCTGCCTCACTATACATCTTCCCATGTGTGCAGCTGGCTTTTCTGGGAAGGTCTGGTTTCCAGAGCCACTTCTGTCCCTGTCTGATCAGCCTGATAAGCTCTATACTCCTCCTCAGAAACCCCCTTAGCCCCGTCCTAGACATTTGTTAGGTGATATTATTCTAATAGTTACACACCTTGCACTTGAAGCTTATTGTAAATTATTGTGTATTATCGATTGGGGACCAAATTATTATACCCAGTAATACACAGTTTATTCTATAGCTATGCTTAATTCCAGCCAATCTTTTCCCAATGTGTATATATATTTTTTCTTTTGTGAGTTTAACCTATTACCCAGGCATGGAATCCAAAGTGAGTTGTATTTACCACAGGAGAACTGAATCTACTTCATCATTAAGGAAAATGTTAAATACTACATACTCTAAGAGTAATGTGAATGTAGAATACTCTTGACTGTGGAAATTATTCAGAAAGTTTATTTTCGAATACTTTTGTTATAAATGAAGCAATCTTACTTATATTTCTTTAGTCACATACTATATAAAACTGAAGATGATTAGGAGAATAATTAAGTCTACAGAGTAATCCTGAATACTCAAACATTCTATATAAAATTTAATTTACTTCCAAAAGTAAAATCACTATCTAAAATATATAAGTGCTTATAGTTAGTAGGTTGTGACTGTAAGCAATAGTATAAATCCAAATGTATGCAAAGGATACTCTTTTAAACACTTAATAAGTTTTGTATTTCAGAATAATTTTGGAACTACATAAAAATTGTAGGAATGTTACAGAGAGTACCCATATACCCCACACCCAATTACTACAATACACTTGCCACAACTAATACCAAGAATCAGTAATAACCAGGGTCAATAGTTTATGTGAATTTCCTTAGTTTTCACCTGAAGCCCATATTCTGTTCTAGGATCCCATACAGAATACCCCCTTATATTTAGTTATGAAGTCCCCTTAAGCTCCTCTAGACTGTGAAAGTTTCTCAGACTTCTCTTGTTTTCTGTGACCTTCACAGTTTTGAGTCACACTGGTCAGGTATTTTACACAATGCTCTTTAATTTGGGTTTGTGTGATGTCTCTGCGGCTAGACAGGAGTTATAAAATTGGGGAAAGAAGACCACAGAGGTAATCTGCCATCCTCATCACGTGATATTAAGGGCCTGTGCTATCAGAGTGATATTTAACCACTGCTGCCTTAGTAACTACTTATTACTCAACATTTAACCTCAATCACCCGGCTAGAGTAATGTTTGTCAGTTTTCTCCACTATAACTTACTTTTTCCCTCCCTTTTATATTTTCTTACATACGGTACTTTTTAAGAACAAGTCCTTAAGAACATCTCATTCTTAAGGAGCAGATCGTTATATTCCACCTTTTTGAGAGGTATCCCTACATAAATTAGTTGGAATTGTTTGACAGATACTTTTAAGAGTACAAAATTCAGTTAGTAATAATGTATATAATGTCACTATTTGAAATTTTTATATATCTTTTTTTTTAAGATTTTATTTATTTATTTTTAGAGAGGGAAGGGAGGGAGAATGAGAGAGAGAGAGAGAGATCAATGTGCGGTTGCTGGGAGACATGGCCTGCAACCTAGGCATGTGCCCTGACTGGGAAACTATTTGAAATTTTTGAAGGATGAAGGAGAGACCAACAGATAGATGCAGAGAGTATGGAATGAACATGGAAGGACATAAGAAACCAAGAACAATGTTTGCCTTTAAGAAGAGGAGCTGAAACGGGACGGGAAGACATCCCATTTACAACTGATTACAATATAAATTTGTATTTCTGAAATTACTTACTCTGTCCTATTTTCTAAGTCCTTAAAATGAAAAATGTAATAATCTATGGAGCTAGTGAAAAATAATGCAGGAGAGTGAGAAATGGTCACACTGCTTCATGGATGTAACACCATCACAATAGGTGATCTCAGTAATCACTCTGAGCACCTCACGATAGAGCCCAGAGAATTTCCAAGCACACAAGAGAAGCATCAATGTGAGGAACTGGTTTTGACAGTGAAAGTGTATGCCAGAGCTGTCTGCCTGTGTTTTGTGGTAGTTGCAACCAGGCAAGAGACTCAACAGCCTGATTGAAAACAGAAAGTCTAAGAGTCTTCTAAACTTAAAAAGTTGATTTGCTTTTTTAAATATGTGTCACTAAATGAAGAAAGTACCCTAGTCACCAGAATTACTGGAATTACCTTCCATGTAGGTTCCAACAAGAACTAATGTTGGCATTGAGAAGGAGAAATGCCTGTGTTAGGCTATTCCCTTGGAAGGTGCTTCTTGTCTCTGTTATAAAACCAGTGATTCTCTAGGGAAAAATAACTGGAAATGCATCCCACAGATGCCTTACAGAACCAGTGTCTGTTTGTTTTGAGTTTATGCTGGAGTGAGATTTCACTATTCCACATAAGATAGGATTTAACTACTCTACACATGAGACAGGGATTATGTTGCTCAGTGGTCCATTAAAGAGAATAAACTAAAGACCAAACATAAAAAGAAACTCTTCTAAATTGGATAGTAAAATACTGTGACAACAGCGAATACGGATGAAATAAGAATTGTCAAAAAGAAGCTTAAATGAAAAAAACGGGCTGCTTTTTTTAAAAAAAGATCAAAATTGACCATTTCTGACTAGTGAGCAGAGAGAAGTAGACAGAGAGAAGGAAATGGACACATCGGCTGCCTGACAGCAGGAGCTTCTTTGGATGTTACGTAGTTTCCCACCCGGAGCTTTGCACAGGTTAACCACTGTTTTAGTACTGATTACTCTGCTTTATATAAGATTGTGATGGTGTCTGAGAGGCTGATTTTTAGCCTGAAATGTAAATAGTCAAAAAGGAAAAGGAGAAATTATAAGGCTGATCAGGGAAATTAGGTCAGCGAAACAAGCATAGAGCAACATATTTGTAGAAAACTGGGTTGTTCAGAGCATGTTTTAGATTTTCTGGTCTTCTCAAAAAGAAGAAAATTCTCTTTAGCTTAAGGCATATGATCAGAAACATCTTTCTAAAATTACAGCCATGACCATTAGCTAGACAAAGCCTACACTATATAAGATTTTGTGCTAAATTTCAACCAATATCAAAGGAAGTCTCCCTGCTTTCTCTGTCATACATTCTGTAATAAACTGGCAGTTCTTTAACTGGGTGGGAACTATAGCTTAACCTTTCCACCAGCCCACTATAAAGTGTTATCAGGGCTGCTGCAGTAGGGATGCATACAAAAGTATCGTCATCTCCTCCTAATATGTTATTTTAGGTCAGTGTCAGATTCACAAATGAAACTAAAAAATCTTTTGACATGAAACCCTTACTCTACAAATTTAACAATAATATTTGTACCAAATTTAGAACTTATATCATGGTAAAGTCTGGCAAATTAGATGGCATTTGAATGAATGCATTACATATCTTTAAATTCTAAAGTGAATAACATGTATAGAGCGGGAATAATTTATCTGACTGAAAAGGCGAATGTCATTTTAATTTCTAGATAACCTGTTTACTACTAGGGTATAGAGTGACTGCTGTATAAATAATCCTGCTTATACTATATTTTAAGATACAAAGTAAGTATTGTCTTAAAATTATATTGTCAAATGGTATGAGGTCATACGGATCTTGGTCTAAAATCAGAATGTATTCCATCTACTGTTTCAGTATTTCTAGGAGATAAGACTATGTCATTAGGAACTTCATATTGATTTTAATTAGAACAGGCACACCACCATTAATATGAGTTGTGATGCCACTAAGGCAGTTGTCAAGGGGGAATTAATTAATTAATTGGGAATTAATTAATTGAGAGTGAATCAAATCAACCTAGCACAATGAATACTGAGCTTGGGAAGGGGCGTAAACTCACAGAACAGACTGAAAACCCAAGATAATCTAAATTGTTAATCAAGACTAGAGAAAATTAAGTAACTCATTAAAAGAGAATACCTATTGTTTTTGAGACAGGAAAGTTTTAACACTAAAGTAATAAATTAAATTCAAACATTTTCCTTAAAAATAATACATGAAATCCTAAAAAATACTAAGATTTTTGTCACTCTATATTTTAGACTTAGAAAAATGATTTGTAGTTTGGGATACTTAATAATACTCATCACAAATTTAATCACTTCATTTTCTGTTTATGGTTAAAGAAGATATTTATCAGATGCTTAAAAGGAAATAAATACACTAAATTGAAGGAAAAACCTATTTTATAAAGAGAGAGTTTTGCCCTTTCTGAAGGTTCCCAGAACTGCAGCTCCTGGATCCCAGCGTTTATGAAAGTCAGTGCTTCAGCATTAAGCAACATAGACGGTTGCCTGACAAGTGAAGTTCATGTTTGGAAAAAATAAATAAAATAAAATAAAACATTAAATTAAAACAAACTCTACAAATTCAACTATGAAAAATATACATATAACTAGACAATAGCTGATGATAAGAATATATTAAAATAAAAATATTTGTGTTATGGGGGTGATGTTTTCACTAAAAATGTGTTTAAATTTTTGTGCCTTTTTGTTCACAAAAAAGAAGAAAAGTTGTCAGGAGGTCTCCTAATGACTAATAAAGGATCATTACAACCTATTAGTTAGGATCGAGAGAAAATATCTGAAAGTGAAAATTAAAGTCAGATGTGTATGAGATGCTGATTCTCATGCACATCTCAAAAAAAAAAAAAATACATGTTCTAGTTAGTTTTCACACTTGGACACTACCTTTCCAGAGCAAGGCGTTGAAACAATGCCAGGAAGAGAAATCCGCTTTGCCACGGCTATATCTGCTAAAACATAAGCAGAAACTATCAGTAGTAAGCAGTGCTACACTTTATTATACAGTCAATGAGTGGAGTAGCAAAATACCAAGTGACAAGAAAAGGGCATATGTCCATATGACCCCTAATGGGTTTAGGGACATCTTTAGTCAAAGGGAAACACTGTTCAAAAGTCTCTGACTTACCCTTAAGGCAGGATATGAACCTGCCTATAGTAACTACCTATAATTACAAAAAGTCAGTTGCAATTTGTCCTAGAATAGTTGGCAGCAAACCTATAGTAACTGCAAAAAGGCACTGCAACTTTTCACATGCGAATTACTTTATTAATTTAACAATTATTCATTGTGCATATACTATGATCCGCACACTGTTCTAGAGGACTGGGGTATATCAATAGATAAAACCACTACCTCTGCCCTTGAGGAGTTTATATTCTAGCATACTGACACAGAAAACAATAAAAAAATAAGCATAATAAGTAAGTAATATGTTATATTAGCAGTAAGTTGATAATTATAAAAACTAAATCAGGGTATAGGTAATTAGAAGAAAGTGTGCAATTTTAAACAGAAGGATCAGGGTAAGCCTCATTGAGAAAGTCTCATTTAAAATGTCCTTAAGTCAGACAGAAGAGACAGACAGAGAAAAGTTCTAAAATGAATACCTACATGGTATATTCAAGGAACAGCAAGGAGCATGAGAATAGTAAAAAAGGGATTTTTTAAAAATGGAGGGCCAAGATATGCAGAGTTTACAAATGATTGTCAAGGATTCTAATTTTCCTCTAATAAAACACAGAAGCATCATGTGGTTTGGGGCATGGAATTGATGTGATGTCACTTAAGTTTCAGAAGGGTCACCACGGCTGCTCTACTGATGGTAAGGAAAAGGGGCAGAAGTGGGGAGACCAGTGAGGGGGAGGTTGGGATAATCCACAAGAGAAGTGACAAAGACTCAAGTCAGGGTGACAGCTCTATTGACAATTGATCTAGTGACCCACTTCTGAACATATCCCAGGATCTTCAAGTGCAGTGGATGTGGGATATGAAAGAGAGGGAGAGAGGTCAAGGAGTTCAACAAGTTATTTGGCCTGAGAACTTGGAAGGATAATGTTACCTTTAACTGAGATGGGAAAAACAGCCTGAGCAAGTTTAAGAGGAAAAATATCATATTCACATTCAGGCATGTTGAGTTTGAGATGTTTACTAGATATCTAAAAAGAAATGTTCAAGTAGGCAGTTGACTTTATGAATCTAGAGGAAAGGGGTCTGGGGCTAGATATTTAAATTTGCGAGTCTGAGCATAAAAGTAGTATTTATTAAGCCATCATACTGGATATCACTGAAGAAGTGAGTGCTAAGCACTGGATCACACCAGTATTCTTGAAGAAAAAAGGAGGAATCAACACAAAAGACAGGGACTGGCCTGTGAGGTACAGAGGATCTTGAGAGAAAATGGGGACTTGGAAGCCAAGTGAAGAAAGTGTCTCCAGAGGGGGGACCAACTAAGTTGGTAGCTAGTTGTATGTGGGTGGAGGCATTTATAAAATGTAGAATAAGAGACCAGTCAAATTAAATTCACTTATCTGCAAAGCTTCATGTGATCATGAGCTCTCAATTTAAACAGGAATTCAAATCCCAACCCCATCACTCACCACCTTCAGCTAGCTACTTCATGGTTTCTGAGGTTGGTGTTTCAGACATCTGTCTCACAGATCTACTGTGAAATTCAGTGAAATAATTTATATGAAATCACCTATGAAATGCTCGTGAAGCAATATGTACTTATCATTTTACATATAACATGTAATATTAATAATACAAATATTAACATGACCCCAAACATCTAATTAGATCATTGTTATTATAATATAACTATTACATAATTATATTATTCATCATATTTTATGTCATATGACTTCTGCTACTTGTTACATTATTCATAATTCATTTACTCACCTGTTCTTCCAACTATGTATTAAACATTCTTTAGCATTTACTCTTTGCTAGGCATTGGTACCCAAGGGAGGAAAAAAAGATAAATAAGATATGGAACTGATCATTCCTATAATGTAAAGTAAAGTACACCAGACTCTGCAGCCAATATTGTAGAGTTTATTTGTCCACTTTATGCGAGGAATTTGAGCCATGGCTTTGTCACCTACCAGGTAGGTGACCTTAAATAAGTCACTCAAACTCTCTGGCCCTCAGAAAATGGGGACGCATTGTTTCTATTTGCAAGGTGGTTAGAAAAATTAGTGAGGATATAGTAAATACTCCAGTATCTATTACTAAGTAGGCATTCACAGTATAGGTCTTATTAGTACCATAAATTCTGTACATTCTGTCAAAAAGAACATAGACTTTCTTGAAGTGAATAATTCATGGTTTTCATTTTTATAGAGAAAGTGACAAGCTTTTAAGGCAACACAAACTGTCACCCTGATAAACAATATTTTTGTTTGTAATTGCTTAAACCCTGCCTCTCTTCACAAAGGATCCGAGATAGTTTCAAAGTAGTTATATAAAGTGATAATAATGATAAAGATAAACAATCAATACTACATAGATGCAGAATATATATGCTATCACACCTACTTTAGTTTCTATTATGCATTTCAAATTTAATTCTGAGCTTCCTAGCAAACAAAACTAAAGGAACATATCAGCCAAAAAAAGACAAAGACTCTAGATTCTCATAAAAAAAAACATGTTTGCTTAACATTAAACTCTAAAATGTAGAGAGTGATATAGATTGTAATCTTTATTATTTTTGTAAGAAGTTTAGTTATGAATTTCATAGAACTGTTTCTTGTAATAGGCTTTAGTTTAAAAAATTAAGTCCTAATGTAAAAAGAAAAAACAATTGAATAATGATAATTCTGTGAAAAGATAAACTACCACAGTCCAAGTGCATCATATCAGACATTCTAATAATCCAAAATGCTCTCCAATTTTTGTGTGCATCTTATCACCACTCATATATGTGTACTTTTTCCATTTATATGTTATATGTACAAATATATACATATATATTCAACTACCGCTATACCAATTTAGAACTCTTAGACCAGGGATGTCAAACTCATTTTCACCAGGGGCCACACCAGCCTTGTGGTTGCCTTCAAAGGGCAGAATGCAATTTCAACTCCTTAACTGTTAAGGAGTAGTTACATTTATACAGTCCTAAATTACTTTGGCCCTTTGAAGGCAACCATGAGGGTGGTGAGCTTCAGATTATCTACAATTATTACTGCTTCCCTTCTCAGACTTGCAGGGGAGCTGGATGGCATGCATTGACTTAGGGAATCTATTTTCTCTATTGCTAGGTTAGGACTGAGAACATTCTTTAGAAACTAAAATAGTGTGGTAAGTTTGGCACTGTATTAGAAAAACTGTGACCTTTCCAGAATTTCCACATCAGGTAGGTACCCTTGCCACCACGTGACGCTAACTTTCAAGGTGGTTTAGCAAAAATAACAGAACTTTTCTCAGGAAAATTTTTTGTCAACTATCATATAAATAAATACACCTTTGAAGTCTCAATACTAAACTGTTGAAAAATGTATCTTTTTTTAAATAGTTTTTTTTTTACAGATTTTATTTATTTATTTTTTAGAGAGGGAAGGGAGGGAGAAGGAGAGAGAGAAACATCAATGTGCAGTTGCTGGGGGTCATGGCCTGCAACCCAGGCATGTGCCCTGACTGGGAATCGAACCTGCGATGCTTTGGTTCACAGCCCACACTCAATCCACTGAGCTATGCCAGCCAGGGAAAAAAATGTATCTTTTTAAGGATATAATGCTATTTTTTTTTTTTATGTAAATCCAGACACTCACCAACGTGTCCTGGGCCTGGTTCACATGTGAAAGAGAACATCCGAGTCTTACTACTTCAGATTTTCATAGAAATTTCTGACGACCTAAGCTTGCAAAGATGTTACTCTGTAGTTGTTTAGTCTTCTGTTTGTTTTTTGTTGCTGCTGCTGTTGTTAGTTCTTGCTCCATTTTAAAAGTTACTGGCCAATCCTGATTTTCCTTTAAAGATGTGCTTGATGCTATTGGGGAAATGTCAGAAATAATGAAGAAAAATCCTAACACTCTGTCCAACTGAAGTCCATCTTTTGAAATGAAAAACACTCATAATGAAAATCACTTGACAGCTTACTTGATGGTATTTACAGCTGGATATGACGTCAATCGGAAGGATGGTACAGATCAATTTTAATGGCAAGCAGCTAAGCATGCTTATTGATCTGGCAGCTTGCTACTCTACAAATGGCAAAGACCATTAATATGCTAGCACCAGGGACATAGGAGAAGCATAAAACAACAAGAGACTTTGAGCCTTTAAAGAAGATAATTTAAGAGTGCTAGTTTGATGATCACCAGGGAAAGTGTGAATTCATGATTTAACCTCCATTCACTACCTCTCAACTAAAAATTGATCGCTATCCTAGGAGTCATATTTCATCTGAAAAAAAATTTAATATATTTTATAATTTCCTCTTTAAGCCCTCTGCTTTAAGGGATACCATTTGCTGTCCAGCTAATTCTAAAGTAATTTTTTTTCCAGGAAGAACAGAATCATTTCGGCTAGAGTACAGTAACCATGGAGGTGAAACATGAATCAAAAGCATATGAAAAGATAGTGTACCCCCCCTGTCTCCTTCCACATTTCCTTTCTTCCTTGTAAGGACAATAACATTAGTCCTTCCCTGGAATTAAAAAAAAAAAAAAATGGCCAAGATCATGTCTATTAAGTACTGCTAGGAGACATTTATTTTAAGAATCAGTAAAAGCCACCAGAGTACCCACACAGTAGTCAATATTACAAATATACATCACTTGGATATGGCCACTGCTATTGAGACTAAACTTTTCCTTGTCTGGAGGGGATGTGAACATCCCACTGGCCACCAACTAAACTTTTCATTCAGACATCTCGCATTGTATTTTAATACACCTAATGGAGTTTACCCAAATGGATGTTAGGTGGGCTGTCTGCAGTAATGAACTTCCTAACCTCTAGAGATGTAGTACATCTGCTCAGATCAAAATGTGTTATTTATGAAGCTCCCACACTCTGAAGACATATGTACAGTACCAATGTGAAAATAACAAGTTTCAGACTCTTCACATGGTTCCCAGTCAGCCAGTAAGGAAGCATTAACCCTCACAATGTGGAATCATACTCCTGAGGCCCTGCCTGAATAAAGAAAATCTTAGCAACAGTTCTGTTCTGTTTTGTTTTGTTTTGTTTTTAATAGGCAGGGGTTTTTTTTTTGGCGGGGAGGTGTTGGTATAATACAAAATGAAATTGTGACAAGGGATTGAATAATTTCATACATCAAAATTCAAATTTTCTGCTTTGGAAATGTTAACGTGCTGAGTCTCTTGCCAACTCCTAACACCCATGTTCCGGGGTGGCTTTGCTGAATGTTATTTCTGAACTCAGTGCATACAGATCGCTCATCTTCCCTCTTCACTCAGTCTCTCTCCCATTCATTTTATGTGTTGTGTTATTCCATTGAACACTTCCAGGGCAGGGCTATAGACAGTACTTTATACAGTGGGAATAGGAAATATTTGTTAATTTATTCACTTGGCTATATGAACAAATAATTGAGATTTAAGAGAGAAATCAGGAAAAGGGGTGTCCATGCAGGAACTGTACAGCTGCAGAGAAGAGAATGAGAAATCACACATACCCTATATGTTTTAAGGCAAGAGATAGAGACCCATCCCTAATCATTGTCACTGATGCCGGAGAAAACCAGGGACAAGGGAGGATGCTAACATTAAATTACTCATGACTCCTCTTGACCCCGAAAAAGGAATATTTATTTCCCTTCAGTTCACATATGCTGCCCAGAACTGAGCTTCCTGGAATTTCTATTAAGGATCCAGATTACATAGCAATAATTTTCAGGTGCTGCAAGTCTCTGCTAACAGTGAGCTCTTAGAAAGGACAGCACAAAGGAGACAAGCCATAGGCCAGTCCAGAGCTGCAGAAATCTGGGAAGGATTTGAATGGATGGGAATGAGTGATGGAATTTGCAACAGGTAGAAATACAGTCCAGATATTTGGAGTGCAAGAAATATACATTATCTCATTTTCCTATAAACCAACTTCTTTTCCCTTTCAGGCCCTATCTCTTGATCCTGCTGAGTTGGCAGAAAATGTAATCATAATATTTTGGTGGACTCCTGCTCCTCTTTCTCAGAGTTGGTTAAGTCCCAGGAGATTTACAATGAGTCAGGGTAGAATTAAGATTATACTTAGGAGTTGGGGGAAGGAGTGATGACTAGCAATCACATAGTTTGTGATTGACCTGTCCACAAGGCTCCCTGGACCAGTGGGTTCTCCTACAGGGACTTGCCTGAGCATCTCTGTGAGGCTGCCTAGAAGCATACTTCAGTCATTTCTCTCTTTGGGGTCATTCCAATTGGCTAAACTGCTGGACCCCATTTCCCAGGAGACATCTGACCTCACTGCTCTCCTTACTATTCTGAGCCTCTCTTCCTCCTCCTGGTCCAGGGGAATCCCCTCTATTCTAATGGGAAAATCTCTCCCTTTCTCTTAATCTTTGCCTCAAAAGCGCCCCCTTTATCTTGCAGTTTTAGATGTTAGTAGGGCCTCAAGTTTGTTGGGGGCCTCAAATTTGATCTGCCATTGAGTTGTAGATCCGCCCGGAGAATAAGTGTATGTTTCAGTCTTGAGTTCTATATTTTCTTTCTTCTCTAAGAATCCTACTTTCTCTAATTAGAAAAGCTAATCAATCAGTTTATCATAGAGGGTGAGTTGGCTTTTGATTGAAAAGAAGTCGACGGCCCTACTTGGACGTGTGTTCACGGTTAGCTTTTCTTACTCCTGAGGTGACCCTCAATCCCAGAGAGCCCTGTGAAATACTCCCTTTGAATGTTCATCCATATTATTCCTATGTATTACAAAGTCTGCTAATGGTAAACCACCTTAGCCATTAGAGAGTGCCTGCCAACTAAATCCTTAATGTTCCTAAAATAAACAAATGAAAGTAGGATGGGACATGGCAGGCAAAGATTAGGAGGGAGACAAGGCAGCAAACTCAAGAGACACTGGCTTAGCCTGCAGACAACAACCCTGGCCAGGCTAGAGTCAATTTCAAATCAGTATTAATAGTTACCTGTATTAGAAATCCAAAATAACTCTCTATATTTTGAGAAAAATCCTTTTACTATGCAGAAAACATAAGTTTCCATCTATGGAAGTAAAGAGTTAAAATATTTTCTTTTTGTAAACTCCAAACTGGTAAAGTTTTTGAGAAATGGAGCCACATCAAAAGCCAGTCCCTTTTCTTTTTGATTTCTTTCACTCTCTTTTCACAGAGACAGCCATAGAGACAAGCAGTTTTTATGTCAACTCGCTAAGGACCGACTGCAGTCATCGGAAAGCAGCAATAATTGATTTCAATAATTAATTCCTGCTTGCCAAAGTAATGTTGCTTACGCACTCCTCCTAGGGCCCCAGTTAAAAGGAACTCAGAGGCAGGAGTGCATAAAAAGCTACATTACTTTGGGGAGTGAAAGTCCCCTAGCATACTGTAGATTTGGGAAGAGCTTTTAGGCCTGGGGGCTATTTGAAGTTAATTCCTATAGAGTCCCCTGTTACCTCACATTGTCTGTTGTCCGTGATTTTCTAACCAGTTCAGAGGAGTAGAGAGCCACATGGAGAGCTAGGCATCTTTGCTTCCAGTGATCTCAGCTCAGTCAGAAACTCCACCTTCACACTATTATCAAAAGTTCTCTCCAAAGCCAAAGAGAGCAGGGAAAAGTTCAGGAAGACAAGGTTTGGGGGGGGGGGGGGGGGGAGAGCGCTGGAAGTAGAAAAATGATCAGAGCTGAATGTCAAGAGAAAAACAAGGTTAGTAGCAAATGCTATTTGGGAAACCAGATGACCCCTGGTCTCTTTTCACTTAAATAATTTCTAAAACCCAAACAGTTCCTAACTGTAGAAAAAAAAAATGTCAAAATGGAGTCAATCCATAGTTCTTTCCAAAGGGTTAAACAGGTTGTGCTATCTTGCATGCCTATCATAAACAGAAACTAAACCGACTCCATATGACAGCATTTTATTGCTTCCTCTAAGATATTTCCATACTTTTTAAAAGTAATATTTTGTATGCCATAATGCAACCATACAAAAGGAAAACTCAACTCAGACGTGATGTTTTAGAATATTTATCCTTAAGGCTATTAAGTACTTAGATCTTTGCAAATTGATTACCGAAGAAGCAAACTTGAACCACATTCCCACCCCCAGATTGTATACCCAGCTCCCCCTGACCCAAAATGTGTCACAACACAGGCTTTCCACTAATCAGGAAATTTACAGCCCCGACCTGAATGTGATGTCCGTGCGTTATCGCTAATGAAGGCCTATGAAGGACGGGGAAGCGCAAATGGAAAACAGGCCCTTATTAGACATGGGCCACGCAGAGCCGAGCCCAGGTACAAAAACTGACCTCTTACTACTCCCTGGTCCCAGGGCGATAAGGTTCCTGATGTAAAGAACAGATTAAAAGTAAAACAAGACCAGATGTTTTTCCTATTAGATGGATTAAGTCAGACCAAACTAAAATTAGGAAAACACGCGGGGCTGATTTACTACCGCACTGTGATGGCTCGGCTGCACTGGGGGCGGTGGCCAGTGGCGGCAGAGCCTGCTCGCGGTTTATTAATGGGGCCGTGGGAGCGGGAAGGCCTCACCCCTGACTGCTCTAAAAGTGCGGAACGAGGCCTCCAGCCTGGTGATGAAAGATGCTGTCTGAAGGTGAACCCTTGATAAAAACAACATTAAAATCTACTACAAACATCGCTAATGGTACAAAGGGGAGAGGGAAAGGCTACGCTTTACTATCTTCCTTAATAAAAATATTTTAGGAGTAAATGTACCAAATTAGTCCAGCTCAAAGCTTTAAAAAATATATATATATATTGTTATGACTAGGAAAATCAACTTCCCTGAGTCTCATGTAGACCCAAATCAGACAATTCAACCCCGAAGTGTTTCTTTGCATGCTGAGCTCACAGCATGGCTAATGGAATATTGCTACTGTATGTTTGCCAGACTAACCTCACCGGACAGAAGGCGTGGGACCAGGTTTAAACAAATAGAATGCTCAGAAACTGCTAGTCCTCTGACTACAGTGCAGCAGCTATACGTAGCTCCTTGCCAAGAACTTGAAGAACAGCCTGTTATCTTGAAATCTTATTTAAAACTTTATAACTTTTAAGGAAAACTTAAAGCATGCTTTCTCAGACAGTGGATTAAGTATACTATCAAATAATCCTTTGGACAGGTGCACTCTTAGGATAGTCTTTCTCAAAAAGTAAATTTCTTCCAATTCTTCTAAGTAGTTCACATCCTAGGTACTTTTTCAGTATCTTTAAATAAATTCTGATATTGTTGTTCTGTTTATGCTTTGATTTTGCATCCTCAGAGCCAGCATTAACATAGTAGAAAGGTTATGTGCATACAATTCCAGACCTGGGTAGAACTCCTGAGCTGTCACTTAATACACATGTCACATAAGCTTCTGAAAGCCTGCATTACTTTATTAGCCAAAATAAGGTCAAATATACATGTCAGGCCCATTATAAGGGGGAGATAAAATGAGGTCCACTAGAATAAGAACTCAGTCCATTTACACCAGTTATACGCCTGCCTGCCTGCCCACCTCCCTCCTTTTTGTTTGTATTACTCCAGTAGTCATGAGAACGAGTTTAGTGAAGATCAGAAAGCTGGCAAGAAAGTAAGCCCTAATTCTCCTCCTAATACCATTCCCTTCAGCCACGGGGACTCCTGGAAACACTAAGTCTTTCCCAGAGAGTATGCTGATGAATTTTCCAAATTGAAATTGTTTTCAGGCCCCAGAAGTCTATATGAGGTAAAATGTGTTACGTCTTGCGGGCTAGGACCGAGTTATGATTGCGTGTGTGGGTGCGTGGCTTAACCCAGAGCCGGAACTGGGTATCCTTGTGCAATCAAGGAGGACCACACTGCGCATGGGTAAGAGAGGAGGGCGTACACAAGGCCTGCACAAGACTGGCAGCCAGCAGAGAACATGTGCATGTCTAGAAGTCACATGCCTAAGCGGACCCAAAAGCAGGAAGGGAAGAGATTCACACAGTTGTGGCTCCAAGGAGTCAAGAAACCCAGTCAGAGCGAAAATAAAGGGACATGGAGAAAAAGAAGGATACCACGCACACGCACGCACATGCGCGTACAGAAGCTGACAGGGTGAATAGTTCCAGCTTTGTCTTTTTTTGCTACAATAGGCAGCTTCAGACAACAATCTCTGTAAGTGAAGTAGAATGGCACAACTAACACTGTATTGAAACTTTCCAACAGGCATTTGGGGAATCATACACTGTTTGTATTCATAAGCTGTTAGCCAGCAGATGGAAAAATATTACTTTTGTAGGAACAAATGGTCACCACCTAATTTATGGCACATGTTGTCTCAAAAATATTGCTCCTCTATTTTTTCTGTGGCTGAGGGGACACATTAGAAATTATAGTATAGCACAGCAAGCAGTTGTTGGGCCGAACATGTTACTTTCCGCCTTGCCTCTGCTGTGCTGACTGACAGCCAGGAACACTATTTTGAAGTGTTTGACCTTATAAATTATTTCACTTGTAGGATGCCCAAATTGTGATCTGTTCTAATATGAGAGACTGTGTTCCAAAACAGACATGGCTAGTGCATGGCTCGAGTGTGGCGGCAATGTAGTAAAATGGCTACAGTAATATACTGGTGGTGATGTCAGTTAGTGAAACTTGAATTTGTCTCTCTGTTTGAGTTCTTGACATTTAGTGTGATTCCAGTTCTTTGGGAAAGGATGTCTAACTCCTGCAAAAAGAAGGAATGTGTCACCAGACAGTCCAAGTTAGAGTAAACGTATGCTAAAGGCATCAGTAATTTGCGATCTTCTTTGTACTTAATAATTTCTTAAGTCTAGAATTTACATTGTCTTTCTAATTTGTAGAGTTAAGGGCAAATTTATGTCTACTGTCAAAATACTTAATCCAGCTTTCTGCCATGGACTCTACAATTGTGCTTGTCGAGCATGAGGTGGGGGCCGTGGCATTGGGGAAAGATGGGGCCATGTGTGAATATTTCTATTTTTGCAAAGGATCTCTATGAGACAAATGTCATTCAAAAACTGTAGTCTCCTTGAAGACAAGAGTTACCCATCCCTAAGAAGAATGCTCTTTGATGTAGTTGCCCTGGAATATTTCTACCTGTAGTGACCCTAACTATCAAATAACTAGGAAGGGCACTTGTAGATCAGTTTTTTGTTGTTTTTTTTTTTCATAAACTGCATTCTTAGTAAAGGCATTTCAGTCACAAATACTTATTAGTTCATGGCTTGATATATTGCCTGCTCTAAAGAACATAAATGTGTCTCTAGTTTTTGGAGATGGTAGAATAGGATCTAGATTTTTAAAAACTATCATGAAAAATCAGCCACTAATTGATTGTGTTCTGATGACACACTTTTTTAATTAACATTAATTGCAGTCAAATATTTACCTTAGAAAACAACTAATTTTAATGGATGAACCATGTTTGGCACTCGCCTTTATAAAAATTCCAAATTATATATTAAGTTTTACAGAAAGTGTAGCCTTTCTGCTCTTTTTACAACTGCTGCTGCTGTAATTGCAAGGCAGAATGAGACGTTAAGAACTACTCAGCTATCCCTTTGCCTCCAGACACGACTATACTTAAACCAGAAAGATGGCTGTTCACGAGGTTCTCTGAAATCTCAGAGGAAACATATAGTTGTTAGCTTATCATGGTAACTATGCAATATCTGTGAGTAATATATACAACTGCCATTTTATGCCTACTCCATTAAGAGTATTTCTGTTCATTCTATTTTAAATTTTATTCAGATGTAAGTGTGAATCCACTGTTAAAGAGATACATAACCTATGTAATTCAGAGGAGAATATAATGTCAAAGAATGAAAACTATTCTACATGAAAACCTTGTATTATTTTGACACTATTAAACTTTAAATAAAAATATTCAGGTGTAATTCTCTTTATGCAACAAAAGACTTCTGAAAATGTCTGCAAAGTAAATCATATTGAAACCTTTCTGTTTCAAGGAATCATATGGTAAATACTTTATAAAGTAAATAATCTTCTTCAAGAATTCAAACACTTAATTTGCCTAAACTGACACTCGCATGTACTCGTTTATTTTAATATTCAAGTTAATTGTCCCACCAAATTGGCATCTTTATTACAGGGCTGTTATCTCAGTCAGTTCATTAATTAAGGCAACTGCATCGGGAATGCCACAGCCTGGGTGACTTAAACAACAAACATTTATTTCTCATGGCTCTGGAGACTGGGAAGTCCAAGGTCAAGGCACCAGCAGATCCAGTGTCTGATGAGAGCCTGCTTCCTGATTTACACACACTTCCCATCTCCCCGTATCCTCACATGGTCCAACAGAAAACAAGAACAAGTTCTCTCATGTCTCTTCATACAAGGATACTTGTTCCATCATAAGAGCGGTACTCTCAAAGTACCTCCCAAAGGCTTCATCCCCAAGTACAACCACACTGGAGGTTAGGGTTTCCATGTATGAACTTTCAGGGGCATAACTATTTGGTTTATAGCAGTTGTTTTGAAGTTATTTTTCACAAGGTACAACATCATATGATATAAAATTAAAAAAAGATAAGTGGGACTAGAGTGAAAAGTAAGTTGCCCTTTAGTACAGCCTGAGTTGTGGTCCCCCACAAAATTTATATATGGCTATTTTTGAAGACGGGGCCTTTAAAAAGGTGGTTGAGTTAAAATGAGGCCATACAGGTAGACCTTAATTGGGATGTGTGTTCACAAAGGAAAGACCATGTGAGAACAGAGTGAGAAGCTGGCCATCTCTTAGCCACGGAGAGAGGACTCAGAATAAATCAAACCTGCTGACACCGTGATCTTGGACTTTTAGCCTCCAGAACTGTGAGAAAATAAATTTCATTTTTTAAGCTACCCAGTCTGTAGTACTTTCTCATGGCAGCCTTAGCAAATGACATATCCTTTCACATCTCCTCCTCAGTCACCAGTTCCTCTCCCTGGAGGTAACAACTTTATGTACAGTTGCAAGAAGTTTTATGCACTATACAGGGAAAAACATGATAAATGCATGCATGCATAATATTATATAATCTGGGATTTTTTTTCACTTAGTAATGTATCCTATAAATCATTTCATATCAAAACATGTTATTTTATGGCTACATAATACTTTGTTGTATAAATATATAATAATTTATTTAACTATTTCTCCATTAATAGATATGTAGGTTGATTCCAATATTTTATTACTGTAATCAAAACCGCAGTGAACATTGTTGTGTATGTACTCACATTTGTGTGCGTATAGTTGTAAACTGCATTTCTAGAAGTGGGATTGCAGGGTCAAAATATATGTGTATTTCAAATTTAAAACAAATTTGTCAAATGCTCACCATAGAAATTATAACAATTAAGACTCAGACAAAACTGAGGGATGAGGCTTCCTGTTTTCTCACTCTCTCATGACACCTATGTGTTAAAACTTTGTATGTGGTTTCCCAGTATAGGTTTAAGAGTGCTTTTAATACTATGAATGAGATTAATCTTTAAAAAATCTTTTAAAGAACTATTTGGATTATCTTTTTAATAAAGATAATGTTGGCTCATGTTCTTTTCTCATTGTCCTATTATGTTGCTGGTAATTTTATCATTAATTTGATGAGTGTCTAGTATATATTAAGAACATTAGCTTTTGCTCTATGTGTTTACAAATTATCTTTTACAATTCATTATTTGTCTTTTTTAATGTTATGATGCTTTTCCATGAACATTTTAATGCAAATATGTCAACTTACTTAGGTTTCTAAATTACATGTCACATTTAAAAAGGCCTTCTTCCCTCTGAGAGATTTTTAATCTCTATATTCTTCTAATAGCCTAACAGTTGCAATTTTCCATTTAAATCTTTGATTTATCTGATATGTATCTGTTGAAGGAAAGGGGATTAGGAGTAAACAGTTTTTAAAGATGTTTACCTCTCTGTCCCTCTGTCATTGAATAAGCCACATTTCCCCTATTGACATGCAACATTACATTTATTATACATCTTCTGTATTTGGATACACTCCTGGATATTTGTTCTGTTCCATTTACCTATATGCATACTCATTTCAATGCCTAATAGTTTTAATTATTGTGTATTACATGTTCTGATGTCCAGTAGGATACAGATCTCCTTATGACTTTTCTATTTATGAATTTCCCTAAATATTCATGCATACTTATTCTTCCAAATATCTTTTAAATCAGTTTATCTAGTTGCCAAGAAATTATTTGGCTGCCATTAAACATATAGATTATTTTATAAATACCTGATACCTATGACATGTTGAATCTCCCTATGTAATACTGAAAAGTTCCTTTCCAGTTTTAGCATTTAGTGTTTCTGTTAGTAGCACATTGTCTCGTTTATGTAGATTATGCATATTTCCTATTTTGTTTATTGCCAGGTAACTTACCACTTCATTGCTTTTTTAAATGAAATATGGCACAGTCAGAAAAAAATTATCGAAATCTAAGTATAAATACAGAAATCACACATTGAGACAGAAAAGAGATTACCAATACAAATTAATCAGACAGTCATCAAACTTCTCATTTGCAACATGGTAGAATGTCAGCCACAGATTACTGTGGATGATGGAGAGAAATTAGTCACACATCAAGGTAGAAGATCATTTAAAATATAATAAATCATAGATTAATCACTCAGTCCGTATCAAAAACAAATAAAAACTCTGACCGAATGAAAAACGAACCAAAATTAGACTTCATAAGGGAAGAAGAAGGGGAGAAGGAACCGAAGTGATCAGTAACCTTCCAAGGATGGAGATAGATAGATAATAGACACATACTGTAGAATAACAAGGCTATGTTATGTGAGTGTCTTATATGTCATTTAAAACTAAAGAAACATACAGCAAAAGAAGTTTTAATTATAGTCCAGAATAAAAACTACTAAATTATTTCATTGAAACTTGAAATCTGGGTAGAGATAACCAGAGGAGAAAATTATGTTCTAAAACTTGGGTGTGGGAGGGGTGAGGAAGGGGTAGGTAGGAAAAGTAAATTTATGTCAATAGTTTTGTACTTATGGAGGAATAAGAAACTAAAGCAAACAGAGCACTTTGCTGAATGACATGCTATCTCATTTCCAAGTAATAGTGGAAAACTATATGTCAATATGAAAGCTGGGAAAGTGATGTAACCATAAATTCAATGGAAAATAAGAGAATTTCCAAATTAACCATGGGGAAAAATAGAATGAATATTAACTTAAATCAATAAAAATAAAGAAAATGAAAAAGAGGGGGGAAACAGATTAAGTAAATAAACACATAATGTTGGGAACCGCCCTGCCGGGTTTCAGAAGCTGTAACCCCCGCCTAGGCTAAGGCTGAGGGAACAACCTTGGAACCATAAGCCGCCAAAGAGACAAAAGCTTATCTCCCTGGCAGGAGCGCCGCTTCTGCTCCTTTTACTTCACCCTGCCTGAACCCCAGTGCTTGGTTGGTTAGCCACTGATGGGTAAGATTCCCCAAGGGGGGAACAACCTAAGACAGGCACGATCACATGGGAGGCCCCCAAGGAAGGACTTTGGGGGCTATGGCAAAAAGCGGGTGATAGACTCTCACCACCACCCCTGGCTTTGACAAAGCCTGAGTGCTCATTCCATCTGTGAGAAAATCTCCTTATCTCTTGGTTGCCTCAGTTCCCCTTGCTCCACCTAAGCCTGAAACAATGACAGGGGGGTGCAGCCCTGTACTAGAAAGGGAGGGCTCCCTGGGTGATCAGGCCTAAGAAAGAATATGTAAAATCCTGTGAAACCTGCTTTGTTTAGAATGCTCTGAATTTAATGAGAAGGGTCCAAGGAGGAAGTAAGTTTGTTCCTCAAAGTTTTACAGCTCTTTGACCCTGACTCAAAGTAGGCTCTCAGAGTTCCTTGTTATTTGATCCTTACTTCCCTGCAATGAGTAATGAGCTTTACCTGAATTCTTGTATAAACGAACCCAATAAAAGGCCTGCTGGGACAGGAAAATGCACGCCCACCCCTCGAGAGGGTGGCCACTCCGTTCCTACTTCTCCAAAGAAAATTGCCTGCTTCTGTGTATGTTCATTTCTCGTGTGTCGACGAGCCATCCACAGCGTTCCGCGATCACTGCTGGTTGGTGATCGTGCATCAACTGGCGCCCAGACGTGGGGCACTGATTCAGGACCAACATAAAGTAAGATGAGAAGCATAAAATCAATGAATTGGTCATTATACTAGATTGACTAAAACTCCCATTGAAGATAAAAAATCAAATTGGGTCTACAAAAGAAAATTTCATCTTATGCAGGATCTATAAAGTAAATAGAAAAAAAATTCAAGGAGATATGAAGCAAATAAAAACCAAAAAATAAAAGTAAAAATAGTCATGGTGATATTATTATAAAAGATGCTGGAATTTAGTAACTTCAATAATTATAACATGCCTAAGTTTTGTTCACATTAATATGGAAGTGGGCTAAATAAAGTAAAGCAGTTTTTAGCTTCAGAATGGCTCAGATCCTAGAATACCTGGTGATGATACAAGAAGAAATATAATATTCAGCATTTCCCAAACTTACCTGATTACTTTTATAGAAGGGAAAAAGTGTCCAGTGCAATTCCTGGTGTGGGAAGGATTACTCATGCGAACTCCTCAGTACAGACCTGCAGTGTCAGCGATATGGTCTGGTTATTTTCTTTCCACCAGTTCTTGGATCTTGGCAAAGGAATTATGATGTGATTACTTTTTGATTTTTAAATTTTGTTCCCCTGTATCAGTTTTGGTGAAAACAACTTAGAAAAGTATGGAAAGTATTTAAGTACCCCACATTTGATTTTTTTTTTTTTTTTTACCATAGCAAACCTCAAATGGAATAGGGCTTAAGGAAAATATAGGAATGGGTGATGGGGAAACACAATCTAAAAATCAGTAGGTATGTTTCCATTAAAAAAAAGTGAAAGCAATTAGCGAACACACCAAAGACAAAGAAAGCCAAATCCTATGATACATGTTACCAGCTAAAACTGTAGTCTGTTTCTTTCCATCCTTAGAATGGTGAAGAATTATTTCTTCTCAGAGAGGATTTCTGAGAGCTCTGACTTGCAGGAGCAGAAGAACATGGCCAACAAGAGAGTAAGGACCTTAAGGGTAAAGTAAAGACCTCTGTTAGGTAGGCTAAAATAAAGGGTGGAAACAAATAAGCAAGAGCAAATGGCAAATATAAAATAGTAGCTTATTTCTTAATCACATGACAGTTTAAAGCAGGTGGCTCCCTGTCCTGTGATGACTCAGGATCCAACGCTCCTTCTACTCCTTTGTGACCCCACCATCCTCAAATTCCTCTTGGTTGTTTTGAATCCCACCAGCAGAAAAGGGCAGGAGAGCATGGGAGATGCATACCCTCTTCTTAAAAGCCTTAGCTCAGAAATGATTACTTCTTATTTCACTCACTAAACCCAATCAAATGGCTTCACCTAACTGCAAAAGAGGATGGGAAATGTACTATAAGTAGGTAACTGGAAACAAGAAAAAACAAAACAGATTTTGGCCGGCACCTAGCAGTCTCTTCCAGAGAAGACACGAATCTTCCAGCAGGAAAGACATGAAGGTTCAACCTGGTGATCTGAAATATCTAAGGGAAATAGGACAAAATTGCACCACAAGCAACCGGGGATGCAAAGAGAAGTGACAAGCATACTTTCAATGACCAGAGAAACCAATAAAAGTACTTCTACCAAAAATAATAAGTAGACCCTCAGATTCAGAAGCACAGGTGAGCAGAGTTACCACCAACACAACCAAAGGAGCCACGAAGAAGGGACTTAAGTATGAACAATAACTGCCTTCATGGTGTGCTGAGGTCCAGTTTCTTTAATCCAGCACAAAGCATATTTACACAATCAGTAAAGACAAGATCCAAAAAAGGGTATACATACAAATAAAGGTGTTTAATGCTTTTAGTCTTGTGTCCGTATTTCAAACAAATACTTTAACATTAGCTAAGATATTGCCTTAGAAAAAGCTGATGCAAAAGAGATCAAGGATCATTGAAACATCCCCCATTTGTTGTCCAACCACACTAAATATCTAAGGCATTTTTACCTTTGCAAAGATTTCTGGTGAAACTTTTAAAATTTGGAGAGAGTTTGGATCTAAGTACCTGTCCCGAGATCTAAGAGGGATCTGAGAAGGTTGCTCATCAGGTACCACTGTGGCTATCGGGTATCAGATATGAATAAATTGTCTTCCTGACAGAAGAGCAGCAACCCCATGGAGCTCCACGGAAGATGGGGGAGCCCCATCTTCCCCATACTAGTTTATTTTAGCCAGGACAGACTGGAACCCTCCCAGAAAAGTCCAGAACTTGAGTAGAAACATGGGGTTTTGCTGATACTTCTAGATGAAAAGGAGACCAAAAATCTTTAGGAGATACCAAAAAAAAAAAAAAAAGGATAGACAAAGTACCAGGGTTTGTACTCATATTCTGCATAGGACATTTTCTGCTCCTTTCATTGATTCTACTCTCTTCAACTGCTTCCTAACAGCCTGGCCAGTCCTCTGCGATGCACGTGGGCATCTGTTTGCACTACATGAGCCAGGCTGGGACACCACACAGTCTTTGTTCCCTATACCAGCCTGTGTCAGGCCGCTTGCTCTTGGAACCTGTAGTAAGCCCGCCTGATTCTGCCCAAACCCCCCTCATAACATTCTTCTTTATATTTTCTACTCTTAATATTGTGTATACAAAAAGGAGAGAGAGAGAGATTCATTTTGCTCTCTTTGAAACATGGATGTAAAGTTAAAAGACACAGTTAATTTAAAAAGAACTCACACAGTATTCACAGACTCTGGGTCAAAAAGACTTTATCTAAACATTATATTTTTGACCAACACTCCAGTTCTGATTAGGTAGACTATGTTGTTTGACTAATTGGATATGATATTTTATCAAATCACTCAAAAAAAAAAAAACAGTCTAATCCATCAAAAAATAGGTTGGTTTGGATTGTTTTTATTATTGAAAATCACATGTGATTTAAGGCTCTAAAAGATTTAAGGCTTCCAGTTTTCAATCAAGAATGTGGAAAACTAGAAAAAGTTGTTCTTACACGTACAAATTAAGAAAAAAAATCTGAACAGTTCTGGCCAATATGTAGGTATAGGTACATGTGCTTTACCTCTTCACACAACCCAAAGAGGAAAACAACCAACTTAAAAACAAAAAACAACCAGAAATGCCAGAATATCAAACTGTATGGAAGTCTAACAACCAAGGAGTTAAAGAAGAAACACTCATCCAGACTGGTAGTGTAGGAGGGTGCAGTCAGGGGGCCCCCCCAAAAGAAGGATTTGGTAATGGGGTCCAAAATTCAAGGTGTTCAGAAAATATTAGGATGTTCTCATCGCCCCTGCCCCAGGTGTGGGTTGGGGGAAGGGATAAATGGAGCAGGTTCGTTAAGAGCTGTTTCTCATAGAAACAGCCTTGCAGCTAACCTCTGGCGTGGTCATTTAACACATCTATAACCTTTGACTGGTTACATAGATAATGTTAAATAGCTGTGGCCATGCTCTAAGCCAGAGGAATGGAAGTAACTTCCCCACCAATACATAACTGGGGGGCAGGTCCCCGGAGTTATAGCACCTGCATGGGAGATTGGCTCCATGACATGGGGCCATACCTGCCCAGACCCATGATGGCAACCAGAAAAGCTGGAAAGGACAGCAGATTGAGAGCAAGTGTGGCCGAGTGTGGAAGGAGTCGGAAATGGGGCTTCAGAGGAAGATTGGCGCAGGGATTTAAACCCAGACACAGCAGCCATTAAGGAGAGAGCCATGTGCCTTTGGCAGAGTAAAGACTCCCACAGCCCTGTGAAAGAGAATCACCATGCAGATTTAGCAGAAAATCACCACTCGGCTTTGGCAGAGTGGCGACCCCCTCCCCGCAGCTTTGTGGGGAGAACTACACGGTTTCACCAGAGTGCAGACCCCTGCAGCTCTGGTAGGAGAGAGGACCACGTGGCTTTGGGGTGCTCCTTTTGGCCACACAGTCTGGGAAGCAAGAGAGACTTTGCCTGGAAGAAGGGTGAAAGAACTCTTACCAGTAGGCCATGAGACGGTGCTGCATGATTTTGGATTAATTGAGATCCTGCCTGGACAGCGGCACAGCTGAGGGTGCCGGGAATTGAGGAAGGTCTCCCAGCCGACAAGGATTACTGGGAAGAACTGGGATCTGCCTGAGCCAAGGACTTCTATTTCTTTTCCTGAGATACAGTACCCCACACTGGGCAAAGGGGGAAAGGAAGGACTGTGTGTGTTTGTGGGTGTTTTAGGGGACTTTGGGATTTTGATGAAGACATTAAGTCATTACTCTTAAGTCTATATAACTTGAATAAATAATTCCTTTCCTTTTCACCAGTCTCTAACATGGAAAGCTATAATTCTCTGGCAAAGGGAAAGGTGAACCTAGTACAGGGGGACCCCAGGAGAAACGGGGATCAATCTGGTAGCATTGAGGGACCCTCTTCCCTGGTGGCCAATCAGGGAACATCACAGGAAACCACATGTGCAGTAGCTTTAAAGTGATATAACTACTAGTACATGCGCAGTAAAGGCCACCAAAACTAGCCAGGAAGGATCCACTCTGTAAGAATAGAGTCCCGAACCCTGGCTGGCGTAGCTCAGTGGATTGAACGTGGGCTGTGAACCAAAGCATTTCAGGTTTGATTCCCAGTCAGGGCACATGCCTGGGTTGCAGGCCATGGCCCCAAGCAACCACACATTGATGTTTCTCTCTCTCTCTCTTTTTCTCCCTCCCTTTCCTCTCTAAAAATAAATAAATAAAATCTTAAAAAAAAAAAAAAAAAGAATAGAGTCCCTCCAGCCCACAGGGTCAATATTTGCTTGGAGTTGGCCTGCTTCCATGTTTTCTTCTATGAACTCTGGGTGTTTGGCTCAATTCTTTGTCCCGATCACTAAGAACCTGGTTACCTGTGCCCACCTGTGACAGTAGGAAGAATGGAGATAGTTAGCCAGGACAGAGAGGATGCATGGAAAGGTAGCAGCAGGCAGACAGGACACTCCCACATTCATGTGCAGGTAACCAGGCTGAACAACTGGGGATCAAGATAGACCATGCAACCCAGAGCAGGGAAAATAAAGCCTCAGAACCTCCAGCTGTAAAAACTTGTGGGGGTTGTGGTGGGGGGAGAAACTGCCAGTCTCTTGGAAGCAGAGCAAGAGCCAAGCAAGCAGCATTGTTCCTTTTCTGACCTATCCCCGACATACAGCCCCACAACACAGCTACATGGGTTGCCCTGCCCTGGAGAAAAACTAAGGCTCTACCCCTTACAATGTAACAGGGGTGTTGAGACAAAGAAATATGGCCCAAATGAAAGAACAGATCAAAACTCAGAAAATGAACTAAGCAACAACAAGATAGCCAGCCTATCAGATACAGAGTTCAAAACAATGGTAATTAGGATACTCACAAAAATAACTGAGTACAGCCACAAAATAAAGGAAGAAGTAAAGGTTATACAAAGTAAAATAAAGAAAAATATACAGGAACCAACAGTGAAGGGAAGGAAACCAGGACTCAAATTCATGGTTTGGAGCAAAAGGAAGAAATAAACATTCAACTGGAACAGAATAAAGAAATAAGAATTCAAAAAAATGAGGAGAGGTTGAGGAACCTCTGGGACAAGTTAAACATTCCAACATCTGAATCATAGGGGTGCCAGAAAGAAAAGAACAATAGCAAGAAATTGAAAACTCATTTGAACAAATAATGAAGGAAAACTTCCTCAATCTGGCAAGGAAATAGACATATAAGTTCCAAGAAGCTTGGAGAGTCCCAAAGAAGTTGGATCCAAAGAGGAACAAACCAAGACACATCATAATTAAATTGCCAAAGATTAAAGATGAGGAGAGAATCTTAAAAGCAGCAAGAGAAAGGAGACAGTTACCTACAAAGGAGTGCCCATAAGACTATCAGCTGATTTCTCAAAAGAAACCTACAGTCAAGAAGGGGCTGGAAAGAAGTATTCAAAATCATGAAAGGCAAGGACCTCCATCCAAGTTTAGTCTATTCGGCAAAGCTATCATTTAGAATGGAAGGCAGATAAAGTGCTTCCCAGATAAGTTCAAGTTAAAGGAGTTCCTCATCACCACACCCTTATTATATGAAATGTTAAAAGGACTTATCTAAGAAAAAGACCAAAACTCTGAACAGTAAAATGACAACAAACTCACAACTATCAACAACTGAACCTAAAAAACAAAAACTGAAACAAACTAAACAAATAGGACAGGAACAGAATCACAGAAATGGAGATCATATAGAGGGTTATCAGTGGGGAGGGGGAAGAGGGAGAATGGCAGAAAAGGTACAGGGAATAATTGCATAATTGGTAGGTACAAAATAGACAGGGGGAAGTTAAGAATAGTATAGGAAATGGAGAAGCCAAACAAATTTTATGTATGACCCATGGACTAATAGGCAGGATGCTGGAGGGAATGGAGGTACCAGGCAGAGGGTGATAAAGGGGAGAAAAAAGAATGGGACAACTGTAATACCATAATCAATAAAATATACTTAAAAAAAAAATCTGAACAGCATTGACTGGTGTGGCTTACTGGATTGAGTGCTGGCCTGTGAACCAAAGGGTCGCCAGTTTAATTCCCAGTCAGAGCACATGCCTGGGTTACAGGCCAGGTTCCCAGTAGGGGAGGCATGAGAGAGGCAACCACACATTGATGTTTCTCTCCCTCTCTTTCTTCCTCCCTTCCCCTCTCTCTAAAAGTAAATAAATAAAACCTTTTTTAAAAAAGCTGAAGAAACTGCATTAATGACTTTTATTGAACTTATAACAGCACTGAGGTTATAAGACAAAAAACATCAAATCTAGAGAAATGCCAGTGCTTACAGGGAAAAATTGGAAGAGCTCTTGATTTCTTGGGAAAGACATCTCCAAACATCCCTCAAGCTGGTAAGAAGGTCCCCGCAACCCCCCTCATTCCCCACCCCACCCCTACCCTGACCCTGTAAGCTACAACATTTCTAACAAATGCTAATGGCTTAGTGGGGACTAGTATGAAAGTACAAAACCCCAGGAGGCAACAGACAATGGGGCTTCGCACTTTCTTGCAGGTTTTCACTCTTGGAATCTCAAAAGGAAAGTAAGAAGAGTCCTAAGTATCTTGTCTCATGGTACTAGCTGGGAAAAGAACATAAACCACCGTGAAACTCTTCTGAAAGCCATTTCCCCTAAGGAACAAAAGCCTCAGTATGCAGTGACAAGGGCTTCAAAACTAATGTGAAGACACAGGTAGGAACTCATTGTAGCTAAGAAGGAGTGATGAGAGGCTCTCTTCTTGGGGAATGCATGTGAATATTTGCTAGGCTACCTAGAATTACATCTGAGCCTCCCTAGTAGTGAAGTTAAATCAAGATATCACGGAATGTCTCCGTTCTGCACCCACCATCCTCATGCTAAGTGTGGAGGGAAACTAACAGTGGAATGTAGCTGAAGAAGCAGCAGGAGGCAGACTGTCCCTGGGAAGCGGCCCACAGGGAAGACACACAGCCAAAGGCAGAAACTAGCACACTAGCTCACATCAGGAGACTAGTGCCCTGAGGGTAACCGTAGCAATAACAAACATACCCAGCCCAAACCCTGACTAGATGGATACAAAGGCCTAGCAAAAGAAAAAATGTGCTCACTTCTAAGTATAAAAAATAAATAAACCTCAGTATTAACTGTCCCATTTAACATGTTCAGCTTTCAACAGGAAGTAATAAAACATTAGAAAAGGTCAGAAAAATCAGAAGGACACAACAGTCATCAGAAGCAGACTAAGATATGCCCAGATATTGGACAGAAAATATAAAATCTATGATTCATATATTAAAGGTTCTAATGAAAAGGGTAGACAGTGTGCAAGACTGGATAGGTAATCTCAGCAGAGAGGTGGAAACCATAAAAAAAAAGCATCAATTGAAAATGCTAGAAATTAAGACAGAAACACAATAACAGAGATAAAAGAATTTATTTGTTGGTCTCAAAAGTAAAAATACAGCCAAGGAAGGAATCAGCGAACTTAAAGATATGTCAGTTCAAATTACTCAAACAGAAACATAAAGAGAAACAAAGAGTGCAGGGAAAAAAGAGGAGCTCAGAATCCAAGGTCTATGGGCTAATTTAAACAATCGAATATATGCATAATTAGAATCCTAGAAGGAAGAAGAAGCAAGACAGTGAATGGGACAAAGGAAAAATATGAAGATATAATGGCAAAGAATTTCCCAGAATTATTAAGTGACATCAAGCCACAGATGCAAGAATCTCAGAGAACAAACAAGATAAAATATTTAAAATAAAAATACACCTAAGCATGTCATGTTTAAATTTCTGAAAACTAAAGATAAACAGAGAGACTTGAAGGCAATCAGAGGGGGAAACGACATAAAGTTTTACCTTTAAAGTAGTTAAAAAAAAGAGCATCAACCTAGAATTCTATAGTCAGTAAAATATCCTTCAAAAGCTAAGAGTAACTAAAGAATTTTTCAGAAAACAAAACACTTTGTTTGAAAAATACTTTCATCAGAACTTTTCCAGAGGAAAAATTAAAATAAATTGTTCAGAAAGAAGATACATGATATAAGACAGAAACTTAGATATAATAATAATAATAATAATAAAGAATATAGTAATGAAATAAAGGTAAAATAAAATATTTTTCTCATTTTTTATTTTTAACTGCTATAAAAGAGTTAAATGACTTTTAAATAAATAATGATGACAATGTTTTGCATTTCTTTATATCATATATAAAAATGTATAACAACAATGGCATAAAGGATAAAAAGAAAAACTGGGAAAATACTATTATAAGGATATAAAAATAAACATGAGACAGTATAATAGTATTTGAAGATGTACTTATATAATTTAAAATGTGCATTGCAAATCCTATAAAAAACACTAAATAGTTTTATTAGGAGGTATAAATAGTAATAGAAGAAATAAAATGAAATTATAAAAAAATGTTTAATTAAACCATACAATACAGAAAAAGAAAAGAAACAAAGAACCAATGAAACAAAATAGTAAAAGGCTAGCAAGATAGGAGATTTCAGTCCAACCATATCAATAATCACTTTCCATAAGAATTATGTAAGCATAATTATTAAATAACAAAGATTGTCAGACTGGATAAAAAGGCAACACCTCACTATACACAGTTTCAAAGCAACCCACTTCAGGTATAATTGGTTAATGTAAAGGGGTAGAGAAAGCAAAAAATAGCTGGAATAACTATACTAATTTCAGATAAAACAGACTTTAAAACAGGGCTATTACTAGAGAGGGGCAGTGAGGGAACCCAATAGATAATTATAGAATATTTTACCCAATAAGAGCAAAATACCCATTCTTCCCAAATGCACATAGAACAGTCACCAAAATAGACATTTACTGGACCATCCAACAAACTTTAATAAATTCAAAAGAATAAAACTTTACAAAGTATAGTATCAAACCAAAAAATAATTGAACTAAATGTTAATAATTGAAATATCTAGAAATACCTACATTGAAATTTAAACAGCACATGTCTAAAGAATCTATAAAACAAAGAGGAACACTCAAGAAAAATTAAAAATATTATGAGCTAGAAGAAAATAAAAATACATATCAATGTTTGTGGTATATGGTTAACATAGTGTTTTGAGGGAAATTTGTAGCATTAAATACTTATGTTAGAAAAGGATAAAGGTCTAAAATAAATAGCTAATCTTCAAATTTAAAAACTGGAGAAAGAGGAGAAAACTTAACCTAAATCAACTTGATGGAGAAAAAAACTTCCATAGCATTTATACCACTTTATTCAAATGTTTTAAGAAGTCCTCTAGGATTCTGAAGGATTCAGGATAGGTTACAGACTGTAACAAATAAATCTAACTGTATCACAAATGTCCATGACACAAATTCACTAAAGAGAACTTTGGAAAATGGTAATTTTACTTGACATTATAAAGACCACAAAAACTGCACATGAACACTATACTTTAATTGGTACATTTTTTTTTTCCTCACAGGGCAATGGGCTAGCAATTTTGAAACTATTTTATACATATACCAGATTTGAACAAATAAGTAACTAAATTGTAGATAATGAAAAACAGATTTCTCATTGCAAGAGAGAGAGATTACAAATAAACAAGTGTGTATGGGAGTGGGGGACATATTTTAATGAACACTGTTGTGCTAGCTTAGAGTCAGAGACGTCAGTATAAACCCATGTCTATTTTAACATATCAATGAACAGATAAGTAAACAGAGAAATACGATGTGGGAACATATGTTAATATATATGGCATACTTCCTAACACTGTGAACTGAGAGGCTCTTGATGCAGTTGCCCCCTCCCCCAGCAGCAATGAGCATACCCAGCACCCAGATCTTGTTTTCTAAATATCACTCTCCAATAAAAGGATCGATTTCTCTTTGGGAGAACACTCTTTCTGGAACCGGGACTGAGCAAATACAAAAGGAACCTGTACATCTTCTAGTGCCAAATAAGGAAGTGCTCAAAAACTTCAAAATAAGAAAGAATAAAATCATGTCTAAAGGACAGTTCCAATTGACCAAAGGTCATCAAAATCATTTATTGTTTATTATTTGAGCATCAAAATTAACAACCAATGTATTGTTATAACCCAACAATAAATAAAATAAATATCCTTGAGTCAAAACTGACATGAATACATAATTAAATACATAAATAGACATATAGGTAAATAAGTAAAAAGTGACAAATCTCTACAGAAGAAATCTCAATAACATATGTAGACAGATAGTCCTTCTTGTAGGACATGGAGCTTAATTTTCCTCCTCTTGAAAATAAGTTGGACTCAGTGACTTGCTGCCAGTAATTCGAGTATAGAAGAGAAAAACTAGTAGGATTACTGTTGGAAAACCTAGCAGACATCACCTTAACCAAGTGATTGAGGTAACATCACTATGGGTAAGTCATGTTGACATCACGGACTCCCTGCTGGGATGTGGAGGGCACTTCGCCTCTGTGATACTCTTCCAAAAGAACCATAATACCAGTCTAATCAAGAGAAAACACCAGATAGACCCAAATTTAGGGGGACATTTTACAAAATACCTGACCAGTACTCCTCCAAACAATCAATGTCATGAAAAATGGAAGACTTCAGAAACTGACAGGAGGACTAGACAAGGAGACATGAGAATTAAATATATCTTGATACCCTGGCTTTAATGCTGGAGTAGAAAAGGGACATGAGGAATTCTGAAGAGAGTACATGAATCATATCAAACCTATGTAAATTTCTTAATTTTGACAAATGACCATGATTATGTAAAAGGTTAGTAGTAGGGGAAACTGGAAGGAGTGTAAACAGGAATTCTCCATATATCTTTTCAATTTTCCTATAAATCTAAAATTATTCCAAAATAAAAAGTTTTTAAAACTATCTGCCAAGCATGACCCTATAATCTCTGAGCACAGTGTTATGCAATAAAAATGCTAATACAGTATTAAAATACATGCATGCACAAAGTAACACAAAAGAAAAATTAATTTTGGAATAAAATGTCCGGATTTTAAAGGTGCTTTTATTCCTATAAAAGTGTTCTAGATAGTGTGTTGTTTAAAGTGATTATTTTTAAAACACATAGTTTACTTATAGTGCCAAGTTCCTTAAAGTCTTCATAATGAGGGAAATTCTTCTGCTTTAAAAAAAATCTTCTTGCTGTGATTGCATGCAGTGATGGAGATGCCTTTAAGAATGTTTCACAGATGCTTCAAATCATTCATTTCTCATAAACATATGGGGTCTATTCTTCCGTCACTGTGCGTAATTCCTATTGACACTAATGGGAACTATGCATGCATATCGCTATAATTTGGCCTCAAACAAACTGAAAATCATCACTGTTGAGATGAGATGCAAAGCAAGTAAACAAAGAGAAGAACTGACTCCTTAAAACTCACATTCTAGAATTTCTTGTCACAAGAAATTCCAGTCAAGAAGAATTAATCTATAGTGACTTCAATACAATAAACTAAAATAAGTCAAAATATGATACTTGCAGATATTATATTTCTAGGGCATGATATCTTCCTGAAGATAATAATTTACTCTTTTCCACTATAACACAGAAATAACTAAACATTTTGTGATGCCACTGAACAAAAATCCCAATGCTATAAAAATAGCTATAAGCTACTAGGTGAGAACATCATATGATATATACTCCTACTGGCTTTTATTCTGATCTCTATAAATTATTTATTTATCCATATCTCATTTTATAAGATTGTATCCCCACTTTTAAACCTCAAATTAAATGTAGCATTTTTTCCTAGTTAAAATGGAAGATTATAACATACATCCCCAAGAAAGAGCATCTCACATTAGAGAGATTTGTTTCCTGTTCCATTGTCCCATTTCCACATCAGAAAACATAACAAAGTTCCTCGTTGTGTATCTCAGCAGTGTCATTTTGGCCAGATTCCAAGATGCGGAGGTTGCCTCAGATCTCAGTGGGAGGCAGCCATTATGCGTTTGGGGGAAGCCACTGAAGCTGGCAGGTGAGCCAATTCCATCACTGAGGAGAAAGTACCGCTAGTAAAGTCACCTTGTGACAAGTGTCTCCCTGCTGTGGGTTAACTTCCAGAAAGGAGGTTTGGAGAACACATAACAGTTCACAACAAGGAAATCAAACAAAATAAATTGGGCATAATTTGACACTGTTAAAATAAGAAGTGTCAGTGGCGCTGCTATGTAGTAGGAGTTATGAAGAGCTTCTGCCGAGATTAAACATTTAGTTAGACAATAAAATAGCTTGCTGGTCAAGCCAAAGACATTATTCTTAATGCTTAAACTGATGGAGACTAGTGAATAAGTCTTTTTGACAAGCAGGGCTGCCAAAGAGTAGCAGCAAGGCCTTAAGAGGCACATGTGTGTTCATGTAGTGGATAAGCCCCAAGCAGAGAGAAATAGCAGTGTCATGAAAATAAAAAAAATAGAATATGGTAAGGTTTTGAAATTTTTTCCCAACAATCATGTAGAGAATTGACCAGGAAAAAATATTGTGCAAAAATTCAGTTTTCTTTCCCAAATTCACTTGGCATTGGGTGGACTAAACAGAAATATTTGCACATTATAGTTTTCTCATACAGAAATATTGTCACTCAATTTTCAAATGTTTCTTCAGCATATTCTCAAAAGGCTTTAAATTATGTGTAAGAAATGCCAGTGGAAAAAAAGATGAAAGTCAAATAAAATAGTTCGCACAGAAATATCGGTAGAAATTAGCAAAAAAAGATAAAGCCACACTGTAGTACAAGAGCTCCTTCAGTGCGTTCTGTCACCATGTGCACGCCTGTCCCACCTACTCACCCTTGTTGGCTCTCGGTCAGGCCTTCTCTTCTCCAATGCACACCTAACTTCAGATGAAGCCCTACTCCTCATTCTTTAACCTTAGTAATCAAACGCTGGTTGATTTCAAAATGCTATTAAAAAGAAAACTATTGAATTAAATGAATTCATACTGAAGTATGAATCACTACCTCATACATTGTTTGCTCTCTAAGGTGGTGTTTCTCCAAGGTTGACTCTGGGATTCCTGCACAGAAATTTAGCACAGAAGTGTACTAAAACTTCACATTTCTGGGCCCATTAAACAATTAATGGGCTGCATATTAAACAATTTTCCCAGCCCTGACTGGGTGGCTCAGTTGGATGGAGCATTATCCCATACACCTAAGAGGTTGTGGGTTCAATTCCCCATAAGGGGACATACCTAGGTTGTGGGTTCCATCTTCAGTTGGGGTGTGGATGAGAGGCAACTGATTGATGTTTTGCTCTCATATCAATGTTTTGTTTTGTTTTTCTCTCTCTCCCTACCTCTCTCTCTAAAATTCAATAAATATATCCCTGGGTGAGCATTTAACAAACAAACAAACAAATAAATATAAATAAATAAATAAAACAACTTCCCAGGTGATTACATCAGGTGATTGTTTGGTCAATTATGTAGGGAATGACTGCTAAAGAAAAAAATTGATAACTCAAAAGACTAGCCTTCAGAATTGCTAAAAGAGTAATGTGGGGATATATTTCCTAAAAGCAAGATCATTTTTTTGTCAAAGATTTTACTTACATACTTTTTAAGAACAGGGTAGAGAGGGAGAAAGAGAGAGAAAGAAACATCAATGTGTGGTTTCCTCTCATGCACCACCTACTGGGGACCTGGCCCACAACCCAGGCATGTGCCCTGACTGGGAATCAAACTGGTGACCTGGTTTGCAGGACAACGCTCAATCCACTGAGCCATACCACTCAGGGCATAAGAAAGATCACTTCTGAAAGGGTAGTTTTCAAATCATACCAGAACTCATTCTATTGGATGTGACCTTGCATCCGGGTGAGATTGGCAGTATTATTAATAAACTATTGCTGGTTTAACTCCTTTAACACAAAATGTAAATGACCCTTGAAATCAGGGAAGAACAGAAAACCAAGATTTACACTTTTCCTAGCCATATACCTTATTGATTTGCAACACTGATTTTCAAATACATATGGGATAAATAAAACCATAACCTTTTGCCACAAAATGATGTTATGAGATACAATCAAAATCTCATACTTGATTTTCTTTGACATGCAAGGAAAAGACAAATAAGAGCAAAAAATACTATTTAACTTAGGTTGTTAAAAGAACTCTTAGGTTATGATTGGGCCAGCTGAGAATGTTTTCCTAAATGCATTGTGTTCTCCAACCTCCATGCATTTGTTCATTTTGTCCCCTTCTCTAACTCAATAAACCCTGTCAATCAATTTAGGACCCAACTTGAATGCCTTCTAGCTTCCTTGAACCTCCAGCTTGGAGCCATCCTTCAAATTCCTGTAGTATCTGATCATTACTGTGAAGATATGTAGCACCTTCTAACTTGCATTAATTCTATACACACACACACATATAATAATCCATCTTTTCATATAAGCTGACGAAGTGGAGCATCCTTGTTATGCTAGATGAATGACATACACTGAAATGAAGCAAATTCCAAACTACGCCTAAGGACTAGCAAGAGGAACCAGGGATGGAAGACGGCAACAACCTTACTAACTGTAGAGACAGGAGAGAATTTTACAGCTCTGCCAGCACAATGTTTGCTTTAGGCAGACCACCCGTTAAATGAAGAAGTAGGCTCCTATGGATTTCTTCCCTTCTCATCTTTTAGGCATTCACCTGCACAGCCTTACTCACCCTTCCTTTGAATTCAGTAACTTATTCCAAACCATATCTTTCTCTCTAAATTCATACCTCAATATACAACTGACCATTTCTACCAAGAGAATACGACTCAAAACTCTTTCAATAAATCTTTTTGAGCACTTACTAGGTGCCAGACTCTCCTCTGTGTGTTAGGGATACAGCAGCAAATGAAACAAGCTGAGCTGCTGCCCTCGTGGCACTGTTGTAGACATATGATAAAATTCACACAGTGACAAATGTGATGATGAATTCGGCAAGGGAATAGAAACTGCTAGGTGACAAGGGGTTTGCTAACTTTGCTGATCCAAGAGGACCTCTCTAAGGAGGTCACTTTGAGCTGAGACTTGAGAAGAGGAAATGAGCCATGTGGGCTCTGGGGGAAAGGACATTTCAGACAGGGAACAGCAAGTGCAAAGGTATTAACGTGCGGTACCCATGTTCAACAAAGAGCAGGAAGTCCAGTGTAGCTGACACAGGTAAGTGAGGACAGATCAAGAGGAACCCAGCAAGATCATGTACCAGTTTAGAAGCCACGCTCAAGACTTTGGATTTTATTCTACAATAGGAAGCCAGTGGAGGATTTTAGCCAGGGAGTGACACATCTGCTTATGATTCAAAGAAAGCACTCTGCCTGCTGCAGAGGGAGGGTAAGATGAGTAGAGAGATTATTTCAGAGTCTAGTGCAGGACCCAGAAGAGAAATGGCCTAGGCAGAGCAGTAGAGCAAATGGTCAGGCTCAGGATGCAAAGTGACAGTAAAGCCAATGGAATCGACTGAGAGACTGAACGCAAGAGTTGTGCAGCAACGAGGTGGAGAGTGCTGCCATTTCATGGGACAGGGACGCCAGAGGAAGAACGAACTGGCAGACAGGTAGTTCAAAAACAGTTATATTATCTTGCCTTCATTGGTATGGCTCAGTAGGTGTCATCCTGCAAAAAGAAAGGTCACTGGTTCAATTCCAGGCCAGGGCACATTCCTGGGTTGCAGTCTAAGACCCTGGTTGGCAGTGTGAGAGAGGCAGCCACCGATCAATGTTTCTCTTGCACATAGATATTTCTCTCCCTCTCTTTCTCCCTCTCTTCCCCTCTCTCTAAAATTAAATAAATAAAACCTTTTAAAAAGTAGTTCCATCTTAAACATGTAAAATATGATATTACATATTAGCTAAAGAGGTAGATATAAATGTAGAATGTAGTAGGGAAATCAGAACTAAGGGAATACATGTAGTGATCACAGGAATATAAATGAAACTGACAGTCATGTAACTAGAAGAGATGAGTTAAGACAGAAAAAGAGAAAAGGACCAAATGTACTCCTTGTCACTCCTACACACAATTCTGTTGTATATTTCGTTTGTTCTTTAAGAGTCAATATAAATAGGAGCTTTTCTATCAAGCTTTCCCTATTCTGTTTGCTCCCATTCTATCCTATACATAACTTTGCAATGGCACATAATGGCACAGTATTGAGTTTTGTGAACATGCCAGTAGACTGGAAGTTTCTTAAGTCTTAATTATTATTACATCCTCAATACTTTCTGTGACCACCGAAATATAGAACATGATCATTAACTTTGTTGACCAAAGTAAATGAATGAGCATTTATTGCCCCACCCGTTTAAAGATTCACCAGTGTAAGGTAGAAGCAGTTATCAGCTTTATACCAGGATAAAAAAAAAGAGTTTTTATATTATGAACCTGGATTAGTAACATTCCAGGGAATACATATGATTTTTTTAAAATAGAGCACAAATTCCCTAGAGGAAGAATTAAAAATAAATCTACTATAAAGATGTCCTATCAGAAATCTAAAACAAATTTGGCTAAATTTCTTGGCAAGAATCCTAAGCACATTGAGGGGCTGAAATTTTGGGCAAAGAGAGGGAGGCAGAAAGTCTTTAAGACCACTTCTTGAAACACTTTTAAAAAATTGAAGATAATCTGATCTATATTTTCTCTCCTTTTGTATCTAGTTTTGAAATAAATTATATTTGATTATTTTTATTTTAATGTGGTTTGGGATCAGGGAAAATGAAAGGCCATGGTTATATTTCACCTCTCCTGGCAAACCTCACCTCCTCTTGCAGCCTTAGACTAATCTCCTCGCCCTGTTTACATTTTTCGTCCTTCTTCGTTTTCATACTTTGGGCAAAAAAGAATACAGAAATAAATAAGAAAACAGAAAAAAAAAAGAGTACAAGTGAAGACTCCTAAAGGATGAGAACAGATTGAAGGAAAATGGGAGAATAGCCTCTTGTTTCCTCATCTAAGGAATGGGTTTAAAAACTCTATTTGAAGCTTTGAACAGGTTATTAAGACTATAGTTAAAGTAATGGAATACCTATAGATAACATAGTAATTAAGTTTTGAGAGACAGACACAGACAAACAGTGGTAACTTTACAAATAAAACTTTAATCCATTAGGATAATTGTTTTTCGATCATTGCTAACAATTACAAACAAGAGAAAAAAAACAGAACTAGGTTAAAATGTCTACTGCCTCCTTATTAAACCCCTTCCTTCACTTGCATTCTTCTAATCATCTTTCTGATGCCCCCAAAACTACTGCCTTTCCCACCTCCCCCCAGAAGTTAAAGAGGTTGGCTTATTTATCATATGATATAATATTAGCTTCAATAACACTTCAGGTATTTTGAGCGCTCCCTATGTACCTGGAACTGTGCTCAATGTTTTCTATGGAATGTATTATCTAACCTTCACAACACCCCAGAGGTGGACACCACACAATCCTCCCCATTCCGCAGTTGAATAACCAAAGATAAGGCTGTCTCAATTATTATTTTGATAGGTTAAGTAACTTGCTAGGTTTTGGCACAGCTGAGGTTCCAACTAAGACCATTTAAGCTCTAAAGCCTTGCTGTACATTTAACCAGTTTGATATATGGTCTCCCTGCAGGATTTTATCAAAGCATTTAATAGGCTAATGTGATTGTGAATCTCCAAGAGGGAGATGCAATAAGCAGCATTTCCCACTTATTTGATTATAACCCTCCTTTTTCTTACAAAATCCTGAGCCACCTGCACAATACTGTTTCCCATTCTCTCCCTTAGGTAAGGATAGAATTTCCCTTCTTCTCCCCCACCCCCATTCCTTTTTGTTCTACTCCTTTCAGGCTGGGTCCTACAGTTGCACATTTTTTACTCCTTTAGGACCTAATTCCCAACTAAAGGAAGTCCTGTGCCCCACAAAGCCAAAATATCCACATTTCTTAATAACACAGTCCTGGGATAGTATGTCTTGTGCCTCTGAATCTTGCTTAGAATAACAGAAGTTTCTCATGAAGTTTTTATTACTTTTCCATGATCTCAGGGCCCAGAAGAAGCCAAGGTCTTCATCTTTCATCATTTAAGTTTTTCTGTGTCCGTGTCAAGTCTTTTAAGAAGGCGGATACTATTTCTTAGTACCTTTCATGTTTACCAGTGCACTGCACACAGTAGGTATTTTGGGTGATAAGAGCCATAAATGCTTGGGTCCTTTCCAGATCTAGGAAATACTACTTATTCTTTATGCATTCCACACCAAATACATCAGCATTTAGTTATGTTTAAATTGGCCAAATCTCCAGATATCAAAAGAAAGCTTTCCAGTAGCTAATTGTGATCACATTAAAACCTAAAAGTGAAAGTTCTACTGAAAATTGCTATTCCCTTTCCCCTTATTTCCTACAATTTATTGAAACATGATACATGTGGGTATTCATGTACTTCTCCCATAAAGTTCAGTGCAAGGGTATTAAGTGCATTGCCTACATTTAAACTCAATCTTTCAAATGTCCGTGAATGGAAAACTGGCTAATAGGAACTTAAGAGGATTCCTTTCCTTCTCGTGGCACTACCCATGTGCCCCTTAAAACAGATCTATACATAGGCCTAATTGGTAATACACACCCAGATGCATAGTTAGTTGCCCAATTGCCCAAGCAACTGGGTCGCAATGGGTGTAGATGTATTTTTCTTAGGAGCTCTACTGGCAAATAGCTTCAGTGATTTAGCCCATGGAAAACGAGCCGTTTTGCTTAATGTTTTAGGTTAGGGAGTGGCTGGCAGCATTCTCTGAACAAGTGACACTTTCAACACTGTAAGTGATTTGCTGACTTTATTTAACAATATCTAAACCATTTTAACCAACAGTATCATATAGCTTGGCACATTATACCACTACAGATCTTCCGGAAAGGCTGAAATGGCCAAATATTTACATGTATTCCGTTTTCTTTACATATTTGTATTTCTACCATTTTGAAAATTAGAATATAAACATTCTGTTTAAAAATCTGTTCTCCCCCACATACTACATATTCAAAGAGCAAGCACACTTTTTTTTCCTCTTTGGTATATATATATATATATATGTATATACATAGGTATATTTGGGTTTCCATATTTTAAATATCGATGATTATCTAATAGCCCCCAATCCTTTGTTTTATGATGTGGAGCAAAATTATAAAATCTGCTATCCCTATAATTGCATTGCCCTTTGCCGTCTCTTAAAAAAAGAGCGAGAGGAAGATAGAAAAAAAAAAAAGGTTGTGTTCAAAATTTCCCCCTGTTTTATTTGCACCCTATTAACAACTGTTACTGGAGCTTTAATTATGCCCCGGTGATTGTGGAGTTGTGGCTGACTTGTGTCATTTTCCTCCCAGGGGATGCTTTATAATTACCAGCATCCATCGTGGCTGCCTGTAAGCTGATGCTTTTTTATTACCAGTTCAATAATCACTGCATCCTTGCAAACATCTGCTCTGCAAGCCATGCATCGGGGGTCCCAGCGCCTGTCACTTGACGTTCCCTCACCACAGTGACCTTGGTGCCCTCGCCTTCGGTTTATATCTAATTTGTTTACCAGAGGCTCTGTCCAGAAAGTCTCCCAGGAATGCAATTAATACACTAGATTTGCAAACAAAAGAAAATTTTGCCCTTTCTCTCCTTTCTCTTTTTCCGGATTATTGTCTTACTCTTAGATTCCATAATTTCTATTCCTAGGAGAATGACTCCATTTAAGACTTGTGGGAAGGGGGAGAATGAGAGATGAGTTTATTTGGGAGCTATCCTTCTGCTTGTATTGAAAAGTATGTGCATGCTTTTGTGGTATATTTTCTCTTGAATGTATGATGGTGACTAGTGAGGTAAAGGAAGATATTACATAAAAAATATATATATATAATGTATACAAATACATATATATACAAAAATATATACTTTAGCAGCATGAATGAAAGGACAATTCATGTACTCCCATTCTAATTTTCTTTCTGACTTCCTCTCTTTTTATTTTTCTTATCCTAAATAAACCTCTGTACTGTTCATTTTGCAAAATAACCCCTCCCCTCTCCTTAAAATCTTTTGCTCTACTTTGCCTTTTCCTTCTTGCTTGCCTCTTTACAAAAATGACATAAGGAAAAGATAAAACTGGGTAAAAAAAAACAGCACATATTGGATATAGCTGATGGTGTTTCTGCTTTCTGACTCACTATTACTAATAAAGCTAATCTGGTCACTGCTTACTAATCCTGGTGAAGTCTGTTTCTTGAAAACTAGAGTTTCAAAGTTTCAGTTATTTCCATAAGTATACCAAGAACTATGCTAATTTTTTGGACTAGATGAGAAAAAGTAGAATTCTTTCTGTTGTACTGACCAAATTCATGCAACCCCTGGATGTGTGCATGTGGCCTTACTCTTTCATGTTCTTAAGTAACTGACATCACAGACCTGGTGACAATATTTTATAATTGTCCAATGCAATGTATGTATTTGTGGAACCATTTGAAATAAAGTAATTCCTAAAATGTCAAAATTAAGTGGAAATAGCATAGGTCAAATTTGCAGCAAAGTCACAAACAGGGAGGTTGTCTATTCTGCCTCCCTCACTGACTTAAGACAGCAGTGGAGAGGGGCTTCTACCTTACTCTTCTCTGTACCTACAAGAACTGGTGTTCTACTGTTAGTTCATAGCATGCATTGACTAAATGATCCTTGGGTGATGGGATTATATTATTTGTGGGTAAAATTCTATTTCAGAACTGTTAACATAATATACCACGTAGCCCCAACCTTGGATAAAAAATGCACACAAAAACATACAAACACACAAACATGCTTGAAGGATATTGTATAAGACCTTGAGATTACTGGCCAAGACCATCATTCAAATCCATGTTTTAAGGCACCCTACAAATGCAGAACTTAATTCAACTTTGCAGAGAATCAGGAACTAAAATTGCACCCCCAGAAGGCAGGAGACCAAAACAAGGCTCACTGTTTAAGTACGTGGTAGGACTTTCTGCTTCCCTTCCTTTCCCTTCCCATATTACTGAAGCTCCATTCTAAAAAGCATTCTGAATCATATTGCTGTTGACTGCAGCCAAGGGCTATGTCTCACAGGGAGTAACAGAAAACAGGCAGATTTTATGTTGCTGCCCGTTTGTTGAATATTAATTGACTGTAGAGACTTGGGTTTATTTCTGGGATCTCTGTTCTGTTCCATTGGTCCATGTGTCTGTTTTTATGCCAGTACCAAGCTGTTTTGATTACAGTGGCCTTGTAATAAAGTTTGGTATCAGGTATTGTGATCACTCCTACTTTGTTCTTCTTTCTCAAAATTGCAGCAGCTATTTGGGATCATTTATGGTTCCATATAAATTTTTGAAGTATTTGTTCCAGGTCTGTGAAATATGCCATTGGTACTTTAATAGGTATTGCATTGAATCTGTAAATTGCTTTGGGTAGTATGGACATTTTGATGATGTTAATTCTTCCAATCCATGAACACGCTATATGTTTCCATTTGTTTATGTCTTCCTTGATTTCTTTCTTCAGTGTTGTATAGTTTTCTGAATATAGGCTTTTTTACCTCCCTGGTTAGGTTTATGCCTAGGTATTTTATTTTTCTTTTTGCTATATCAAATGGGATTTTTTTCTTGATTTCTGCTTCTGCTGTTTCATTGTTGGTATACAAAAATGCCTTTGATTTCAGGATATTGACTTTATATCCTGCTGTTTCACCAAATTCATTTATTAGGTTGAACAGTCTTTTGGCAGAGTCTATAGGATTTTCTATGTAAACTATCATGTCATCGGCAAACAATGACAGTTTTGTTTCCTCCTTTCCCATTTGAATGCCTGTTATTTCCTTTTCTTGTCTGATCACTGTGGCTAAAACTTCCAATACTATACTGAATTGCACACTTTACAATAGCCAAGTGTTGGAAGCAACCTAGTTGCCCATTAGTAAATGAATGGATCAAAAAACTATGGTATATTTACAGAATGGAATTCTATGCAGCAAAAAGAAAGAAGGAGCTCCTACCCTTTGCAACAGCATGGATGGAACTAGAAAGCATTATGCTAAATGTAATAAGCCAGGCGGTGAAAAACAAATACCGTATGATCTCACCTTTAATGGGAACCCAAACAACAAAACAAACAAACAAGCAAAATATAACCAAAGACACTGAAATAGAGAACAGGCTGACAGTGACTAGAAGGGAGAGGGGAGGGAATTTCAGTGGAAAAGGGAAAGGGTTTGCAGGAATAAGTATAAAGGACACATGGACAAAAACTAGCAGGGGGAGGGTGGAAATGGGAGGGAGGTGGGGAGGGCTGGGGAAGTGGGCTGGGATGGAAGTAAAAGACAGAAAATTGTACTTGAACAACAATTAAAATAAAATTAAGTGGCGGGGAGGGGGACAAGAAAACAGGCAGAGTCTTGCAGCCTACATCTGGTCCACCTCACCAATTGGCTTGGTCAGCAAATGTGGGAAATATCTAATGGCACTGTGGAATATCAGCCCTGAGCTGTTCTTTTAAGACCTGGATTTAAACTACAGATTTAAAATATAATGGAGACACCCACAAGACAGGTAAATCAGAGTAGAGCATAGGAGGAGAAGGAGGAATGAAAGGAAGGAGCAAAAGAAGTATAGAATGAAGAAGGATGGAAGAAAGAAAGGAAAGAAGGGAAGGGGGAAGGGAGGAAGGGCGGAAATACAATCTAAATGAGTAAATTTAGAGTTCAAAGAAGTACAAAAATAAGACAAAAAACAAAACCAGTACTTAAAAAAATTATGTAAAAGAAAACAAATTAAACAAGGCCAGGAAGATGTGAAAAAGAAAAATTAAAACCCCAGAAAAACATGCCCTGGCCGGTGTATCTAAGTGGACTGAGTGCTGGTCTGCGAACCAGAGTCGCTGGTTCCTTCCCAGACAGGGCACATGCCTGGGTTGTGGGGGGCGCATGAGAGGCAACCACACATTGATGTTTCTTTCCCTCTCATTCTCCCTCCCTTTCTCTCTCTCTAAAAATAAATAAAGTCTTTTTAAATATCCATCAAAAATGAAAACAATATAAAATAATTGAAATGTAAGATCTTACACAATTAAGCTGTAAACTGAACAACACAGTTGAAGAAAGAGTGAGTAAATGGTAAGAAAGTACTGAGAAATTGCCCCAGAATGTAGCACTAAAGGACACAGGGTTCAAACAACATGAAATAGAAGTTAAAAAAAAAAAAGACAATTAAATCTGAGATTTTGACATGCATATAATATATATTCTAACAGAAGAAACTGATGGAATAGCAGAAAAGTAAAATTTAAAGGACTCGTGTAGCCTTGGCTGGCGTAGCTCAGTGGATTGAGCGCGGGCTGCGAACCAAAGCATCGCAGGTTTGATTTCCAGTCAGGGCACATGCCTGGGCTGCAGGCCATGGCCCCCAGCAATGCTCATTAATGTTTCTCTCTCTCTCTTTCTCCCTCCCTTCCCTCTCTAAAAAGAAAGTTATAATAAAATAAATAAAGACGGACTCATGGACATGGACACACACAGCATTGTGGTGATGATGGGGGCGGGAGGGTTTTAAGGGAACTAAATGATAGTGGAAAAATACAATAACATAAAATTTAAAAACAAAAAATAATGCTTGGCAATACTCCAGGATTCAGGTGTAGTGCAACTCAAAATGTCAAGCATGGAGTTGGCAAAATGAACTGTCTAAGACATAGTATTTATCAAATTTAACATTATTTTCAAGTGCCATAACACTCCAAAAGCAGAAAGAGTCATGGACAGTAAATAGGAAATAGCCTGTGTAACCCTTCTATCTCATCACTTAAAATATTTTATACGAATACATATGGGTCAATTTTATTTGCTTCTTTTTAAAATTTTTTCTCACCATTTAATTTGTTTGTTAAATTATTTTTTACCTCTGTCACATTTTGAAGAGAACATGAAAATCAGCTTAAAAGCAGAACCTATCCAATTTTAAACGTATTTAGCACTAAACTTTGTCCATGTTGCAAACTTTAACTTCCATAAACTGTGTAATACATACTGTCATTTAAGACAACAAAATACAAGAAAAAAGTAACTCTACACAGCCTCAGAATACAATAAACAGGAAACTGGTCACTGTGCCACTACATAGTAAAGGTGCCTTGTTTGCTAAGACTACTAAGAAGTTTCCAGTGCATGTGAAACTGTTTCCTACCACATTTTTACAGAGGGAAAATTAGCTAAAATGAATTGAGATCTGTATCTATTTTGAAAATCTAGGGCCATCAAACTATAAAAGATAAAATACAAATCGATATGCTTGAATCAAAACAAAATCATAAATCATAGAAAGTGGTAAGTTCCCTCATAATCAGCATTTTCTTTCAGTTTGTTTGGGGGTCTGGGGATTTTATCTGATGCTGCTACTTATCTATGAAGGTGAACAAACACTATCAGGTTACCCCAGAGATGGAGGAAGGAAAGAAGGACAGAGAGGGCAAGAGTCTGTTCTGGTATCTGCCCTTACGTGAATGAGCTACTAAGACAGATCCTGTTCCCTAAGTTTATGATAGAGAAGCCTCTACAGCAGCTGACACCATCAGAGGCAGTGTCCAGCTGTTGTCTTCAGCCCTCCTGGCTTCCCCTAGCCTTTCCTACCATCAGTTCTTGACTGCCCCTGAGCCCTACAGCACCCTTTCTGCTTCCCTCCTTTGTTCTATTTACTGCTTCGTCTCCCTGACTCCAGGACTTTTGGATGTCCATTGCAGTCTTCAAGGCCCATTGCATCAGATTAACATCCCCCTCCACACACCCAACCATCCTGCCCAAGGAGTGCTGCCACCTGGTTTGTCAAGCCGAATGCCAATAGAAAGGACTCAATAGCCTCACAACACTGAAGTCATTCAAGAAGGGAGACAAAATTCTTCAAATCTAGGGTGCTGAGAAAAGCTATTCACGGGGGGAGTCTGCTATGGAACTGCCTCCAAGGAAGTGGGGAAGCTGCTGAACACTGGGTGGTGCTGAGCCCGGCGGCCTTCGGGTCTGGGCACTGGAGCTCCACCCCTGCTGCACTGAGGAAGCTACTCTGAGACGCAGGCAGGGCGAGCTCTGTCATTTGCAGGGTCCAGTTCGACATGAAAATGCGGGCCCCTTATTTAAACATTGTTAATCATTTCAAGATGGTGACAGCGGAGCACTGACCAAGCACAGGGCCTTGGGTGACAGCACAGCTTGCATGAATGTGGCCCCAAGTGTAGAAACCAGGTGCTAAAGAAGACCCCTGTGCCATAGGAGCCTGGCAAGAGGGCCCCAAGGGCGCCAGGAAGGAAAACTCCTTCTTCATGCTGAGGTGTCCAGTGCCTTCTATGGCCAGAGCTTAACATGGTACAAAGTAGAAAAGAAAAATATTTGAAGTCCCCATCTCTATTTTTGAAAATCAGTCAAAGATGGGTGGATTTGGAGCTCAGGGTAATAAACAGATAACGGCCACAGTAGCAAGGTCAACAGGACTGGCATGTGGTGACGTCACTGGCCTAGCTGGAACTCAAATCAACAAAATGGACCTTGCTAACATTTATTTCTCTACTTATTGCTAACAAAAAGTAATATTTAAAAACATTAGTTGGTCATTCTGGTTTCCATCAGGTATAGTCAGCATATAACTGAAGCTCTAACACACAAAATTTTCTTGACCAGAACTATAAGCCCAATTATCAAATCTAGTGATTTTCAATCAGTGTGCCACAAGAATTCTTAAAACATGCAGTACCTGACTGTTCAGTCAGGGGCACTGACCTCTTTCCCTTAGATCGTCAAGTGAAAAAATGACAACAGCCAACACAACAATAGCTATCAGGTGTGAATGAATCAAAATTATACCTATTTTTTTGGTCAGATCAGTAAAAAATATATTTTTTGGTGTGCTACAGAATTTTAGTAATTAGTTATGTGTGCCATGAGATAAAACAGGTTGAAAATTGCTGAAATAATCTTTCAATTACTATAATAAGTATTCCTAAATGTATGAAACTCTGTCAATTTAATATTATTCCATCATTCTATCAAAATGGATTTCTATCTCTAACAGTTCCCTTTTTATTTTTTTTTCTCAAAAGAGAAAAAAATTCAAGTCATTCATTCTGTGGTTGTTAGTCGACTCAAAACATTTCACTAACACACAGGATTAAGATGCATTTGACAGACAAACACATTAGATCTTTTCCTGCCCTGGGCAGATTCTTGGCTTCTGGCTCTGTTACCTGATTGGCAAGTGACTGAAACTGATTGACAGGTGTGCAGTGAACACTCCGGTGCATTAATCCCAGAATGCGTGGTTTTACAAATGCAATGCTTAGACTAAAAGACAGGTTTCACTGCAGGCTGACTGTGACAGTGGCTTCCAGCATCACAATACATGGAACGTAAAACCTGCAGAGGACAGGCTGGCAGTAAAGGCCAAGGCGCTCTGCTCAGGCTTCAGCCTGGAATATGCTACCAAAGCACAGGGAAGGTACCAAATCATGGCAGCTTCTGCCCAGGCAACCTTCCTCCTACTGCACTATTCACAATGGCAGTGCGGGCCTCAGAATGGCAGGAAGAGGAATCAACTTTGATAGTCCTCTTCATTTTCATCAGTGAGGGCTGTGCACAGCAGGGGTGCCCTGGTTCTGTTTTCTCTCCTTTTTCCCTTTTTTATTTCTTTTCTTTTTTTAATCTTCACCCGAGAACACGCTCATTGATTTTAGAGAGAGAGGAAGGGAGAAAGAGAGAGAGAAACATCATTTGGCTGCCTCCCATATGCACCTAGACCAGAGATCAAACTTACATTTTGATGCACTGAATGATGCTCCAACCAAGCGACACAGCCAGGGCCTCTCACCTTTTTCCTTCTCTGAGTGTAGACATTAAGTTCCTGCATGTCAGACAGGCTGTGTCTGTTTTCCTTCCTTGGTGTGTTCCCAGCTGCTAAAGCAGCGCTGAGTACTGATTAGTGGCATCATAAATAGCACTTTTCAAATGCTAGATCTAGAATGGAAGCTCCATGAATACAAAGATTTCTATCTGTTTTGGTGTGCTGCTGCATTGCCAGCATCTAGACAAGTCAACACTCCAGTAAATGTTAGCATTCACCTTTCCCTCTGCACCCTCCCAAGCATACTCTTTCTTTGGTAGTGACAATATGGAATTGCTGCCCAGTCCCCTCCCTTCTACTTTCCCTTGGGTCTGCCAAGGGTGGTACCCCCATTCCTCTGTCCTTCAACATCATATGGGGAGACTCCTGAGCTTGTTTTGTGATGCCAGTTCTTTAGCTCAGGAGTAGCCAATTAGTGTCCTCCCCTGAGATCTCCAACTGTTACTGGGAGATAGATTCAATTAATTTTGGTGGTGGAATCCATGAAGCTATAACCCTTAGGAGTTCTCTGTAACCATGTTGTCTCACAAGAAAGATAGTCCATCTGGATTAAGAGAAAATAAAGTTTATACAAGAGATGCAAAATAAAAAGAGGAAGAGAGTCCTGTCTGCATCTGAAACTCTGGTTTTCAGTTGTGCCCACCTGGACTCAGCTGTGACTCTGGTCTCTTCATGTTGGTTGTTCAACCCTTGCTGGGTTTCCATTAATCAGTACATGTCCTTTTGCCCAAGACAGCTTGTGGTTTAACCAAAAGAATCTGATGCTCTCGACCCCGTGACCTATTTTCCACATAACAGCCAGACATATTTAAAACATTTCTGCTCTATTAGAATTCTTCAATGGTTTCCCATTGCATTTAGAATCAAGTCCAAACTCCTTAAGACAGTTTACACAGCCTCTTTCACCCCACCCTGTTCCATTCTCCCCTTCACCCCCACCCACTTCAATCTCTTTAAATACTCTGAGGCCCCTCCTGTTCCTTATCAAGGAACTTTGCACAAGTCACTCTCTTTCCTGGAAATGGTCCTTACCTCCTTCTTCACTTGCCTGGGTCTTTCCTGTCATTCAAAGCTCAAGTGTTACTTCCTCAGAAAAGACTGTTTGGCCACCCAATATAAATGGTCACTTCGTATCTCAGTATATTCTTTCACTTTTAATAGTGGAGAATTGTAATGACATGACATTTTTCTTACTCATTTTTCAAATTTATTGCCTGCCCCTTCTCAGCTCATCTCCACAAGAACAGGGACCTCATGTGTCTTGTTCGCCTTCATGTCCTTAATGCACTAACCACACCTGGCATGCAGTCAGAGCTCAATACACACGTCCTGACGGAACAGGTTCATGGCCCCCCTTGCTACTCCAAATACCAGACATCTAGCAGACTTCAAATGAGAACGGAGTAAATCTGCAGAAGGAGCAAAAATTTGGGGGACTTTTTATGCTATTAAAATACCTTTGGTAAAAACACCTCACCGTAAAAACACAGAATCCCAAACTCTCTATTTGGCATTTCGGCAAATAAGGAAGCCAGGATGATTTTATAAAGACGGTTGGAGGGAGGGATAAGGGGAGGAAGGGAAAGATAGATAGGAAGACATAGAGACAGAGATAGGGATGGAAGGAGACACAAAGATAATTGCAGAAGTTAATTGGTTGGGCGTTATATATTAGGGATGCAAACACAAACAAGACATCATCCCACCTACGCCAAGGAGTTTCTCAGTGAAGAATAACTGACATTATGAGAGATGTATGTAAAATAAAACAGGTTATCTTTACCAAGTCTGTACAACATGCCAGGCACAAGTGTTTACATGTACTTGTTTAAACCTCCTGAATTCCCGTGAGGTAGTTATTATTATTTGAAGATGGGGAATCTTGCCAAGGTCTCAGTCCCAGTAAGGAGTAGTTCCAGGGCACAAACACAGGCAGCCTACTTCATGCTTTTAATGTCACCCTGCACCACTTGCTCGTGCTATGAGAATATTCCAAAGCCATCGACTATATTTAGGCAAAACTAAAAGCCACATTGAATTATTTTATTTAGTGATACTACATAGTTCATAACCACATTTGTAATTGCTAGTTGATATCTCTAATATGTTCAAGAAGCAATAAAAGACACTGGAATAAGGATAATTTTATTTTATTTTTTAAGTTTAAATAGTAATGATAGATACCATAGAGTCAGGAATGGGGCCCTGGAGGGTGGAGGTGCTTCTTCCTTCCCATTTACATCATTTTACTTCAGCTCATGAATAACTAGATAGAGTTTGTGGTCTTCTTTCTAAATCAATGAAATGACTTTCAAGTTAGAAGGGTAATTTAAATTTACTATCCATATATCCATGTCATTTCTACCCCTCCTCTAAAGCTGATGTATATGATTATTTAGGAATGTTTCAAGTTTAACGCTAGTGTCTACATGATGAATATGCAGGTCCTGATATCAAACACCCGCTTAACGATAATGTGATCATTTGTCAGTGTTAAGTTATCAACATTCACAGAAGGCCAAGCGTGATACTTCCCACCCACCACTCCAATCAAAGCTGGCTGGGTCTCCACCCACAAGAAAAACATCAGGCCTTTAACGCGGCATGTCACATCACCTGCCGACAGAGTCAAGAAATAAGAGAAATAATGGTATTTGTGCTTCAGTGCTGCCTTATTAAAAGTGGTTTGGCCTGGGGTTTTTTGTGCCTATGTATTGAGGAGAACACTCACTTTTTGGACAGCAGCTTTTATTAATAACGGACAACTAATTTTTAAGAATCCTATTATTGCTCAGTTCTCCTCTAAGGAGCTAATATTGTGTCCAGGAGTGTAATTTTTGAGCTGAGGTAATTAACGCAGTAGGTGGAGTCCCTCCTTTTCCATCTATAGCAAGAATCTAGATAAAAAAGGAAAACAGAATATAATACGTATGACCATTATGAGGACAAAGTTGACCTAGTACAGCTCTTTGGTGGAGGATGTGATTTTAACAGACCATCACTGACTATTCTAACTCTTCAGAATAAATATATTTTATTTGACATTATCTTGGTGAAGCCTACTTTGAAATTTAAAAACTACCTATCACTATAAAAACTTCTTTATAGGCCTCTAAAATATCTGAGGACCAGGTTGCCCAAGTAGAATAGATGGAAAGGAAATGATACAGGCTTGATGCATACAGCTACGGATGAGTTAGCTTCTCTTACTAGTCTCAGTTTCCTCATCTTTAAAGTGATTTGAATATACCTAACACATGGGGTAACTGTAAGTTGTACATGAATGTTTATGTAAATCATCTAGCATAGTGATAAAGATGGGCAGACATTCCATTAAAGTAGCTACTATTGTTTAATAATTTATGCCATTATTATATTTATGTATAGGCTATGTGAGAAACTAAAGGAATGCATCACTGTCGTAAAGATTATTTAAAGTTGGACTTCAGAGTTGTCTTTGAATTAAGGCTTTTTTTCAGTAGCAATCTTGTCTACTCTTATTCATAAACATTTAAAATTCAAATTGTTCTGTCCAGTTATAAATATATTCTTATTATTCAAATATGTGCATTAGTAAATGCAGGATTAACTCTTAGCTTATATATTATAGAACAGAAAAGGACTGCTTAGTAAACATCACCAAAGCAAACATATTACTCATTTTTCCGTTGTCTTCCATTACTTTTCTATAAAGAAAGAATCTTACAAGTAATTAAATTGAAAAATTGAGTTGAAAAACAGTGTTTTCATACTTAGCAGCATCTTCTCAGCCATGGTACTTGTCCTTTACCATTTACTTGCCTTTTCTTCTTTATCTTGATCTTTTCCAGGCCATAAGAATGTCTACAACTAATAATGATACTCTAACACACATCTAAAATGTCCAGAATTTAGCTCTTTTAGTCTGATTTTTACAAGTCAGCAAAATTGAAACATGTTAAGACCTTTTTTATTTTTTTACCTATATATTCTAATAATCTTAGTAAGTGGGCTAAGAAATGAGATTTACGGTCATACTGCCCAAGTTCAAATCTCTGCTCTGCCACTTACTAGCTGTTTATCCTTGGACATGAGATTTCACACTCTATTTTGAGGATTTTTCTTCTGTGAGAATTATACCAGAATGTTGGTATGAGGATTAAAGGAGTTCATCTGTCTGCTTAGTGCCTGCTGTGGAAGAATCACTCAGCAAATGTTTGCTATTGTGGTAATAGCTTCTACTTTTTATTTAAGATAGTGTTCAGGCATAGCAAAATAGTTTTATGACCTTACTTAGTGACCTCCTCCCTTTTTCTTAATTAAATGGCTCTAAAGATCTATTAAATATATGTACTTAAAATATAGTCTTAAAAGCGTATATTTACTCTGACCAGCATTTTCAACTAGTGAACATCCAACAACATCATCAACACACAAATTCTACACTGACACTTCCTCTCCACCATGTTTAATTTAATTCATACTCTTTCTTGGGGTTTATTTAGCAAATCAAATGCATGATTCTTAAGTTTGGTAAGAAGGAAAATTAAACGCTCATAACTTACTTTTGTCCTACATAACTACCTGTTAGCAACAGAAATACCTTTAGCTGTCCTAATGGGGAAAAGTAAGCCACGATGACAGAGAAATATTTGCAATCTAGAATGCTGCCCTAGTCATTCCTTCAGTTGTTTCCACCTTTAGGAATGCATCATGGAAATAGAAATTTTAAATGACTATTGAGGGCTCTCAAAACAAGTTCTGTTAGTTTATCGAGTTTTAAAAAGTCTTTATCACCATAAAAAAGAAAGATTTGAAGTATCTTTATGAGGCCTGCAATGCAATGTTTGGAACTAACGAACTAGACACTTGGGTAAAGTCTAACTGCTGTGAGACTTATGAAATCTGCATAACGTAGGAATGCCATCTGCATTCTTGTTGAGAAAGCTCCCACTGAGTGTCATTCAAATACCAGTAAGAATTTCTTATGATCCTCAAATGGTTTGTAAAGTATCATCAAATGCAGTTTCTTTGGTAACAGAAGACAAGTTGTGTTTGTCTTCTCTTTTATCCTGGCACAGATTAGGTCTCTTACAAATCTTTGTATGAGAGTTATTTTTCAGCCTCCAAGTCTGTCCGACAGCTTGGGCAGCCACTCTAGCTCGGGACTGTGCCTTTCTCTGGTACGCCATTTTACTGACTGGTTTCATGCATAGGAAGACAACCTGATTATATTAATTCTCTTAGTCTACTAGTTAGCTTCTGTGCATTCCTCTCACATACACTTTATGAGGTTAATTAATTTCCATGATTTTTATATATCACTACAAAATGGCATCCCCTCTTCTCCCTACAGGCTTGCTGTGTTACCTGAAACAGAAAAGGACTCCGCAGAGCAGGTAGAGTTCTCCCCCTTAATGCCAGCTTGTTACTTAAAATTCTCAGAGAATGCAGAACATGTGGTTTCCAAACCGCAAGAAAAAAGTCTTATTAACAAAAAAATTTTTTATCCCAGTGGGAACAAAAAGGGGGACAGGAATTTTAGAAGATCGGTAACTCCTAGTATGAAAAACCACAATATTATAAACATGAAAGCACTGGCATTGGTAAGGTGAAAAAAAAGGTGATTGAAAATGCAACTTCCACTTATTTACAATGCATTTGATAATAGAAGTATTTGCCAAATACCCATCATATTATTGATTTTCATGGGCCAAGAGGGGGCAGATTCTTCACCCATAAATGTTTTTTAGTATCAGGTTAAAAGCATGACTTCCATGAAATTGTGGTATCATTAGCCCTTTAAAATAAGTTGTCGGCCTTTTTTAAGTCTACAAAGGACTATGCTTTGTTCCAGGAATATCATTTTCTTTAAAAGAAGTTTTCTACAATGAAGATAAAGTCAATAGCTGGTATTCCTTTTGTACTCACATGCTTTATTAGTTGTTTCTTCCTCATCTGACATCCAACCTCACTTACAATAGACTCTTATTTGAACTTGATGTAAATAATGCCATGTTCCCTTTGTTTGTCAAATATGAATAAGCAAAGTGGTCCTGTGTTACAAGACTAGTTTTTTTTTTGTTAAATCTGCTAAAGGATTTTATGTTTTACTTTATAAGAGATCATCAGTGCTTCTTACCATCCAGAATTTCCTTTCCCAGAGACCAGACTTTCAACACAGGTCCCTACCAAACATTCTGGGTGGGGCTGGCTGATCTAAGGCTGACCCAAAGTCTATTCTGAGTTTGAAGATTATCAGAAAGGACAATTCACTTGTGTTGTTGATAATTCCTCTTCTACGGGTGCAGCTCTCTCTATTTTAAGGGAAATGTGCCATCTTTTTGCTCCTCCAAGCTTAATAGAAAGGGCACCTTCCCCGCTAGCCTCAGTATGCTTCTCTCTTGACTGGTTTCCCTTAATTTTATCTATGTGTATGGAAATGGTTCTTTGATTAAACTGTCTTCTGTTGTCATATTTAAATGTCATGTATATTTTTTTAAAGTCTCTCAGTAACATGGTGATGAGTAGGATATGTTTTATATCTCTAGCAAAATATTTATAAATTTGCCTCTATTATATCAGTACTTCTCAAATGCTTTAGGCTCAGGACCCCTTTACATTCCTAATACTTATCAATAGTTATCAAAGGCTCTTGCTTATGAGGATTAAATCTCAGTATGTACTGTGTTAGAAATTAACATGGAAAATTTATTTTAAAAATGAATTTATTAATTCATTAAAATATCAACAATAAACTCATGATATTAAAATAAATAGCATAAGGCTTAATAAAAATAGCTATAATTTTCAAAAATAGTAGTGATAAGAGTGGCATTTCTGCATATTTTTGATATCTGGCATAATAAAAGATGGCTGTATTCTCATATTTGCTTCTGCATCCAATCTGTTGTGATATGTTGTTTTGGTTGAAGTACATGAAGAAACTCCAGCCTCACACAGACATGTAGATGGAAAAAGAAGGAGTACCATAATAGTCTTTTCAGATAATTATAGAAATTCTTATCTGATACTATATCAAGATTTGGTAGTTGGTAGTTTCTTAAAGTGTAATGTTAATTCTGAAACTTACCAACAAGCTTTTTATATTGTTACAATAAAATCCACTGGTCTATTTTGTGTTTACTTGGGTCTTTTATTCATAACAATTTTGCATCATAAACTGAGCATTTAGAAAATATGGTTTCAATGAATTTTATAGAGCTTCCAAATGTTGACATTTTACTGTAGAGTATCAGAAAAACACCCCAAACTTATGAGCAAGTTTATAAGAATTAGAAAAGTTTTAAGCTCACTGTGGAGGATAACAAGTTCCCTAAAACCACACAACTATCACATAGGGCTATTCCTCCAGACAGCCATGCATGATGCTTTGCCACAGAGCAGACGGGCTTTTCACATACTTCCCACAGATTACTAAATAAAATGGACTCAAGGAATGAGATTTAATAAAATTAATCATTGTTATTGCTCCGCAAAGGACATTCTTAAATTAAACTGGTATTTAGTTTACTGTGAGTGAATGTTGGTGATAAATACAATGACTATGTACACTGTTGAGAGCCTTTCCTTGATTCCCGCAAAGGTACCAGCAGTAGCACCCAGCAAAGTCCCTTCACCGTCGGTGTAAGTGACACAAAAGAAATTGTTGGCCAGGGCCAACTCTGAGATCCAAATCTGTTATTCAGAACTTCAAGTACTTTGACTATCTCATCAGCATTTGTTTCATTGCCAAGTGTTCACACACACACAAAAAAATACTTCTTTACTGATTAGTTGGTGCTGAGACCAGGAAAATATAAGCAAAACAGTAAGTCCACCCATGACTTACCCTTTTGTATAGTTTTAACCACAAGATATTAACTCAGCCTTCAGTTTTACAGTGAAATCTTTAATTTGGTCAGTCAGTTGGCACTGCCATGCTTTTTTTTTACTGGTACCTCACTCAGTGGGAATTCGCCCATGTCCACTGTATAAGCTGTTGTGCGCCCTTCACAGGGCTGTGTGTAACCTACCTGCAAGATTACTCATTTTATTTCTAGTCTCAAAAAATGTAGTAAACAATTTTTGCCCTTTAAAGAGTTCATCATCTCTATGTTGGTACTTCAAATAATACTATAACATAAGTGATGTGTTAATAGCATTCAAAAATATTCTAGTGTATAAGATACAACAAGGTAAATTACTAACCTCTATATAACCAAAGATAACTTTCATCATATTCTCACTCTTTTTCATGTTTTTTTCCAACTTCTTCAGAGTAATCCCTTCTATGAGGTTTCGTATGCTTTGTCAGCTTTAGATAAAGCACGCAATTAGATTGAGAGGCAAATCTTCTAATTTCCTTTTTTAAAACCAATAACTCAATTTTAAATACAAAAGCATAATTTTTAAATTGTATGATAAATATTTCAAAATACTAAATATAGCTTAAATTAAAACTTAAAAATGTATACAATATTAAAAATATTTTCTTATTATTACAAAACAAGGCATAAGCTATACTTGTATCTCATATTTCTGTGAAGGTACAAAGAAAAATTCAGCCTTAAAAGTAGCAATTCATTGAATACTAATGAGTTACAGAAATTAGCACAGGCATAAATAAAAATAACTGGCAAGAGCAAGATAGTAGTAATTAAAAACAAACTGCGTTAATTTCTGAAACCATATATACATTTATATTCCCAAACTCCTACCTTAAAAAATCCTATTAGACATAAAATTTTTTCAGCAAAAACAAACAAATGAGAAACTATTAGTTGTCAGATCAATAACAATAGCAAAAGCCATGTGGTATCTGAAAGGCTTTACTGTACACTTGTGAGAGAATGAGAGTGAAAGGCAAATAACACCTTGTTATTAGATGCATTTCGTCTTGAAGATACCCTGAGAGAACCCCGAGGACCCTCGGGGTCTCTGAGCCTCTCTTTGAGAACCACTGCATTATATTGTTCCAGGCAGAATTATTTTAGCATTTTCTTTTGAGTTATGAATTTTGAACAGTGAAGTAGTTTGAATCCAAAACTAAATCCTGGCATTATTAAAAATTAAAGGATAGAGATTAAACAAAAAATATCTCACCTAGGAGCCAGGATTCTTACAAACATATTATGCTATCAATTGGTGAACAGTTCATAAGCTCATATGATAAATGAGCATGAATAATATTATCATTTCCCAAAGTTTTTAAGTCAAAGAACATATTTTTAAGATAAAAAAATATTTGCATATATTTTATATGCTAACAAATGTACTTTTAATTTCTAGGCATTGAGAAAAAAACACGTTGTTTTGAGAACCCCATGGGGTAGTGAGTGTGAATAGCCTAGCACGCTGACGGGCACAGTGTCGGTGCCACTTAGCAGGCTGCTCCTCTCCACTCCCACAGTGTCTTTCTTCATCCTAGAAACTAGCACAAGATTTACCAAAAAGTCCATGCTGCAAAAGGTCTTGAGAGAAAATTTTCAGGAACTATAGACTTATTACAGCAAGGATTTGTAAATTGTTTAGAAAAATTCAAGCTGATTCCAGATAAGGCAGAGGTGACCCTGGGTTGGCATCAATCTTCAGGAATGAGTACGTGTAAGTAAGCAATTAATCTTAAACATTCTATTCACAAAGTGTTTTGAGGTCTTGGGGCTTCAGTATTTGCAGTGTTGTAGAAACTTGTGTTTATGGGTAGTTATCTCTTCCATTAATAAACTGTAAGGTGTGTGGTGTTTGTTTCTACAGGCTAGTGTCATTTCTAGTATGTAAATGACATTAGAAAAGTAAAACAGTTTTTTCAGTCATTTTCCAAAGGGCAGTAAGAAACCAAATATGCTCAGAATTCATTATTTTTCAGTTTGTATCTCTCAATGAACCCATCCCTACTGCCCTTAGGCAGACTTAAAAAAAAAAAAAAAACCTCAACACAATTAAATCAAAACATGCCATGCAAGTGATCAGCAAGACAAATAAACAATAAAACAAATATCAACCCATTCTCGAAACTAACATCACCTTTTAAAACAAACTTCCTTCTCTCAGCAACGAGTTCCCTGGAGCATATGCTCCAACAAATTGATGGATCTTGGCTATGAAATTAAAATGCCCAGAATCTGTTAGAACAATATGGGAAAGTGGTTCCATAAAGGGGTATCTTCCATTTCAAATGGAGTGTGTATCTGATATGCTAAAGGGTAAGTCTCTGGTAAGCAAAGCTTGTGGTCTAGTGGATAGCTTCAGGGTCAGAAACCTGAGTTTATGGCTTGGCTCCATCACTTGTAGTTGGTTCTTAATAAAGTTTATTAAATTTAATAAATCATTGTGATATACTCATGCATTCATAAAATTGTTAAGTGGCAAGGAATTTTTACCGAAACAATGACACTGGAAAGAAAGAAGAAAGCTTACATTGTGATAAATTTGATGTAAAGCCCTTTTAGCTAAGGAGTCCCTTCAAGAGAGTGTTCTGCTTTGTGCAGGAGGCAACAAACATATATAGATTTCTTCCTACTAGAGCAGCACAAAGAGGGTAAAGCATTTAAGGGCAAAGGTGGTAAGCATATTTTTAAGAAATTAGAGGATTTTAAATCTTCTTAAATCTCCATTATGTGCTGGAATTTGTGCAATAGCAAATTAGAGCTGTAAGAACTCACCTACAGAAATACATGCAAACACTGCAGTTGTGCTGTAATTAAGAATTTGGAACTACAAAGATGAAGAATTCTGTGTAAGTGGAACATTACTGGACATACAAAAAGCCCTGGGTATGACATGGAGCAACATAAGCAATGGTGGGGAGGGGCTAAACAAGTAAGAATCAACAGGTGATCCGGAGGCAGGAGGCCAAGGAGGAGCAGAACTCAGATGAACTCAGACTGGAATTGAGGGAGAGTCACTCCCATTATGGTTCCTTATTTGGACTTTCACATAGATCTACTTAGCAGATCCATCTATAAATAAATATTACATAATTCAGGTTTAATAAACTTAAATAGAACAGTTATCCAACTACTTTGAGATCCGAAGTATATCAGCATTTCTTTGTATTATATGTCCAGTTATTTTAGTAAAATACATCTCTTTACCATATACTACTTTATGTGACATTTCCCCTCCACTGCCAACTTTATCCTCTTTAGGCAATGAAAAAATTAGTAGAGATAACTCACATCAGAGTTTTTATGTGGTGGGGCAGACTTCTTGCTTTGTTTTGTTTTGTTTTTTGGGGAGGTGGAGGGGCAGTGGTCTTATTTAGTTTTATTTTTTTGTCTTAAGCATTGCTCTCAAGCTGAAGAGTAAATTCATGGATTCTTTGGATCCCTTATTGCTTCCTACTTGCTTCCGTTTCTGACAACTTTGAACTTCTTTAACTCTTCATGGAAAGTCAAGGTAGGCAACAAGAGAATAAATCACACGGTGCTGAATCTGTCTTATTGACAGTTTAATGATCATATTGAAAAATTAAGATTGTCTTAATTAACCTACTTTTTGGGTTTTATATGTTTTCATTATTAATATTGAATTTATTTTCTTTCCCACCCCTAAGTAAAAGTTGCCTCAGATAATAATTGTTTCCGTTCCTGGCATGTACACTCTGATTAGCTGTGGATGTTTCTCTGTTTTGTCATTTTCTGCAAATATTTCAGCTCTCACCAGTGAAACCTGAAATTGAAGCAACCTACGTGGGACTTTGGTCTTAACCTCTCTAGTGAATCATCATCTCTTTTGACTGACTCAAGGACCAGTGCACAGTGAGCGGTGGCCAGCAACGGAAGGGAGTCATGTACACCAGCCTAGGAAATAGCCCAACGCTGCATTTTCAGGCCTCTTTCTGTTAAGAACTTTGGTCTCCACTCCAGCACTTTTGTTCAGTCCTCACGTCTCAAATGCCTATGTTTCTAAATTCGAACTGAAGAAGTAAGTTGTGCAGATGTTTTTAGCTGGAGCTCAGTCTACCAGACATGAGCCTGCCCCTGCAGGAAGTGGCATGGAGCTTCCGTGTGGGGAAGCGAGGTGGGAAACAGGCAAGTTGAGAAGGTGGTAAACTTTCTAGGCCCTGGAGAGTAGACACAGGATGGCAGGACCTTTAATTCTTTAAATAGTGCAGTGTGCTCAGATTCAAATGTAAACAAATATTAAAATGTTCCTCCAGAGGCAAATACAGATACATCGGGGATTATCTCCCTCTTACTAGTGCAGCTCCCCAGGAGTTAACAGTACCTGGGTAGCTAGGGTTATCTTCTTTGCAGTCCTTATCCTTTCAGAAATTGGTAGTCGAGAAATGCCAGCCTCTGTTCTATAGAGCACCAAAGATGTCACTTGGCAAATAAAACCATTTCTTAAAACTGCTACCATGGTTAGATTTCTAGATCTAAACAAAGCGATATACATTTAAATAAGACATGGGTTTCTTACCTATGGTTTCTAACCTTTGCAGAGCAAATCATTACAGTTTCTTCTCAAAGTCATAAAAAATGAAGTATGTTCACTTTTAGAAGAGAGTTAGTCATCGTAATTTTAGAGAAAATGTCCCGATCTTCAGCTTCCTTCTACTCTTTAAATATACCTTCAGTGGGAGCCATGGCTATACATTTAACCTAGTTCAGAAACCTCTCTCGATTAACTGGAAAAGGAAAATGGAACATATATCACTTGGTGTTCACTGTGGGCATTGTGTGTTCTTGTGTTGGTGTACGTATATGTATTTGTTCACTTGTATTTAATGAGCAACTGTGGAGACACATCACAAGTCAGTCAATATTTATTCTCCCATGTATTTTTAAGAAGATTTGGCAGGTTATTTGCTAATGGGTAGAGGAGATGGAAAAGCACGCCCAGTACTTTTTAACACAGCCTGCCATTTTTTGTAGATAAAGCATTGAACAGATGGCTTGTGGCTTCACAAAATTCTGGTTCAAAGTTGATCACTCTTAAAGGAGCTTGGATAACCCTCACAACCTCCAGTTACTTAAAATCAAATTTTTATTCTCTATCGTACAGAGTAAATCCAGCTCCCAGTATGCTTTTGTCATTAACAAAAACTCTGAGGGTGGTTTCACAGGGATTTTTATGCATTGTTCTATGTTCTTTGTTTGATTTATAAACTGCTGAGGGGAAATGGGGCTGTAAACCTAATCCAGGTTTATGATATAAAAGGGCAGCACATTTTAGAAACACCTTGTGGTCTTACAAATAGAGTTAACTTTAAGCAATTTATTTAGTTAAATAACTGACTCAACTATGTATTAAATTGCTGCCAGTTGGAAATGATGGAGGTTGGCAGTTTTACTGTCAAATATAGTGGGTATAGGAAAACATGTGGAGACTGGAGACCTGCAAAAGACCGAGGTGCTGTAGCATTTAGTGATGGAAAAATCAAGTAATTCACCTTGACTACACTCAAAAGGAAAAATTTGAAAAGCAAGCTTCCACTATTAAACAGTTAATTATAGTGTGTTTATGTGTATAGGGCTTGATTGTTAATTGCTTAAACTAAGTTGTTCTACGAAGACAAGTGCTTGCTTAGATTCCTATGTGCTTAGAAACTGACCTGCGCCGAGGTAAGCTGGTCTGTGTTTGCAGGGTGTAAATTGATTGGCATAAACTCATAGTCAGGATTTTAGAAAAAGATTTTATTGAATGTCATGAACAAAAGATAAACTATGACAAAAATTCACAACTTTAATAGTAAAATAAAAAATGCCACGTGCTCTGTCTTACATGACTTTTGAAGAAGAATTTCTTAGCCTATTTTATTCCTATCAGCAAGAAAAGGAAGGGAAAGGAAAAGATAAAAGAAATGAAATGTAACAGATTCTGAGTGAAAAGATTTTGTGGGCTAGGAGGCTTTGTGATTACTTACAGAAAATAAAATCCCTGGGAAGAGATCAAGGGACATGGAATTACTTGGGGTGCAGGAAAGAAGGTTGAGTACTAATACAAATGGTCTTCAGGCCAATGAAAGTCATATAGGAAACAGACAAATAGCTATTTCATTGGAACATTTACATGGAGCTTAATTGGCAAAAGTTGCAATTTAAATAATTTGGAATGGAAATAATAAAAATCAGTAAGTTTTTTTTTTCCTTAAAGTATTTTTTTAAATTAGATATTAGGATTCTATAAATGACCTAGTGACATTTTATACTGGAAATAGACACATATTTCAAAGTTTGTCTTAAAAATTCCTGTCAACTTTGGTTATCAAAGTTTGAATTTGATCAGAAACATGGGCTTTAAGAAAATTATTACTATAAGTTGTAATTGTTCAAATCATGTTAATTAAATGTAGTTTGTAGTTAATTTGTAGACTTACTTATACCCAGAAGACAAGAAATCATGGCAAAAACTAAACCGAGTGTCAAGTAAGGTCATTCAATCATTTCTATTTAGTCGAAATTGGCTCAAGATCCCTAACCCATGTCCTTTAGAAGGTACACACCCTCCAATATTTTTGAAAAGTTCCCAAGGCTAAGGGCCCCACAGTTTCAGGTTCCTTTGAACTGGAACTGTAAGTCTCACTTGGGTCTGAAATTCCAATTAAAAATAAATTAAAAAACAGTGTTATAAGGTATTGTGTACATAGTGGACTTTCACATCACACCAAATCTCCCTCCTTTATCGAAATTTGTAGGTACACTGGTGTAGTCAGACAATAAGTTCCATTAAGCCAGTGAGCCTCAATGTTATGAGTAAGGATGGTCATGAGAAAAGTGCAGCCAGTGTCTATAATAAACCCTGGAAAATTATATCGAGTCAAGTCAAAAAGCAAGTCAGCAAGAGCAAGTTTTGCCATGTCTTCCTACCACTGCAGACCGTGGCTTGCAGAGAAGAGCCATCTGACGGAATTCAGGAGAGTAATTAACTGAAGGACAGCATGCAGTTCTAAAGTAAGCTGTGTCTGGTTCAAATCAGGAGTAGAGAACAGAGCGTTTTGTCCTTTCCTTCTGTGAACGTCAAGCTCAATGGTGTAAAAACTGTTTTAAAAAACGGGAGATAGTTCAGTGTGATGGATTAAAGTAAGAGCTAAGTATGATCTTAAAATGATATACTACCTCAAGAAAGTCATTTTTCCCCATTAATAATGGAAGCAAATAAAGGCCTTGCCAACATTTCTTGTTTTTAATAGTCCCTGTTAATTTTGTTTTATCAAACTTGGGGCTTTTCTCCATTATTCTTACCAGCTTTCTTTGAGTTAAAAGAAATATATAAAAAGAAATGAAATCATCTGTTCATTAACTTTTTACTCAGTAAACTTTTTTATTTTCTTCAACTACAACTCTCATAATTTTCCTAATCACCGTTCTTCTCATCTATTTTCACATTCCTTAGTTTTCATGTCAGTCCCAAATGCCTCAACCCATCAGTTAAATTAGTTCTGTTTTTACAACAGCTCACAAAAGGGTTTACAGCTGAAACTCTTCCTCTTCTTGCTGTATGTACTATTTCTTTACTGACCTTAGCTTTGGAGAGCTTTAAAAATAATACATATCAGCAAGGGTTGCTTGCTTTCTAATCATATGTTTTCTCCTGCTAATCATTCAGTTACCTGATTAGAAACAGATGCAACCTATTTGAAATGTGAACTTAAGAGTGAACTGCTCATAATGGTTGCATATTTTTTAGATAGTCTATGTTGTGAAATACCCTAGAAGGGTTTCAATAGCAAGCATGTAGATTATGTTTTACAGCTCTTGAATCAAGCTTTTTTCCTACCAAATGACCCATCCCAACCAACACAAACTGACAAACAGAACAAGCAACAGCAAAGATTCAACCAACACTGAAAGCCACAGGACTTATAAGTAATCTGCAAACAAGAGTACTAGAAGTGTGATAATACACATTTTAAAACAGACAAATCCTCTGTTCTCAAAGAGCTTATGATATATTATAAGATGTAAATACATAGGCAACTACTTATAACCCAAAGCAAAATATGATAATTAATTAAGGAATATACAATGTGTTATATAAAAAAGAGAGAAGAGAAAAATACTTCTAAGGAGAACAAGCAAGGGCTGGGTGGAAAATGTCATGTTTGTGCTGGATCTTGAGAGTAGAGATGGAACAAAGTCTGGGACTGAGCACTGTATCAGCAGCAATCTCTGAAAAAACCTTCAAAGGCCATGCCAATAGGTTCACTCCCAATTTCACTGGTAAGACGTTAAATGGCTGATTTGAAATAGGTCGGTATTGCACTGATGCGAATCCTGTCGACAGTGCAACACCAACCGAAGAGACTTGAACTGAGCCAGGCAGCAAACTGTATTTGTAGAACTCTGAATATAAATATACTCAGGTATTTGTTTAATCAGACGGCCAACTGAAATTTTCTTAATAGAAAGAAAAGTAGTAGAAATAGAAAGAGTGAACTCTTCAAATTAGAACTAAATGTATGTGGGCTTTTTTCTTTAAATTAAGACTTTATTTTTTAGGGTAATTTTAGGTTCATAGCAAAATTAAGGGGAAGGTACTGAGATTCCCGGATACCCCCTGCCCACATACATGTGTAGCTGCCCCCACTGTCAACATCCCCCCCAGACTGGTACATTTGTTACAATGATGAATCTACATTAATACAGCATAATCACCCCAAATCCATAGTTTACATCATGGTTGATTTTTTTTTTTTTACTTTAATAAATATAAGAAAATCAGGACAATCAGCATGTTCTTCAAATCAAATTTGATTTGAACCAATACTTATTACATCTGGTTTACATCTGTGGTTATCAATAAAATACCAATAAGGTCACCAAAATTTGGACACTAGTCTTAAGCTTTAGTATTCTGAGGCTTTTACAACTATTTGATGATTTGGAGAATTTTAGTTCAGAACAATTTGATCAAGCGCAAAACAAGAGCAGAGAGTCCCTAAGTTTAAATTCCTGCTTCATCAATTAAATTCTATTCTTTTCCTGTGTCGAAATTGCTTGTTCATTCAACCCAGGGTAGATATGGAAGTAGCTGGGGAGACATTTTTGCTGAGGAGTAGTTGGCAATATAAACAGACACCACAAAACTTGCTGCTTCTCAATATGTAAATGCTTGTCAAGCTACTGCTGCGTTCATCTCACCACAGGTTCTTCATACACAAGGCCCTTCAGTGACCATGAGCAGCAGAGAGGCAGGGATGGGATAACTAAATGGCCCCTTTTTCCATTGCTTTGATCCCCACCAATTCTATTTAGTCATCTGTGCTCTGAAAACTGAATTCCTCTATGACTCTGAGGGCACACGATGGCTTTTTTTGGCTCTAACTCTGTAGAGTTAAAACTCTGGGCTACAGAAGCAGAAAGATTTAACAGTCTCTCACCTCACAAACTTGGGTTTCAGGTCAGGGTAGTGACAACCTGTCAGAGTCTCGTTCGTGACACCCAAGCAAACCAAGCACATGGACAGCGGAAATGGCTAGAAAAATCCTCAGACCCCCGTTCTCTAGGTCATTAATTCCATTGATTATTTTGGTATTTAAATACTGAGACAGGCCCTGGTGCAAACCCAAAATATGAGTCAACTCATATTTCCCTTGGCCTTTTAGAAAATTCAGATGTGCCAAAATCCTAAAACAGCTGAGTTAGAAAAGAAAAAGGAAGGAAGGAAGGAAGGAAGGAAGGAAGGAAGGAAGGAAGGAAGGAAGGAAGGAAGGAAGGAAGGAAGGGAGGGAGGGAGGGAGGGAGGGAGGGAGGGAGGGAGGAAAAAAGAAAAGAAAGAAAGAAGGAAGCAGGGAGGAAAAGTATTCCAAACAAACAAAATGTTGATCTGCCTTTTATTAATTTCATTTTTTATCTTCTTGTGTACAGACGTTTGACAGCTGTGACATTCATGGGCAATGCATTTGAAAAAGAAGACATAAATATTCAGAGACATATTAGAATGCTGTTCAATGTAAGCACCTGTCTACTTAGTGTTGACAGAAAATCATTTACTTTGCTTTATGCACGTTCCCTCCAGAGACCACAGAGGTCCTATTTTATTTAAAGAGCTGGTCCCAATATCAGTGCTTGCTCTTGAAACTGCAGTATATACAGCTAATTATATTTATTGAGGAAACAATTTTGTTTTATATTTTCAATAATACTTAAACAATTTTGTCAATCTTGACCTCAGAAATGATTTCCCCAAGGATTCAGTTAACCAAAGTCTTCACACAAGGCCTGATACCAGTGTCCTCACACTATCTCTTTCCATTATCTCCTCCTCACACTATCTCTTTCCATTATATCCCAGGGAAGTTTTTCAAGTATAACTTTCAAAGAGCAGAAGGCCCCAGATGCAAGATCTATGTGTGTCTTATGAAAAACAGCACAGTCAATGAAATCCATGCTAGTATCTGAATATACACATGTACTATTTATTGTTTATTATACTTTGATTATGGCTATCTTAAATAACATTAGTGTTATATAAAGTAATACATCATTAAAAGCCACAGGAATCATGACTTTTAAATCAAGTATATCAAATTTGGTAAACCTTAGTTTCTTCTCTGCTCTGGCCAGATCAGAAAAGCAATCATATAACTTAACTGAAACGTGTGGTTATGCAGAGGGGAAAGAAAGAAATAACAAAGAAAGAGCAACCTTTGTCAGGACGTTAAGGTTGCTGCAGGGACCTCATGAGGTGGTTTTGATTAGCCTTCTTGAAGCCTTTTGACTTATTCCCAAGTGATTAAAACAGGTGTGCTTTGGTTAAATTAACTATTCTTCCAAAGTGTTATTTCTCTTCCTGTACTTGGTATAATGCCTATTGTGAAAGAGTACGGTTTGCAATGGGTTAATGCCCAACTACTGAGATGCCTCCTTTAGCTGAATCTCAGGTCAGAATTACAAATGTATGTACCATATTATCAGAGATATAATGAAACACAGACCAGAGTGAACAAAGCCTAATTTTGGGGCTATGACATTTCTCTCCATTTTAGTTTCACCTGACATGAGTGTGTAATGATGTTAGCTCGGCCTAAAAGGTAAGGGTGAAGGGTGGGCGTTGAGGTAAGGGGGAAATGCAACAAGAACTGCAAAGACCTCAGAGCTCAAGACTTCCAAACCCTTACAATGCTGCCACCTACAGGCCTAAACTTTCAAGGCTGATTCCATCAATGTGTTTTCCCACTCTTAACAATGAAAAACACAAAATCGCAATAAAAGACCAGAGCCCCAAATTCGGAATCCTGCAAAGAGTTAAACCATAAGGTGAGTTGAAGGCACAGGCCCTTTAGCTTTCAGTGCCGTTATATAATTTAATTAGGATCATCACACAGCAACTGAAGCTGTCTAGAGGAATTATGAGCCACAAGTTCAGATCACATGTGAATCCTTTTGCTCAATTAAAGCTAAGCAATTTTTAAGGTTTTTTTCCCTCTTTACAGTATATGCAAAGAGCAGTGAAGCGTGGCCTCCATATTTTTCACATTAAAATTATTACATAAAGCCTGTAGCATTTGAAATGCTTATGGGAAATCAAAATGTTACACTCTGACCTTGGGCATTTAAATCTCGTCATTTTTAAAGCTATTGTTGCTACGCTCTCCTTTGTTCTAAGAAAATTACTGTGGTTAGTTATAATAGCTGAATGAATAATTACTGAGGGGAGAAAAGAAATGTGTAATAGTGCTGAAATGATTCGTGAGCCTACATACTGCTAAACAGAGTTTTAATTCTGTTTTGAAGTCCCAGCGTTGTGACTAAAGGCATTACCTACTTCTCCCTTCCCTACTGCACCCCTTGATAAAAGTGGCCACATCCCTTCGCAGCCCACCAGCTAGTCCACTCACATTCACATCAGAAAATTCTGCTAAGAACCTGATTGTGGGGGGAGCTCCTGGAGGGGTCCACCCTGGGTTGTTCTCTATTTTACAATGTAAGCACATGCAGTGTGAAGCATACCAAGCCAATAATGTTCATTGTCAAGCTTTTTCTAAAGTCTTAAACTTCCTTTAGGCTTTAAGCTTCCTTCCTTGTGGATTGTTTCAGCAGGCAGAAGAGATGGCAGTACTTGCTGGCTGTCCTGGGCTTTAAACTTATATAACCAGATAAAAATTATAACTTCAGTCATTTTAAATTTCAGATTAGGATCATCTTTTTTATTTGTACTCATGAAAATAACTATTTTCAAATCAAGATACTTTAAATTTTCTAAACTAATAGAAATTTCAAGTTAATTTTTGCAGGTTTACTTCGGGGAATAAGTATTACTCTTGATAAGTGATCATTCTAATAAAAATGACAAAAACAGAAAAAAAAATGCAAAGAAATACATAAGTCAGTACTAGGAAGACCCTTATTTTCAGTTGATGATCTTGGCAGCTTGGAGTAGTTTTATCAATTTGCTTGTTTACTTCTTTTAAAAATTCCCAGAATTTCCAGATGCATCACTTAAGACAATTGAAATCACAACAGACCAAAAAAAAAAAAAAAATCCCAGTGAGTATTGTGGGAAATTCTTCACTAACTCATAGATCAAATACAATGGGCAAAACTTATTTTTCAGTATTACAGCTTACCTATTATTACAGGAGAAAACATTTTTCTGGATTGTAAGGGCACACACACAGTGTATCTTTGCCGCATACTGTTTATTAGTTTCTTACCTGAGAGGTACAGAAAATGCAAAAATGAGGCAATCTTTATTTTCAAGAAAACTGTAGAGGTTAATTCTTTCTACTGTTGCAACCAGATATTTGCAGGATTAACAATTCCTTTAAAGGCTAGTTGGATTTAGCTATAATAAGAATATAAATACAATGAGACATTCCTAAGGGGAATACAATTTTTTAAAAATTTCCATATTTGCTACAATAAATGTTATGCCTAGAAATTTTATAGCTAGCAGAAACACAGAAAATATGATACCCAGAGCTAGAAAACTGTTCCAGTGCAAAGCAAGTCTGATATATTACCTCCCAAATACACAGCATATCCCTGGTAAAGTTGTAAATTATGGTTGCAAATGAGGCCACAAACAAAATTTCGCTCAAGGCATGAATCATAAATTCAAACAATAATCATCTCCTACGTGCGGCACAACCACTTTGTTTACTTCCTAGATACTGTTTCCTAAACATGAACATGAAAGTAGGTCAAGGAAACGTAGCATCTTTTTCTCGTGAAGCCTGCTCTGATATTGGATACACTGCCTTAGTTGTCATTACATAATCCTTTTAAATATTCAAAATCTGTGTTTTCACGAGGCCAAGTCCTTAAGCATGTCGACATTTTACCTCATGATGACATCATATTAAAATGGCAAATGTTTACTGAAGAAAAATAAGCGACTCCCCATAATTTTTATAATCATTCCACCTGCTGTGTGGAATTCTGATGTTTCTTACATTGAAAATAAAAGGATTATTTAGCTGATGGTCAATGATACTTTTAATCTACTTAGTAGATATAATTGTTTGCTACTGCTTGAACATATCTGAGGGGTCCAATGTTTTTCTTTTCACATTGTAGAATTTCTAAAAGCCTAATACCACTCAAACCTTTTTAAGCATGAAGCTTAAGAAGGCAGACCTTTAATTAAATCTATTCAAATGATCAAAAGAATCATGGAGTTGAATCATTTGAATGCCACTTCTAACAATTATCTTGGACCAATATAGAGTTATAAAATATAGTTTGGAACGCAGGTTTTGAATGTTAACATAATGATTTTTATTTATGGACATTCGGAATGCAGCATGCTTGCTTATCTACAAGGTTCTTAGCTGTCACCCACTCACAAACTTCCTACTCTTTCAGCAATAAATATCAATAATGATAACAACAATGGTCACATGGATTGTTTGCAATATATTCGGAACTGTGCTATATGCTGCATGTGGATTGTCCCATTTAATTTTTACAGCCATGCGTTAAAGCAGGGATGATGTTTATATCTGTCTTAGAGATTATGAAACTGAGGCTTAGAGACAACAGTAAAGGGCTTTGCCCATCTCACCCTGAGCTAGGCACTGGGTGTTCAAAGATGGATCGAAGGGCAACCTACTTCCTGAAGAAACCAACAATCGGTTCACTGAAACTTTCTGTCAGTGTATAAACCAAGGGGGGTGCATGAATTTGATTAATTTTAAATCCATCCAATTGAAATGGGACAAGTTATGGGTACTTATGTGGAACTAATAAGCTGGCACAAGGATCTACATAACGTAATCATTAAGAAAGTATTTACTGAATGCCTAGTGTGTTTATTATTAAATGACTAATTCACTCTCTACTAGGTGGTATGAATTCAGTGGTTAGCAAAATGGAGGTATCTCTGCCCTCAAGAAGCTTTGCAACAGTGGGAAAATCAATTTTTAAAATCTTCTAATAAAATAAAAAATCAAACTGAATAGAAAATAATGAAATTTGGACAAGTGGTTAGAAAATGTCTCTAGATAGTTTATATTTGGGCTGAGGCTTTAAAAATGAGGTATTATCATGTCAAAACATGGAAGTGTGTCCTATACAAAAGAAATGTATGTGCAAAGGATCTGAGGTTGTAAAACCATGTATATAGTTACATATGTGTATGTGTGTACACACACACACACACACACACACACAGAGCTATATGTAGTCAGAAACTGGTGTGTGGTAAATCCAAGGGTACAAAAATGAAGGCTCTTTGTTTTCACTTCCACCCCCCACCAATCCTCTCCATCTCAGTCACTGATATCATTTCTACCTAACCGTCCAAGCTCAAAAGATAAGTGTTGTATTCAATTTCTCTTAGCCCTCACACCCCACATCCAATCAATTAACAAGTCTCATTGGCTTGGGCACATTACCCCTAATCTACCCACCCTTCCATTCATCATCCTAGTCCAATTGATAATCTTCTTTTGCCTGAACCACAGCTACAGTTTCCTAACTGGGCTACCTGCTTCCACTCAGTCAGCTCCAGTTTCATTTTTCTCACAGAAGCCATGGCTCACAGCCTTGAGCTCTTTGAAACATGTAAAACAGCTCACATAACCACACTGCGTAAAACCCTCCAACATCTTTCAATAAAAATTTGCAATTTTTATCCCAAGTTTAATGAAGAGGTTTTGGGGCATCAGAAGCAGGGGGGACAAACATCGTGCTGGCTGTTGATGTGTGGAAAATAGAATGGAGAAGGGCAAAGCAAGAATATGAATTATGAGGCCAATTCAAAAATTTAAGAAGATGGTTTGGCTTGGTGTAGAATGGCAGTTTCAGAGACAGAGAAGAAATGGTTGAATTTATGATACAGTTTCAACTCACTGATGTATTGAGTTTGGGGAAATAAAATAAGAACCTAAAAGTTTTCCACAATATTTATGTATTTGTTTGTTATTTGTTTGTTTGTTTGCATGAGATGGCAAGAAGGGTGGAGTTAAAGGAAGGATGGGACCCAGAGGTAGGACAATGAATTTGAATTGGATTCATTTACCCGCCCTGAGCCAGACCTAACTTTCTGGCAACATATTTGGGTTTGTTTCAGGCCTGAATTTCTCTTCATAGAAGCAGTTTAAGGAAAGGTCAATCTATTAACAGACACCAATATCTCTTCAACAGCTATCTGCCCTAATGAGAGGGCAGCGGCATTACATACAAACAGCAGTCACGAAGAATGATGAACATTTAGCTCTTCATTTTTCATGCGGATTTTCCACAGAAACTAAAAATAATTTTGACAAAGAATTTCCAGCCCTAAATATACTACGTGGAAGAACTCATGGGTCAGTAAGGCTTTTCACTGCCTTTAATTGAAGTGGTGACACTGTAGGTTTTTACTCTTCCGTTCCCACTGTGCAGTCCCTCCATTGCAATCTGTAGCCAAGGGGGTGGGAGAGGGGGGGTGATCCGATGCCATCAGCACTGTGCCGGTCACTGTTACTAAGGGGGTCCTGAGGACACAAGCCCTGGTAGTGGAGCTGCAGGCGGAAAACCCATGCACGAGGCCCAAGGACGGCAGTGACGGCAGGCGGAGCAGCGGTTACCGGGTGGTGAGCAAGGGACAAAGAAGCAGAACAGGAGAATAAAAAGCACCTAGGATGTCCCCTTGCTCCCAAGACAAAATAAAATGTTGCTTTTCAGAAGGCTGCTAGTCAACTTGGAGATTGATATTCTAGTAGATATCAAATTATGAAGTTGAAAATCACTTTTCAATGACATTCTTTATCTTTATGACAAAGGTAACCATTATGTTCATCTTCATTTTCCTATTAATATTGTTAATGAAACAAGAATGTATTGACTCTGATGCAATTCCCAACTTGTTAACATCTAGTAAATACAGATTTAGAATGCATGGCAAAGATTAGGATGCAATCAAAGTAGGTAAACAAACAACAAAGGCCTTACTCTGGATATAAATTGTTCTAAACATCCTTGCAGAAAAACTATAATAATCATTGGTTGATAACTTCTAAGGAAAAGAACTATAGTTAATATTCTACTTGACATAGATGATTATGAGGAATGATTAATATTTCCAATTATAATTTTAATGTTGCAAAGAGGGGAGATTATACCAATATTAATATGATTTTTATGAACATGACTGAATATCAGTAATAACCTTAATACATAACTAAATAAAACATAGCCAAAGAAAAGCATGTATTAATGTAAGATCAACACAATAAACTGGAAGTTTTATCTATGACATTCCTATGTTGTTAACTAAGAAATGTGTTCCAAAAGTCCACTCCCTGCTGCCCCACCTGGGGATGGTTTGAAGTACCTGAGTCCAGCCATGAAACCCAGAAAAAGGAGTTCCTCTTTCTGCAGTCTGTTGGATCCAATGTCCCATTTGGGATTCTCAGTCTCCTGGTGCGCAAATAAGCACATTCCCCAAAGGTCCAAAGATTAGACAAGCACAGATTTAGCTCCCAATACAAGCATGTGCCACTTAAGGACAAAGACACATTTTGAGAAACTCATCATTAAGTGATTCTGTCTTTGTGCAAACATCACAGTGGCACTTATACAAACTTAGACTTTCTGGTCTACTACACCCCTAGGCTATATGGTCTAGCCTTTTTGCTTCTAGGCTGAAAACCTATACAGCATGTTACTGATTAAAACAACACGAGATGAAATGAAGCACAAAAGAAAATTATGCAATTGAGACGCAATAAACATGAGATGTGTGAGTCTGCTACTGAGGTAACATGGCATACTGTTTTATAGCAATTTTTTTAATAAAAAGAAAGGGTACCCTCTAAAATTACAATTAAAAGTCATACTGTAGCACATGCATGAACCCATACCATGGTCATTTATTATCATTCTCACGTGTTATGCACTGCATACAATTGTACGTGCTATACTTGAATACAACAGGCGGTTTACGGCAGCACCACCACGAACACATGAGTAATAATGTCAGGCTATAACGTTCTGATGACTACGATGTCACTAGGCAATAGAAATATTTTAGTTCTATTAAAATCTCAGGGACCATCATTGTACATGTATGTGGTCCCTCATTGACTGAACCATCCTCGTGCCACTCGGGAAGGTAGTAGTACTGAGTCCCTTCTTATAATGACTGGACAATATGCTGGTAGAATGAACCCTCATTTGGCCTCTTTTTTTAGGGCAGGTTCTGATGCTCTGGACCACGCAGCTCCTGGGGATTTGAGAGTTTCGCCTCACAGCAGTTCCTCTCCCAGGCATTTCACCACGGCACCGTTTGACCACAGGTTGCCTAGTGGGTAACTTCAGGGATGGGGGTCACACACCCAATCATGCCTGCCCGCACTCTCTTCCTCCTCTGTTCATTTGCACTTCTCTGTTTTGTCCTCCCCTCCACTTCTCTTCTGCACATGTGACTGATCCCATCAGAAAGACACTGTCGGCAAGGACCCCAGCATTCAACAACACATAATTTATTTACCTTCTCTGAAGTATTCGAAGGAGCCAAATTTTACACACACAAACTCTGGGTGTCTTAGACATTTTTAGAATGGGCAAGATGCTTGTAAATATAAAACTTTAAAAAGTAAACATACACACAGAAGAATTCGTGTTTTCATACCTGATTATGAATGCTGGTGTTCAAACAATACCTGTCAAGTGACTTCCTAAATGTTTATGTCCTACCTCCCTTCTTGTCTGTAAAGGAACCCGGACCAGGTCCCTCGATGACAGTGATGCTGCGAACATCAGGAGATGCCAGCAAGCTGTCCTGCCAGCCCAGAGCCAAGAGGTATTTTAACCCCAAACCAAAAAAAATGAAAAAGTCTCTACCAGTACAAACCTGACTCAATTTTCATATAGCAAAATTAGTAAATAGTGTAGAGTGTTCTGGGATACAAGGTTAGTTTCCTTAAATCCCTCACAAAAAGAGACACAATTTCTAAAATTGTATTCTCTCCAAAAAAAAAGTGCTTCTCACTCACCCACTTCAGGTAAATATATATATTTATGTATAGTGAAGCCATTTTGGTATATGACAGAGCTGATGGGGCTGAAATGGTGATTCACCTGCACACTGAAGAAAAGCCAGCATGGCTGAAAAGCCCACTAGACCCTGCTGATACAAGTGATGCCATCTACCCACTAGAATACATTTGTAAAAATATTGTCATAACCTGTTAGTGTTAAACAAGGCTACTTAGAACTAGATTGTACTACAATTTAGACCCCATTCATATTTAAAATAGCAATGTATTGGTTTTGAAAACTTGTCCTAAATTTGCATTTCAAGACTGAGACCTCATCTGCTGAACTTCAGTCTGGGGCAAATAGTTTATAGGCTAGTTGTAAACCCTAAATACGGAGAGTAGTGATGAAAAGCACGAGAGTCCCGCAAGATAATAATACTTTCAATAAATCTTTTCTTTTTTGTTTGGCCAACCTACACATGAAAAATGTAAGCATATAAATTCATTCCATGTGAAAATAGAACGGGCGCATAAAAACCGGCAGGAAATGAGCATCAGAAGCTGCAGCCTGAAGTACACAGGTACAGTGAGGTGGTGAGTGCTGTTTCTCTGCTTCCCAAAATTCCATTCATGCGTGTCACTGAGCCTTGCTATTGTTTGACACTCCAATGGGATATGCCTGTAAAGCAGCCCCATCAAATGCATTAGTACTATTCCTATTTTATAAATGAGACACTGAGGGAAAGAGACCACATACCTAGTCAGAGTAGGTATGGAAATATCCCACACTCTTTGGGTTTGACTGCACTGGGATTTGGGACTAGTAAGTAAACCGTGGGATTCACAGCTGCACTGTAGCCAAAAGCCACTGGGCTATCCAAAAGATGGCCTCTAGACTGAAGAGAAAACATTAACATAGACAAAATATGATTCAAGCAACATCATGTATATGTATTTATTTTTTTAATCTGTTCATAACGAGATCATGTGGTGTTCCTCCCCCTACCTTTCACTGTTGTTCCATTACACTGTGTGTGAAGAACTGTGCCCACCTATGTGAACTGGCGGGCAAGGCTGCCCAGACATTTAGAGCAAAGGCGTGCATCATTACATAAGCCTCGGAAGACAGTCCTTTGTGTCTTTCGGCCCCTTTCAAGACAGCAATATCATATACCAGAGGTCAATAGATCTATGATAAAAAGAATGAAATAATCACCAAATAAATGAGTACTGACTGACTGACCAAGAATAGAGAAGTAGAGAAAGGACCATAAAAGAACTAGAACTGACATTATTCCACTAAAAACCTTTGTTAAAATCTTAGAGGCAAGATAACATTTGCTTTAAGAGTTGGAAAGATGTATAAAGAATTCATTCCTCTTGTCCTGGAAATTATAAAATCCCATTGGGATAAATAAATAGACACCATCGTAAACAAAATGTTGCAAAGCAATAACATCAAGAATGAAACAAAGAGTAATTAACTAATTCTCATGTGACAGCAAAATTGAAACAGAAAGGATGTGGAGTCAGAAGACCAGGACTCCATCGTTGCTCAGAAACCAAATGACCTCAGGCAACTTCTGTTTTATTAAACCATTGTTTTTAGGTTTAAGATTTTATTTACTTATTTATTTTTAGGGAGAGAGAAAGAGAAGGAGAGAAATATCAATGTGTGAGAGAAACATCAATCAGTTGCCTCTCACAAACCCCCAACCAACGATCTGGCCCATAACCCAGACGCATGCCATGACGAGGAATTGAACCAGCAACCTTTAGGTTTATGGGACGATGTCCAACCTACTGAGTTCACACCAGTCAGGGCAGGATACTTCTTAAATTCAGATTCTCATTTTCTTCACAGGCAAATGAGAACAATACTAGTGATCTTTACCACAAATGTCTGTGATATGTATTGAGTTAGTTATTATATAGAACTCAAAATAAGCTCCAGTGGGAACCTCACCAGGACAGCCTGGTGACTAAGGTGTCCAGTCTAAATTATAATAGTTTTATCTTAAAGGTTTTTTTTTTCTATCTGTGTATCCTATCACCAGAGAATCCAGGAAATTCAAAGATAGTAACTAGACAGAGAAATCTCAAGAAACTTGAAAATGGATTTGAGTGATTGGAAAATAATTTATGAAACTGAGGAAATTAAAACATAAGGCAATTAGGCCCTGGCTAGCATAGCTCAGTAGATTGAGCGCGAGCTGTGAACCAAAGCATCACAGGTTCGATTCCCAGTCAGGGCACATGCCTGGGTTGCAGGCCATGGCCCCCAGCAACTGCACATTGATGTTTCTCTCTCTCTCTCTTTTTCCCTCCCTTCCCTCACTAAAAATAAATAAATAAAATCTTAAAAAAAACATAAGGCAATTAGTTACTTACCCAGATTTCTAAAATAACTTCCAAATGTGTGGAGCTATTTTAATCAAGAGTCCATTCTAACTCTTGATAACCGATAGTAACCATAAAGATTTCATCTGTAGGAGTAGTTTTATGGCAAGACTTGACAGCTTATCTTGTACTGCAACAATCAACAATGTTTATTGAACATCTACATGCCTTTCAATGCTTCAGTATTACCAAATGCTCTAAAGATTTCACACTTAACACAATTCACATGTTCCCCACCCCCCACCCCTTATACTCCTCCAATTTAACTGATCTCCATGCCTCGTAACAGCCTGAGGTCTGGAGGCCTGGCTTGTATAAGGACTCACATCTGCTGACTCTGGAGAGTCTCCCAGGTTTCTGCAGTAGCAACATTTACATTTTCATTACTGAAACTTTCCCACCAAATAATGTCACATCACTGTGGACTCTCTGAGTCTTCCAAATGCTTGACATTAGATACACATGAGCCTGTTCTCAATAAAGCAGTTTCCTTTACTCTCTTCGCACTGAGATTCCAGCTAGGCCAAAGATTCCCCTTATCTCGCCTTATGACCCACTTCTTTGGGATTTTCCATTGACATCAAAATTTCCAAGGGAATCTAATTATTGAATCCCTGGATACTTTTATTTGTACCTTTTTTTTTCCCATTATGGAGTCATTAGAATTTAGCTGAGTGGATAGAACAACAAGCAAATACTGAATTTCTAAAAGAGCAGCTCAGCATGGCATTTTTCCCCCACAAAGTACAATGGACTGCATTCTCTAAAGGAAAATGTAGACACAATCAACCACCTTTTAGTTTTATAATTTGGTGTTGTCACACTATCTGTTCTTAGGATTTCTCCCTCTAATCTTGATGCTTCAGAAAAACTGAATAATAAATGGGAGGAGCTGTGGTGGAGATAGCTGGGAAGAAAGTGTCGAGAACCCTATAACAGGAAAAGGAAATGCAAAGCCCCTGTGCATCTGTATCGGATACAGATGCACACAAGGCAGTGACCGTCCTGTAAAGTTGCCAAGAATACACCAGCTACATGTGGCCTCGTAGCAGGACGGAGGACAGTGGTAAGATAATCTAATCAGAATACTTTTACTATTGGGAACAGAGCCATAAATTGCACTATTGTCCTGAATCTCCCTGATACCTCAGCAGTTAATGAGCACCCACAATGGGCAGGGATCCAGGCTGGGGACTGGAACCATGTTTCTTCATTCCATTCACTGTCCTTACACATGCCCAAAACCATGGGTCAGGCTCTCATTTCTGAGCTGGACTACTAAAATCATTTTCTAATTGATCTCTCCTCTTCCAAACCAGGCTTTACACCACTGTGGGATTGATTTTTCTAAAATATAGCTTTGATCAATTCAATCGTCTGATCAAAAGCCTTCAGTGACTTTCCATGGTATACACAGTTAGTCCAAAGGTCTCAGCTTAGCATTTAAGACCCCTTACAAAAGGGTCCTTTTCTGCTTACCTTTCCCCTCTGTCCTCTCTAGTCTGACTTATGAGAAAATCCCACAAAGCCAGCAGTTCTCTAGAATCTCCAAATGTGAAATGGCCAGGGTGTCAATGCTTTCTGGGAGTTTCTTCCAGGCTCAGGGACTTAGGGCTACAGAAATACCCCTATTGGAAGGAGAGTTAGTGATGGCCAACAAACTATGCAGGAATGAATTCGGGATGAAGCCAGGAAAAGCCTTCCAACCTGTAGACAGTGGAGATGGTATATACTCCATACACATCAATCAACCAGATAGTTCCCTGGAAATCATTCTTGAAAGAACAGAAGAAAGCACACACAAGGCCAGTGATCCCTGCTGTTTGTTATGAGGACATTGTGATAATGGCAATCATGCCCAGCTTTCCTTCACTTCCTCCCTTCCACCAGCCCAAATACTGACAGCACTATGTCCTCCCTGACTTGGAGAGTACCCTTCTCTCTTGTTCAATAATAGCTCCATATTATGTAACAGGCACCTGATACTCCAAATATTGTCACCCCATTCTAACCAGCATTCTACATGTGTGTACACCTTAAAAGTATAAGGAAGAGACACACTGAAAAATAAAAGAGGAAGGAACTCCTGTCTTTTGAGAGGGGGCGGATGGACCTGGGAGAAATAAGCCAGTCAAAGAAAGACAAATACCACATGATCTCATATGGTAATGCGGGATCTAATGAACAAACTAACAAAATAGAAACAGAAGCATGGGTACATGAAACACATGGACAGCTGTTGGAGGGCAGGGGGTGGAGGGGACTGGATGATAGAAGGTGAAGGGAGTAGCCAAAGAACGTACATGCATGACCCAAGGATACAGATAATGGTGTGGTGATTGCCTGATGGAGGGGTGCTGGGTAGAGGTGGTCAAAGGGGGAGATTGGGGAAAACTAATAGCATAAACAATAAAATATAATAATGAAAAAAAGAGAGAAGCACTAACCTACTAAGGTAGGGTTCTGAGCAAAAGAGTGGGGACTGGCCATATGGATAATATATGGCACAATCACCAACTGCTCCCCTCCCTGAGATAAAGAACAAGACCAGTATGTTTGTAATCCCCATTAATATCCAAAACTGTATTCGAGTTCTTGCTATTCCAAAAAGACAAGAGCAAAAGAAAATAATAGTTTATAAGAATTGAAAGCTTATTATTCATAGATGAAAGGACTGTGGTTGAATAATCTATATATGCAGTCTTAGCATTAACAAAGTTAGCAAGGTCACTGGATATGAGAGTAATATAAAAAATTGATTATATATCAGCAAGAGCAATTAAAAATAAAATTTAAAATATACCAATTACAATAGCCATCAAAACCATTAAATACCTAGGAGTAAATCTAATAAAATGTTGTGTAAATCTTCTACATGGAATACCATAAAACTTAACTAAGACCTCAACAATGGAAGAATATATAAGTGTTGTAGATTGGAGGACTCGTTCTAAAGACCTTAATTCTCCTTAAATTGATCTATAGAGAGAATCCGATCCCACCAGAAAAGGTAGCTGTCTTTTGTTTTGTTTTGTTGTTTGAGAGTACATGGTATGAATGGGTGTAGAAGTTACCAAATGAATTCAAAAATGCAATATAAACCTACAAGAGGACAAAATGGCCAAGACAATCTTGAACATGAAAAGCTAAGCTGCAGAATTTATATAACTAGATATGGTACTTTAGTATAAAACTACAATATTCAAGACAGTGTGGTACTGGCATGATGATAACTAGGAACACCAATGAAACAAAAGAGATGAGAAACAGATCCATGCATGTTCGACCACCTGCTCTATTGCAAAGATGGCACTGCAGTGTGGTGAGAAAAAGCATGGCCTTTGGAGTCCAGTGGGGGTCTGTAAGAAAAAGCTAATCTTGTCCTCTACGCCTCATATCATACACCAAAATTAATTCCAGGTGGACTGTAAATCTAACAGTGAAAGGAAAGTCAATTAAGTTTCTAAGAGATTACATAGGAAATACTTTCATTAGGTTGGAGTAAGGCAGAAATTTCTTAAACACGGTGCACACACACACACACACACATACACACACAAATACTACCATAAAGGAAATGATTGATGACTTTAAAGACATTAAAACTGGAAATTTCTTTTTATCAGAGACACCTTTGAGAGAAAAACCAAGGCACAGAATGAGAGAAAATATTCATAACGCATATAACTAACAAAGGACTCACATCCAGAATAAATAAACAATTCCTATAAATAAACTTTTACAAACAGATAATCCTACAAAAAAAGATTTGAATAGGTGCTTCACAAGAGAATATCCAGATAGAAAATTACCACATAAAAAGTTGTTCATCATCACTGAAACAAGGGAAATGCAAACTAAAACTACAATATACTACACATACCCATCCCAAATGGCTATAAATAGAAAACTTGACAATACCAAATGTTGACAAGGATGTGTAACAAATATAACTCTTATATACTATGGTGGTCATATAAATTTGTGGAAACAATTTGGGAAACTGTTTAGCATCATCTAGTAAATCTGAACATACACAAACCCTAAGACCTAGCAATTTACCCAAAAGAAATACACACATTAGTGCATGACAAGAAAGGTACAGGCAGTTCCTCAAAAAGTTTTACAAATGTTTCTAACAGCACTACCTGAAAATGTAAACAACCCAAATGCCCATAGACAAATGAAGAACAAATAGAGGTATATTCATACAATGGAATATTATTCATCTATAAAAAGGAATGAAGTACTAATACACACAACTTATAGAAACTTTGAACATATCATGCTCAGTGAAAGAAGCCAAGCACAAAGGTCACATATTGTATGATTCATTTCATATAATATATCCAGATAGGCAAATCCATAAAGACAGAACATAGATTGGTAGTTAAGCAGGGAATGGGGGAGAGGAAATAAGGAGTGATTACTTAGTGGGCACAGGGTTTTTTCTGGCATGGTGAAAAAGTTTTGAAAGTAGAGAGAGGTGGTGTTTGTACAACATTGTAAATATGCTAAATTTGTATGCTATTGATTTGTATATTTTAAAATGCATTTTTATGATTTCATCTTAATTTTTTAAGAGACATTAAAGTGGCCCTTTTTGTCCTTATTTTCATATTCTCCAGAAACTCTATCTCTAATCTCTGGCAGTCCTTACTTTACAGGGAACTGGTATGAATTTTGGTTTCTGCGGCTCAGTGAAATTACACCAGTCCCCCAACAAAGTGGCTCAAATTTCAGTGACCACAGTATATTAACTGTGAGTAACTGCATAAAGTACAAACTTCACAAGTAGCTCTTCAGTCCATAAATCACTAAGTAAATAACAGATATGCACCGTAATCAATGACTAATCACATCTTCTTTCAAAGTCTGCCAGTGATTGGCCACTGGAACAGAGCAGTTATGCAGTTCAAGCACAGACGCAAATCACACAGTCATGCTGTCTTCTGGTCTCTGAATGATAAACCCAAATGACATTTTACAAAATAAATAAATTAAAAAAATAACCAAAAGAGAGAACTGGCAAAAAAGATAAAACGCAGCAAAAAAAAAAAAAAATGAGTTGTCACGTCAAGTGAAATTTCAATCCAATGTAAACAGACTTATGGAAGAAATTGCTGTCAACAATAGCACTGTTGACAAAGCTACCATTTGAAAGACTCGGGATCTGCAACTAGAGAACTTAGGAAGGTGAACTTATCACATTACATGAGGAAAGTGGTTTAGACAAAAAAGATGATGTCCCAGAGGAAGTGATGCCAGCAAACAACTTCAACATTAAAGAAGCTTTTAGAGATATTTTGCAAACTAAAAGCAAGAAGATAAAATATTGGAAGCTAATTGAAACTTAGAATAGAGTATGACAGTGTGCCAATGCATGGAAAAATGTTCATTCTCTATCACAATTTATAGACCAAAAGAGGACAAGTGCAAGTTAAAACTACAATAGATAGGAGTTTTACAGAAATAATAATGTGCTTCAACTCTCAGTGTTTCTCATGTTTTTATTACAATGTATTATTGTATTTTTTATGTACCTACATATTTATAACAGACAATAAGATAGTTTTTAGTCTTTTGAAAAAAATTTTAACAGTCACTGTGTAATTATAATTTTTCCATTGATTATTAGGATCACTTTGTGTGGTTTCAGCTTGCACAGCCATTTTTGCACAACAATCCACACTAATATGCAAAGCTATAGCAGCCAGGACTCTATTCTTTATACTGCGTATTCCAGTCAAATACTCATTATTGCCACCGATTTAAAATATGTGTGTACTTCTTAACATCTCTGTCCCATAATATTGGCTTAAAAATGTTTATTTCCACCACTATGTCCTCGCCCAGTGATTTTAACCATGATACTCCCTTCCCCTGTAATTCCTCCCCTACAATTTTAAATCATTTTCTTTCATGAAGACATTTTTTGACTTGCTTGTGTCCAAATTAAGGTGACCCCCTCCTTCCTTTTCTGAAGCCTCTACCTCCTGCTATAATAAAATGACACCTAGCAAATTAGCAACAGTCACCTGTTTAACCACCTTTGCTGTAAAAACATATATGTCTGGTTTTCTGGGGTTTTTTTAGCTTTGTTTTTTAGCTTTGTTTTTGTAAATAGAGAATTGCATGATTAAAATGGGATATAGCTGAACATATGCATATAAAAATAAACGCAGAATGGACAAAGGAAGGAAATGCTAGAACTTCTCTTTTATTTTTAAGAAATATAAAACTCTTAAAGCAGAACTTTTCTGGGAAACAGTAAACATATTTTATGACATTTTAATCTGAGTATTTTTAGAATACTGAATACCTCTAGAACATCTCTGTTAAGATCAAAGTCTATGCAGGTTCCGTTCCTCGAGGGTGTGGGGAAAGACAACATCACTCACTGTATTTTAGCAGTCACTCCAACAACCTCCCAATTGCTGTGTTCAACTGCACTTTTATACATTGCCCTTGAATAAATAGTTACTTGGCTCTGAAATTTCTTGAACTGACAGCTCTTTGTTGAAGACCTCACAAGACTTTTAATAAAGACAACTAAAAAGCAATTGATTTTCCCCCTGGTTGGAGTATGAATTCAAAAGATTGGTAAACAATATCTGCCATGTTCTCCCTTAAGAATGCATCCTTTGATTTGTACTTTGAAAAAAGATACATGTAAATCAATATTTGCTTTCTTTCTATAGTAACCACATGCAGAGTTTTCTAAGACAGTAGAATTATATAGCTACTGTTGGGGAATGGGACAGTTGTCTGTTTACACTCTCGTTCTATGGGACTTATTTGAAATTAGTTCTATCTGATACATACTGAACCAATCTCTCCCCATACCACACAAAACACACTACATTACACTGCCAGGCATGCTACATCCACTGCCATCCCATCCATGATGGCAGACATATCCACGGCCATTTTATTGATTGCTCCATCCCCTTGGCCGTGGTGGATTGGATCAGGATTGCTTCACTCTCAGTCAGAGTACCTTCTCCTGGAAACTGGATTTAGAACTTGAAGATGGTCCTTTTAAGGGTGTTCAGACATGTAAGGTATAGGTTTACAAATGTGCAAAGGAAATATCACCTGTCGTACAGGGAAGAAAGCAGTTTCAGGGAGAAAACAACTTTCTACAACCTGGTTCCAGCTCCTTTCTAAGCCGAGGTTCCTTCCCGTTACTGGGTTCCTTGAGACAGTCTTTTATCCTTATAATGAGTTCACCTTGCCAACTTAAGCTTACTAAAATTGTTACCTGTTACTTGCTTACTTAACCTGTAACAAAAACAAGGAATATTCCAATGAGGCACTGAGTAGAGACTTCATCTCTGAAAGAAGAATAATGATGACATTATTATAAATCTCAATATTAGGCAAGCAGAATAATGAATGTCCTTTTAAAATTGGAATCAACTATTAATTACTTTTAGATTAAAAATACACAAGCTTTTCCTGAGAAGGTTTTGTTACCTGTCCAAAGCTCGCTGTGTAAATCTATGTTGCTAATTTGCCACACAAATTGATCTGCTCCTCCACAAAAGCACATCAGCCTTTCACGTCACAACCAAGCCTTTTAGATCTACAAGTAACTGTCTACCTGCGAGGGGTATGTGGTCTGAAACACCCTATTAGATCTTTTCTATGAGACACTCTCCTAAATAAGTAACAATTTCAACATCTTAACAGAATCTGTATTGGTTTCCCTGGTGCCATGAGATCCTTACCAGGGAAAATGTCTCTAATCTGACCACTGACTGTAATGGTGCTTGTTTGCTTCCTGTCTAGTATTATTTACCTTTAGAAATGTTTAGTTATTGATTTTTTTAAACTTAATATTTTCTCAAATGTACTTGATACTCTCTCCCAGAGGTGTTTTTTCCCCCTCATTCAATTTTTCATGGGCCTTTAATCCCATTCTCAACACTAAATAGTATACAGAAATAGTACATCTAAACTTGCTATACATGTGAAGAGCTAGATAAGTGGAACCTATGTAAAAAATAGGAGCTAGGTAATTTCCTAAGTTTAACAGAGAATCCAGCCCATTCTTAATGTATTAAAAATAACATGATTACACAATCAAACCCAGAATAAAGGGTCATGTCTCCTTCAATGGAAACACAGGCAGTAGAACTTATTCCCAATATTTGTATATATTTCTGAAAAAGTTCTTGAGTATTATCAGATGTTTTAAAATGTATCTAGCCTCCAAATTTTTACTAGTCCCAACAACACAGTTTAGACTAACGCTTTAAACAATCAATCATTTAGCTAATTATTTGTTGGGTGCCTAGAGAACAATTGGCAAAGTAGTTAATTTATTATTCTACTGTCAAGGTTAATAGTTGCTTTCTTTTAATTATGTGTTCTCTTTTTTGAAATGGTTTTTGTATGCATTGTACATTAAAATGTATTTTATTTTTATAAATATGTTTAAATGGAATAGAACATTTCATGGCCAAGACATGGGCTCAGGTAATCTTGTTCAGTGAAACAAGGTATTATTTAAACAAAGAAAAATCAAGAAAGAACAAAAAGAACCAGAATTAATACATATTGTCAATGCAGTTTTTCTATTAATAGCTATTAATATATCCAATGCACCATGCAATATTATCAATTATTAATATAATTATATTTGGGATTTGTCTCTAATACTGACTGGAATGACTACTAAAAATATTTAAATCAGAAAAACTGCAATGAATGGGTATATAAATTAAAATAAATTCAAGTTAACTATTCCATATCTACAATGAAGCTCTAATCAAAGCCCTAATTATCCTGTGTTGAAGAGTTAAATTTATAAAAAATCATAGATAAATTGATAGAAATACAGAAAATTGTTGAACATAAATTATGAACTATTAAGTTATAAAAACTTATATTTTAGCTGCTTTGGAATATAGTCCAGAAATTCCTCAAAAAGTCAAACATGGAGTACCCATGTTTGGGTACTCCACAGGGACAGTGATTACACATCTAAGAATACACTCAAGTGAAGTGAAAACAGGGGTTCAGACCAAAACATGTGTGTGACTATTTGTAGCAGCATTATTCATAGCAGCCACAAAGTTGAAAGAATCCAAGCGTTCATCAACTGATGTGTTACATTCATATAATTGAATATTATTCAACCATAAAAAGAATAAAATAATCAACAACCTGATTCCAGTTTTATACGAAGAAGCCAAATACCCAGAACAGCCAACACAATCCTGAACAAGGAGAACAAAGAACTGATGCTGCCCGAATGCAAGGCTTCCTGTACAGCCACGGTGATCAAGGCAGTATGGTGCTGGCAAAGAAAACACAGACAAATCAATAGAAAAAACTAGAAATGCCAGAAATGCAGTCAGCTGATCTTTAACAAGGGAGCAAAGGCAACACAATGGAGCAAAGAAAAACTCCTCAACAAATGGTGCTGGAACAACTGGATATCCATGTGCAAAAAAAAAAAAAAAGAATCCAAACCTGATGCCCTTCAAAAAATTAACTCAAAATCAATCACAGACCTATATGTAACGTGCAAAACCACAAAGCTCATAGAAAGTAAAATAGGAGAAAATCTAGATGAATGTGGGTCATCTTTCTAGAAACAACATGAAAGACACAGCCCATAAAAGAAATAATTGATAAGTGAGACTCCATTAAAATTAAAAACTTATGTTCTGTGAAAGACAATATCAAGAGAAGAACAGGACAAGCTAAAAACTGGGAGGAAATATTGCAAAAAGCTCATCTGATAAAAAAGACTATTACCCAAAATATACAAAGAACCCTTAAAAGTCAACAATAAGAAAACAAACAACCTGATTTTTTAAAAAAATGGGACAAAGACTTTCACAGACACCTAACCCAAGAAGATATACAGAGGGCAAATAAGCGTAGGAAAAGATGCTCTACATTACATGTCATTAGGGACATGCAAACATCAATGATATATAGCTACATACCTATTAAAATGGCCAAAATCCAAAACAATGACAACACTAAATGCCTATGAGAATGTACAGCTACAGAAGGTCTTATTCAAAGCTGCTGTGAATGCAGAATGGTACAGCCACTCTGGAAGACAGTTTGACAGTTTCTTACAATTCTAAACATAGTGTTACCACATGACCCAGCAATCACTGATACTGACCCAAAGATTTAGAAACATATCTACACGAAAATCTGCACAAGGATGTTTATAGCAGCTTTTTCATAATTGCCAAAATTTGGAAGCAACCAAGATATCTATCAGTAGGTGAGTGGATAAACTGTGGTACATCCAGACAACAGAACACTCACTATTCATCACTAAAAAGAAAAATGAATGATTAAGTCATAAAAACATATGGGGAAAGCTTGACTGCATGTTGCTAAGTGAAAGAAGCCAATCTATAAAAACTATATACAGTACAATTCTAACTATATGACATTCTAGAAAATAAAAAGAACGGGAGTTATTGAAGCAGGGAGAGGAATAAGCACATAAGATTTTAGCACAGGTGAAAATACTCTGTATGATATTATAATGATGTTATGTCATTATATATTTGTCCACGTCTATAGAACATACACCACCAGAAGCGAACAGCAATGTAAATTATGGACTTTCCATGTTCGTAATGCATCAATGCAGGGTTATTCTTGGCAAAACATACTGCTGAGGTGAGTGATGCTGACAACACGGGCAGCTATGCCTGTGTGGGGCAGTGGGTAAATGGGAAATCTCTGTACTTCCTTCTCAACATTGCTGTAAACCCAAAATAGATAAAAAAAATAAGAGAATAATGATACAAGCTACAATCTATGGATGGAACTTGAATATATCATGCTAAATGAAAAAAAGCCAGTTACAAAGGACCACATACAGTATGATTCCATTTATATGAAATCCCAGAATAGGCAAATTCATAGAGACAGAAAGTGAATTAATTGTTGCCAGGAGCTGGGAAGAGGGAAGAATGGGGATTGACTGCTGATGGAAGTAGGGTTTCTTTGTGGGATAATAAACATATTCTGCAATTAGATAGTGGTGATGGTTACATAACTTTATTCATATACTCAAACCCACTGAATTATATGTTTTTAAAGAATTTTATGATATGTGAATTATATCTGAACTTAAAAATTGTATGAGGAAAAACATTTTTTTATAGACAAGAAAAATTAAGTAGAACATAACCAATGTGCATGATAATAAATCACTTGATTCTGGCCATCAATTTCACCCTAAAAATGGCCCCAATGACAACAATAATCTGTGTGTACAGAAGCGGCCCCTGACAAACAGCCTCGGGGCCCAAACAGCTCTTCCAACGTAGAAAGTGGAGCCTCAGAGAAAGGACTGACAGGGATGAGAGGAAGAGAATGCTAGGCTTGAAGCAGGCAAAGAGAAAACAGTATTGCACTTCGCAAGCATTTTGGAGACTTTGGATGCCAAATCATTAGGAGATTGCTAAAGTAGAAATTTGAACTTAGAACAGGTTGGAGAAGAGGGACCAAAGTATCCATCTAATGTGGATGTTAGTTTAGAGCCCCACACGTGTTCTTCTTTCCCAGACTCCTGTGTCCGAATGCCAGCCTCTCCCAGATACATTTTTCCAAACCACAAAACATCCATGAGGGAAAAGAAAATGAATTGTCAGTCAGTCACTCGAGTGAGCACAGTTGGGGTGTTCGCGGTAGCTCATAGAACATTTCACCTTTTCAGCCCAGCATCTTGATAATGCCAACCTATTTTGTGCCCTCTTTAGGCTGAGCCTTCTGTTTCCACCAGCACCTCAGAGAATGAGACCCCAATTCCTTCATGCACGCGAGTGACTTGTCGAAATTTATCTGGACTCCCAAGCAATGTCAGTATACCAAAATGGATGCATTTAGCACTAAATACCTTACCAGCAATTTCCCTTTTGTGCATTGGAATGTGATAAAGCATTAGAACTGTCCTCTTTGCAGTGAAATGTAATACTGCACGGGCTGCAAGGGAATAGATAGGGGAGAACTTCTTGCTGCCATTTGTCCCAGTAATTGACCAGCAGAGAACAATAAAGCAGTATTCCTCAACATCAGTATCCTATTGGAAGCATCTTGCCCTTCCTCTTACACATTTTATAAATTGGAAGGCTAGTAGGACAAGCACACTTCTCCATTAAGTGGATGGATTTGGCCCCTGGAACAGGAGAAACAGCAGCGAAGTACCTACAAACAACAAAGAAGAGATCCATTTGCATTGCTTCCCAGAACTTGTGGGCCTCTTAGGGTGAAAGTAATCTTCTCATGGTACATCTTATGGCAATGCCCAGACGGGCTCTGGAGCTGGCACCTGCACTTACTCCATTCTGATAAGAAGCATCTCCAGCTAACTTTCCTTCCCAATAATTCCCAAACTTGATTAAATGAAATAACCTGATGAAAAGTAAAAGGATTCCATTGCCAAAAGAACACTATTGCAAACAGAGAACAGAGGAATTTACCCAGGACTCCTTCTTGCATGTTAGAAATGCGTCATGCACACCTACAGTAAGTAAGGGATCCTCTTTATCTGAAAAGCATAACCTAACACATCATTTCACATGAAAGAGGGTCTCATGACATACTCATTTTAGGCCTAAATCATTGCCCAGTTACAATAGTTGCATGGAAGTAAAAAACCTTTTTCCTCTAGGTAGTCTAGCCGGTTTCCCTGCCTCAATTCCTCTTTCTCTCTGCTCTCTCTGGACCCAGTGTGCCATTTTTTTAAAGCATTGCAAAATGTCAATACACAAACAAAGGAGACCAGAAGCAAACCCCTGCTATCACAGAATCTTGTTGTATAAACTGAGAAACACTGACATGTAATGAAACCTTAGTCCCTTTCCCCTCTCTTCTTTGTAAATGATTTGCTTCCCCCTCCTTCTTCATGTATAAATAAACAGAAAAGTGTCTGTATATTTGGTATTTTTTTCTCCTTTGGTCTTCATAATCAAGGGCTATTACAGCAATAGATCTTATCTGTGCAGCGGCAGTCCCTCTGCACCTTCAGTTCGGATTTTTGTTTATGCTTGGCTGCCATTGTGGCTGTTCCTGATAGTTTTAGGTCAGCCATGACAGACTATGGGTGACACTAAATAAACAAGCTGGGAGTCTGGGACCAGCCAGGAAGGAGTGGTACGAGGGCTCACAGTTTGATTTTCCTTGATTAATCACCCTTTTTATTTAGAATAACTTATTGTGTACAGTACCTGCTTGTCTGGCTAAGCGAATCACATTATCAACAGGCAAGAACATAGAAATCCTCATAAACAAAGAGAAACAAGGAAGACAAGTACAGCTTATTCAACTGCAAAGTGAAGCTGCCAGCTCTAGGAGCGTGATCAGGGCTGTTTATTTATTTTCTTAAATGGAATAGAACTCTTTGTTCTGCTGCTTGTTATCCTACTTTGACCTAAGTAACCTTGTCAAGCTACCTCCTAGGTTGCCCAGATCACCACAACCAGCAAACTAATCATTTTGAATGATTCCTGGTGATCAGTGTCTCAGTATCCATATTAACTCTCTAGAAGGACTGCTGATCTGTGTGTGTGTGCGTGTGTGTGTGTGTGTGTGTGTGTTGAAGAGGTTGCTGAAACAAGTCCCACTTCATTATATTTTCTGCTCTGCAACTTGGTTCAGAATCATCCTCAGTTCCTACTGTGTGTCAAGCATTGTAGCATTCTTTGTAAAAATCATCATTATTCATTAATTTCCTCAAATCAGCCTCATAAATTAAGCAAAGTATAGATGACTTGTATAGATGAGTATAAGCATTTGGGAAGAAAAACAATTTATCCCTCAAACTCCACATAGTTTAAAAGCATGGCTGTCATGAACACAGAGAATCCTCCAGTTCAAGTTCAGCAGCTAAACAGAAGATCCTAGGAATTGCCCACATTGCAATAATAACAGTAAGAATAATGGAATTTAGAAAAGTATACAAATAATTAGATCAGAAAAAGAACTATCAAATGCTATGTACAGAGAACTCATAGGCAAATATTAGTAAAACACCTTATCGGTAATTAAAGAGGGATAAATATTAACATTTTTTAAATATAATTTTTTTTACCATTCATATAGAGTTCTTTTTTAAAATTAAGGGCTGTCCATGTGAGACTACCATGCACTGGGTATTCTTATAGACTACATTCTCCTGCTACCAGTGGAAAATAAATTTTTATAATCTTTCTGGAAAAATAGAATTTCAATGGCACCACTACATTCTAAGGCAGCCTGGCAGAGGTGGATCAAAGAATCACTTGGGACCTTTAAAAAAATTAAAAACAGGTTCTAACTGAGCAAGTCTGAGTGGGGATTGAAATTCTTTATTTCTATCAGGCTTCCAGGCAAGCAGCTTGCTGCAGGTCTAGGGACTGTAGTTTAAATTGCAAAGTGTTAGGTTTCTCAATAAGAGGTATTCCCCCTTAGGGGCTGTGCTAAAGAAGTGGGTGTGACGGGTAGGCAATAATACCACACATGTCATTACCCTAGTATGTGACATTGAGAGAAAAGAATGATCCATAGATAAGGCCAAATGCCTTAAGCCTAGAGGTTTCCTACAAAGATGGTAAGTTCTATTTGGATGTCTTATTCAGGAGGTTTTTATGGTGTAATCATGTAGATACATGTAAAAACCATGGGGACATGCAAGCTTGGCACTTTAGGAAAGTTCACAGTAGAAGCATGTTAGGTTTGGCCATATGAAACTGCCAATAGCCAGCCACTTTAACCTATAAAAATGGCATGTCATATGGTTCAACTTAATAAATTCATTCATTTTCATGGAGGTAACAACTGAATGTTTGGAAGTATATAACATCAGTTAAGCTAAGTATGAAGACTGAGGTGCTGACTGATCCTTGGGAAATGTCTACATCTAGAGGATGAGCAGTAAGGGATGCTGTAACCAGATGGATGGCATAGGACAGAAATTTATTTTCTCATAGTTCCAAAGGCTATAAGTCTGGGATCAAGATGTCAGCAGGTATGGTTTCTTTGGAGGCCTTTCTCCTTGGGTTGTAGATGACCATTTTCTCCCTCTGTCTTCATATGTCTTCCCTCTGTACATATCTGTGTCTTAATTTCCTCTTCTCAAAGATACAACTCATACGGCATTAGACCCAATCCTAAGAACCTCATTTTAACTCATTTGCCTTCTGAAAGACCCTGTCTCCAAATTTAGTCATATTCTAAGGTTTGGGGAGTTAAGGCTTCAGTGAATTTGGGGGAACAAAGATTAGCCCATAACAGAGACTGACAAAGAATTTTTTAAAAAATAGAAGAAATCAGCATTGCATTCTCAGAATCATAAAGAAGCAAAATTTCAACAGTGAACCCCAGAAACAAGAAAGCAATGGGAGGGTGGGTGCGTTGATGGATTTGTAATTTGGAGGTCTTTGCTGATATTTGAAAAAGCAGTTTGAATGATAAAATCAGGGGTTGAACTTAGAATAGAAAGGGGAAGAAATCAAGACAATACAAAAAGATTAAAGAGGCCCATTGGACCAAATAAAACAAACAAAAGCCTTGAACAGTCTTTGATTCAGCCCCGCTGTGACTCACCAACTCCCTTTCTCTCCCACTGAGGCACATCTTCGCTTCCCCAAGAGAAGCCCAAATCTCAGTACCTTAAACCATGTGTATTCCATGTGGTCCTAAGTTCTATGACCATTTCCATCCTATCCTCTGAACATTCAGCTACCTTTAGGATACAGTGTACAGTGGGAATCACTGACAAATAATTCCCCTGCAGTTGGCGAAGTTTCCCGAAGACTATCAGCTTCAAAGGAAGGAAGGAAATGTCTCAAAATTTGCCTGGGACAAAGAGTCAGCAGTGAGGCATACAAGTCCCTTTGATGTATATGTAAAATCATCTCCACAGCACCTTGAGGCAAGGTCATGCAATTACCCACACCTCTCTGGCATATCTCCCTCCTGGCAGATATCAGGAAAAAGGAAGTAAATTTAACTCAAATAAAAATATTTCAGTCACTGTAGTATAAAACTTTCTTTAGTTTAAACATTCAGTTCACCCACTAATAACTCACTCTGTTGACCTTAAACAAATACCTAGATATTTCTTCTGCAAAATGGGCTTATTTCGGAACAAAAAAAAAATACTTGCAATTTGGGACACGTGATCTAATGGTGAAACATGCTAAAGTCCACAGAAACAGAGGAGAGAAGTGCTCTTTTATGAACCTGGGAGGGGCTTTCATACACAAAGAGTTCCTTGGAGAAAACTAAGTTCGAAGTGTAGTGACTTCACTGGCTGAGCTACGTTAGTCTACCATTGGCTGAGCTGCTTCTTGGCCACAAGGAATCTCTGCTTACTCCTGCTGAGGCAGTAAAGTAGTGTCACTTCCCATTGGAGGTGAAAGGTAGTCTCTTCCTGTTGGGGTCCATATTGTGTTGAGTGGCATCTGCAAGTGAGTTCTCTCTTCTAGCAACTTTTTTTAAATTAATTTTCACAAGTCTTAATCAAGATCCACTCAAGTCCTCTCCTTTGGAGATCTAGCCACTTGAAGATTTTGTGACCTTCTTCCTTCTCTACTCAAAATGGTGTCTGGGTATATGGCGGAAGAAGAAGCTTACCAGGTCTTTGTAGCAGTGGATTGAAGGAGTCCTCAGATCTGATGGTATTTCTGTCATCACGTCTCTATTTCACCTGGCTGCTACTCTCCTGCTGGCATTCAGGTCTGAAGTCAGTAGCTGATTTCCTTGATGTGTGGCCCATTCCAACATGATGGGGACTTTTTAGTGACCACATGACTTCTACTGTTAAAATGACAGAGGAACCCAGCACGTGGCCCTGCTCTGATTGACTCAGCAAAGCAGATACTTGGGAGGCTACTAAGTCTCACCTCCCTCTACCCCCACAAGGATATATAAACTCATATAAACTCAGCAAGAGGAGAGTTCTATCATCAGATTTGATTCTTTGCTATATTCCCAGTGCTTAGTACAGTCTCTAACGAATAGTCATAACTCAGTAATATTAGGAATAAGTGAATTTTCTAGGTTTGGTTTTTGTCATGCAGAGAAAGAAAACCCTTTTCTTACTCATTCTTCTTCTCACCTAGTTGCAAATATATTTATAAAAATCCTTATTTGAATATTAGAAATTGAGTGTCAACTCCTCTTTTTCTACTTTGTATTGCTTCTCTAATGAGCTGACTGCTCCCTCCTTCCTCTCTCCGCACCCTCCCATACAGGGAGATGTTCCCTCAGCCCATGGAACCAAGGCCATTCAAAACATACACTCACACTCACACCCACACATATATCGTGGCCCCTAATCTGATCAAGAAGGAGGGTGCTTTCCAAAAATGTTGGGTTTCATGTCTTTTATAACCAGCTGGAAGTAAAGTATCATAAAAAATAAAATCCACAAAATTCAAACACCCTTGTTAAGAGGCAACTATTCTTCCCCACAGATATCTTCCTATGGCAGAGTTCAAAGAATGTAACTCTGATTCCTTTGCTTCCCTTTTGTTTCACCAGCAAAAAAGGGGGGGAGTTACTTATCAGAATAGTAAGGTTGATATGACCCTGCCCCTCCCCTTGCCTCAAGGGAGCAGGCCTTTCCACCCCCATAGGTCACTGTCACCTGAGACTGGTAAAGCCCATTGCATTCCAGGAGTTAGCCAGCCAGCCCATCTGAATGCACTCTAAGATACATTATTCGAGTTCTATAAGTAATAAAGGTGATCTTTCAGCACTCCATTAGCTCGCTGCTGATTTATTTCTTGATTAGTTCAGAATCTGGGCAAGGAAGACATTATTTACTGCACTGCCTCAGAAACCCACCAAATTGGAATGTTCTCTTCAGCCTAGATCTATCAATAGATACTTAGTCATTAGATAATAAAAATCCAAAGTGTGCATAGCATGGTCGAAACAGATGCTTGGTCTGAACCATTTAACATGTCGTAGAGTGCAGGAGATAACAAAACTCCAGCATTCTGAGGCCAACCTGTCCCATTTGTTTGCTTTCATCTTGATCGGGGCCATTTACCTTGTCAAGATTTTTTAAAAAATATTCAAGTACTTTCTTGATGAACCAGTTCCATTTTTTTAAATATTAGCATCATAAAATTCTTCGTTGGCTAACAGTAATGCAGTTGGAGGACTCTCCACTGAGAAACAGAGAAGCTTACTTAGTTCACATCTTAGTTCCTTCTCCCAACTCCATTGCCTCAGCTGTAAACCAGACAGGTGGACTAGGTGTGCTCTAACACTATTCAATACCTTTTCTAGACGATTCATCCTTTTTATCTCATAAAATGAAAAGACAATAGTCTCAGGCAGAGGACAGAGGTAGTTGGTCAGCAGTCATGTAACCTGTCATCAAGTCACCTCTAAATCAAAGTCATTCTTAAACCCTACTTTTCTAATCTTAGTAAAATTACCTTAGAATTGCTTCACAGATAATATTCATCGACCAGTTGAGTAATAACTTTTTGTTTCCAAAATATATTTCAACAGTGATGCTTTTTTTAAAAAGGAATGCTGGCCAGACTAGCTGACACCAGGATAGTTTAATTAGTTACGCATTTGCCTCCTCTCCGGGTCCAATAAATATGCATTCATCAGCACAGCTGCATCTCAGCATGCACATTTAAATTAAAGAGGCTTCCTCAGAGGCTGGGGCAATCCTGGCATCTCTTCACTTTGCCAGAAGCCACATCAAATCCTGAATCAGTTGTCTTCTTAGAATTTCTTCATAGGTGTCTTCTTGTGACAGTCAATAATGTGTTGCCAGATTAAAATTTTACATTGTTGCTTAATTACCTAGGAATTATTTTTAAAATGAAATTATAGCATCTAATTCTTTAGTGAAATCAATTTATTTTTTCCTCTTAAATAGGTGTACATCAATGACACTTAATATAAAAGACTCAAGATTATTGCACCATGCTTTTCCTTTTATGTTTACTGTTGCTTTTCTAGGATGAAACACTGTAATTGAAAGTGAAATTAACTAAACCCAAAGATTCCTTTTTGGTACCTTAGGATCCAAATGTAAGTTACCCTAACTAATAGACATCTATTCAAAATGACATGCTATTTCCTGACTGTTAACATTTTTAAATGATGTAGGTATTTTCTTCCCAATCAGAAATCCCTAGCTAACAGGACAAAAGGGCATTTTATATAGGTTCTGACCAGTGCTGTGTCAGTCTCCGAACATTCATCCACAGCTTGCACCTGACATGAGCAATGACGGATGAGGATGAGCCGACTTGCTGTTTGCTCTCCCCTGCAGAGAGGGCGGGCTTCCTTCTTTACCAGAGAGCCAGAGGGAAAGGATGGGGAGGAGATGGATGGGCATTCAAGAGGCACCAGCAGGGGTAATGTATGTGGACAAGCATCAGTGTTCCCTGTCACCATATGGAATCAGGCCAGGAGGCTTCAAGACCTGCATCACATCTCCCAGGACTGGTCCTCACTTTCTGGACCCAGGTCAGAAAAGACCTGTCTTAACCAAATGTAAGTCACCTTCTTGAGAGCCACCCATGTTGAGACTTTGCAGACTGCCACAAAGTTACGACTGCCACCATCTCCACATGAACAGGGGAATCCACACAACTTAAAGACAGCCCTAGGGTGAATGACACAGGCAGGAATGGCAGGACAGGGAGGTGGGGATAAAGAAGGGGAAGTGAAAAGAGACGGTGAAGGAGATCTCACATTTTCCTCCTCCTGTTCATTTCTTTAAATAACAAGAAGGTTAATGGCTTCTTCAGTCCCAAAATATACCTATGCCTGCCAGGTTCCTGAAGGTTAATTGCTGCTGCTGGGGGAGCTGCCCTGATTTGTTCTGTCTTTTAACGACCTTCCTGTAGGCAAATGCCAGAAGAGGCCTGCCTGCAGGTGTGTTGCATGCACTTGCGCCCACGACCCTTCCCAGGGAGATGTTGAACACGCAGCTGAGTTCCTGGGAAAGTTTACCAGTGATTGGCAGTAATTTATATTCAGTAGCAAGTGTTGCAAGACAATTTCACATTTTCATCTGTCTTATAGGCTTCTTTAGTGGAGTTTTCAATTATTATACGTCAAGTGTTCTTTTCCTGTCACCTTGAAGTTCCTGTACACTCCACAACATGCTCCTGTAATTCAATTTATGCTTTTGAGAGATTGACGAGGGAAGTGAGTGGCATCAGACAACCAAGTCCTAGTCCACAGCCACACTGTTCCATTTCCCTTGGGGACGACGGCTATATTTCCAAATCCAAAAATTGAGACCCACTGACATCTGTCTAAAACAGCAAATTCCAGGACATGGAATGACCATAACTTTTTTTGTAACAAACTACTTTCTAGTGACTCAGTGGTTAAACTGACCTACATTAGGCCAATTTCCTAACCTGAAAGTGAATGTTAAAAATGTATGCATTGCTATTCTTTCGAGATGAAGGTCTTACCAAGTGTAGGGTTAGTTTAGCCACTTATTTTTACTAGTGATATCCAAAGGGTTCTTTGCTTTCCTTTAAAGCAGTTCTCACCTACACAGCCCTCTCCCATCTTCTTAACTGACAGTGAAACACACTCATACACCCCTGCGCTCCCCCCTCACACTATTCCTGGAAGTAAACAGAGAAGTAGGCAGCCACCTCTGTGGTGTATTTAAAATCAGGGATAAGACCTCCTTGCGGTGGTCACAGTATGCTGGAGGGGCTGCCCTGATTATCAGTATAGCTTCATTTCTTTGAGGTCCTCTTCTATTTGGTAATAAAACTGGTAGGGGCTACATGACTTATTTGCTCACTGTGTAAATGTGGTATGGAAAAGAAAGCAAACATGACAGCAGGTTTCATGTAGAAACCTTTGATGTTTGAATCCCAGCTCTATAACTGTGAACTGGGATCAGGCACTTTGCTTCCTTATGCTCCAGCTTAGTCATGTGTATAACATGGAATTAATGCTCACTATCCCACATATGTCCCTGAATGCTTGTAAGGGTCAAGGAGATATTGCATATAGAAATGCTATGTAAGCTATAAAGGTACTATCAACTCAATACATTATCATTATTGATTAATGTCTTTGGGGAAATCAAATAATAGCTCAGTTAAATTAAATGCAAGATCTAGAAAAAGTGCCTGGACTAAGGCAAATAGTTCAAGGCTGAAGAATACTGGGCGTGGTGAGGGGAAGAGAAGTACAGACATGGAGTGAGGCATCAAGAGTAACCTCTAGAACTATTTATCAAATATTTATGCCTTTCCCATGCACATGGAAGGACTTCATTTCCCTGCCCAACTAAAAAGAGAGGTCATGTTATTTGCTTGCAATGAAATACGAGCAAAAAAAAAAAAAAAGAAGAAGAAGAAAAGAAAAGAAAAAGAAGTGTGTTTGTCAACAGGAGACCTCTATCTCCTTGGTCCTTACAAGGCTATGATGAGCAGAAACCCCTGGAGAATGAATAAGAACTCAACTTCTGTTGTGTTGTTTACTGAGATTTTAGGATCATTTACTAGCCTATTGTGCTGGTATAGTTTAAAAATAACTTTGTGTACCATCTGCCCAGATTTGACCTTGTCAATGCTATATTTTACCTCCTGCTCTTTAAGGGGAAGGGAACTTGTAATGATTTTCTGTGGATAATTTACATTTGATAATCGTGATTCAGGATTGGTCTAATTAGCAAGTTGTCTTTGGTTTACTGAAAAGGGCAGAAGTGGATGCACCATGGCTCAAGGTTTTGGTTGGGTTTTGTTTGTTTATTGTTTGTTTGCTTTTCTCAACATTTGACAGCTTATCCTGATGCAAATGCTGAGAGATCTCTGTGCAGGAAGAGCCACTTCTGGAATCTGGCAAATGAGTACTAAGCAAATTCTGGGGGGACCTTAATATGGAGAGTTCAATGCAGTGAGTTTGCATGAAAAGGAAGTTTGAAGAAAGGTTATAAAGAATGAAAAGGGTAAAGTTTAGTAGCACAAAGGATAAAATTTAGGAAGAACAAAGAGCAAATTTCTAGCTCCAAAAGAGCCAGCCGCTCCTGCTTTTGGCCAGAGGTGGGAGAGACGACTGAATGGAGGCTATTTCAGGCCATTTCCATTATGTCTCAGACTGAAGTCTCTGGGTGTAACCAACCAAAACAACTTTAATTTTCTCAACAAAAACTACTCTAATTTAAACAGAAAACAAAATTCATTGCAAGGATATTGAATAGCTCACAGCACCTTAAAGAAAGCTATAGAAAGACTGGGCAAGCATAAGAGCCAAAGCAACATTGGTGGTCCAGGGAGTGGGGACAAATGGAGTTTCCTTGGGATAAAATAGCTCCTGCCATTTCCTGCCTTCTGGATTCTGCTTATGTTCAATTCCAGGAAAAAGGGTGCAATCTCGAACTTTGCCTAGGCCAGAAAAGGTTGGGGCAACTTGATTGACAGATTTTATACAACATGGCAAAAATGAGGTGATGATATAGGAGAAACCAATGCTGAGGGGTCAAAAAATTTCACCAAAACTCACAAGAGAAATATATTGAGGGAAGCATAAGCCTGAATTTAAATTTGGTTGATGAAATAACTAGAAGCTATAGTAGGCAAACTGCACATGGAAATGGCATTCCCTAAATCATTCTTATAGAAGGTGATCCTCCCTTTTGCATACAGGACACACACACACAGAAAGGAAAGCAGGGGTAAAAACAATAGTCAGGTAACAGATGACTGGAATAGTACATATGCATGTGAAGTAGTCACTTCCCGTGAGACACTGACTTTTCAAAAGAAGAAAGGATGAATCTGAACCCTCAAAAAATTGTCAGGGGGTACGATAGACTTCATTTGGGAATTGAAAGAAAGGGAAATTCAAGAAAACTCATGCCGCAGCAAGGCAGTCAAATCGTGAAGAAAAGTGTAATACTAAGTAGACGGTGGTAATTAAAAATGATTCTCAGTCAACAACTTTGAATGAATGCAGCACACTAATTTTAAGATTCCTGCAAGTGATTAATCTTTTCTCTACATGATAAATTGAATTGAATTTTTATGTTTCAGCTACGTGAATGTTGATGGGTCCAAAATCTCCTTTTGGATTCATTTTTAAAAATTCTTTGCCTCTCTTTTTTCATTTCATCATTGTAAGAAATGTTCTTCGGATTGTGGTGAGTTCTAAATGGATTGCTTGTTTTAAATAGCTCTCTCATTTCCTGTGGGGAAGGAATTGTACTTTTAAGAAAGCCTGTTTTGAGGCATAATTTGAGATCACGATTCAGGGCCCTGCTTATATTTTCAGGCAGGAATATGAAATGAGACACCCACAGTACCTGAAAAGAGTTAGAATTTTGTTATTTCATTTGCACTGTGCATGTAAATGTGGGGAACACACGTGCACAGTCATGAGCCTTCAAAGACAGTCACACAAAGGGCAATTATGGGGAGAAGTGTGAGAAATGAAGCTCTAAAGGCACAGAATATGTCCTTATAAGGAGAGAAGCTATGGCAAGGAAGAAGGGAGACCTTAGGCTGACAGACAGGAAAGTGGGAGGATGGAGGTTTTCAAGGTTAATAACTTAATAAATTGTAAATACCCAAAAACAGAAAAAGAAGGTATATATTCCTATTGAAGAACTCTGTACTCAGAGAGAAGAATGTTATTTTACTTAAGTAACACAACTCCTACAGACAAAAGACTTTAGAATCTAAGCATTATGTTTGAAATATACCTCCCTTTAAAAGTAATGAATTCCAAGTTCAGCTGGTTTTGCATATCTCCCCCTAGACCTAGAGAGGAATGACCTAAAGATTGGACTGTAGGGAGAGATCTTTATTGGGAACTTTCAGAAAAGTATCTTCAGAACCAAAGTATTTTGTAGTTTAAATGGACTATATATGAATCCCTGAGGCTTAAGACTTTAAAAGAAATTTTGGGGCAGGTTTGGAAGTTTTTTTATTTCTAATGTTCACATATAAAACTGGTGACCAGCTGTTCTTGTGGTCTGGTCCTTGCCAAGAGCAGATCAATAAGAAAGGACCTAAATCTTAAAAATAAGGTTGTTTAACCATAAGGAAAGACTTCCTGCTTTGAGTCAATGGGTGCAGAAAAACACACTATGGTTCAAAAACACAGATTTGGCAAAGTTTTGTCACTATCAGATTAAAAAGGGAAAATTATGTAAAGTAGATGAGTTCTAGTTTCCTCTTTTTAGATAGATGGCATCGAACTAGATTGCCATCCATGTCACTTCTACAGTTAATGGCAGAGCTGTGTCTAAAATTCATTCTTCTAGATGCCATCTACTTCTTTAACCCTCCATCCATTTCTAACCTATGTAATAAAATGTTTAATATAGACTGGGGAAAAGAGATATGATAATGGGAAACAGTTGATTTCAACAGACAAGGTTCTTCCTTACTGTGAAGACAAATCAAGGAAATCATTCAAGAAAACCTTGAGGGTGCTAAAACTAGTACCTAACTTTTACCTGGAAAAGCTTAATGATGAGAGGCTAACTTGAGCTGCCTCTATGAACAGGGTGAGGACAAGAGCTACAATGGATGTGATCTACAATGGATGCAAGCTACATTTTTATCAACAACAGGTAAGAGTGCTTATTTCTCATCAGTGGCATATACAGTAGTAGACCTTGAGTATTTGAAAGAAATCTGCCCAGTAGATCTGAGACTGACAACCTCTGTGAGTGGTGTACTACCAGAAGCAGGATTCAGGAATGGTATTCAGAAGGTGTATCACCTGTACCAAGGAATGGTTGAGCAGGAGGTCCCTGTCAGCAATCTCAAAAGAACAACAAAGTGTTTCATAAAACAAAGAACCATGGCCTTGCCATGGGCCACACATAAGACCCCAATTCATAATGCAATAAGAACAGCCTCATTAGAACTTGGTATTTCTTGTAATCATCCTTCTTTCTTGTACCAAATTTTGGAGAAAGCAGAAAATCATCTAAAATTTAGAAAGTAGGTAAAGTAACAAAGAAAGGAGAAAGTAACAAAGAAGGGAGGAAGAGGGAAGGAAGGAAGGAAGGAAGGAAGGAAGGAAGGAAGGAAGGAAGGAAGGAAAAGGAGGGGAGGGAGGGAAGAAATGAAAGAAAGAAAAAGAAGAAAGTAGCCATTGTCACTTTCCACAATACAGACTTAATGTGGGTTAAACCTGAGCTGCAATAGGAAAAGAAGAGATTTGGGATTAGGTGAGAGATTAAAATTTTGATATTCAAAATTCAAAATTGGACATGATTATTTTTAAATATTGTAGATTAGTCAGAAATGATTCACCTCCCTCAGCCTCCTGGAGGAGTATGTTTTGCTGTTTACTTAAGCATGTAAGTTGGAAGTGACTATGTGAATGTTCCACGCCAAGATCTTTAGATCAAAACATGACTGTTTTCTATAACCCCTGTAGGAGCTCCCAACCCCACTACAAGACAAATAATAGAGCCACCATGGGCAGTCTGCACAACTGCAGCCTGAAGCAGCTGCTCTGCCAAACCACTTGCCTAAGAATGTAAGAGTTGGTACTCATGGCCCAGAGTTTGGGGTGATTGTCATTATAGCAACAGCTGACGGACCCCAACAGTAATACATTCACATCAGTTAGCAATCAATGAGAATGAAAGATATTCAGTGAAAAGTCTCTCTCCCTATACAGTTATCGCAGCCAACAAGTCCCCTTCTCATTGGCAAGTGCTTTTATTTGTTCCTTGGTGATACTCCAAGTAGTATTTAATGTTCATATAATTAAGCATGTATATGTTTTTCCTTTATTACACATTGGTAGGTTATCATATCCACTCATGATTTTTTCTACTTAAAAAATTGTTTCACACATTAAGAGTGTCTTCTTTCTTTTTGTCATTACATGGTACCCATTATATTAATCTATGGGTTATAGTTTCTAATATAGAACCTGAAAATTGATCAAGAAAAGTTAGGGGATCTGCCCAATCTATTGCCCAGGGTCAGTCGTGGAGAACTGAAGGAATGGTGTTGAAAAGCCATGCTAGAAAAGAATAAAATTGTTTCTTGCCTTGAGCTGTACTGAGCTCAGACCATTCAATAAGCCTGTTGCTGTTAGGATGAACTGAGTTAATACTTGAAAATCACTTAGAAAAGTGCCTGGGATATGGGGAGTTTTCAGTATATATTTACTCTATTAATTACCATTTTCATAACTTACACCCTCCAATCTGAAGTCCCCTGTAATCAATACATTGGAAAACTGGAGTTCGGCCAAGATGGAGTCATAGGTAGATATGCTTCACTTCCTTGTACAACCAAAAGAAGGACAGCAACCAATTTAAAAACAAAAAAACAACCAACTGCCAGGAAATCAAACTGAATGGAAGTTTGACAACCAAGGAGTTAAAGAAGAAACACTCATCCAGACTGGTAGGAGGGGCAGAGACAGGAAGCCAGGGTAGAGAGGACTTGCAACAAGGTGGCTGCTGGCAGACTAGGCAGTCCCATATTCACATGCAGATAAGCCAGGGTGGGGAGGGGAACGAGACAAACTGAGCAACCCAGGGTTCCAGTGTGGGGAAATAAAGCCTCAAAACCTCTGAATATGAAAACCTGTGGGGGTTGCAGTGGTGGAAGAAACCCCCAGCCTCACAGGACAGTTCATTGGAGAGACTCACAGGGTCCTAGAACATACACAAACCCACTCACCCAGGAATAAGCACCTGAAAGAGCACAACCCACTTGTGGGAAGTGAGGGAAGTAACAGAAAGTGGGGTGAGAGTCAAGCAAGCTAGCAAGCGGCATTGTTCCCTCTCTGATCCATCCCCCACATACAGCGCCACAACACCGTTGAGGTGGGTTGCTCTGCCCCTTACAACATAACACATATGCTGAGACAAAGAAATATGGTCCAAATGAAAGAACAGATCAAAACTCCAGAAAAAGAGCTAAGCAATGAGGAGATAACCAACCTATCAGATGTAGAGTTCAAAACACTGGTAATCAGATGTTCACAGAAATGATTGAGTATGGTCACAAAATAAAGGAAGAAATGAAGGTTATACAAAGTGAAATAAAGGGAAATATACAGGGAATCAAGAGTGAAGGTAAGGAAACCAAGACTCAAAACAACAATTTGGAACAAAAGGAAGAAATAAACATCCAAAACAGAATGAAGAAACAAAAATTCAAAAAAATGAGGAGAAGCTGAGGAACCTCTGGGACAATTTTAAAAATTCAAGCATCCAAATCGTAGGAGTACCAGAAAGAGAAGAGGAACAGCAAGAAATTTACAACATATTTGAAATAATGAAGAAAGAAATCTTCCCCAACCTGGCAAAGGAACTTGACATGCAAATTCAGGAAGCACAGAGAGTCCCAAAGAAGTTGGATCCAAAAAGAAACACACCAAGACACATCATAATCAAATTTCCCAAGATTAAAGATAAGAAGAGAATCTTAAAAGCAGCAAGAGAACAGGAGACAGTTACCTGAGTTCCCATAAGACTATCAGCTGATTTCTCAGAAGAAACCTTACAGGCAAGAAAGGGCTGGAAAGAAGTATTTGAAGTCATGAAAGGCAAGGACCTACATCCAGCAAAGCTATCATTTAGAATGGAAGGACAGATAAAGTGCTTCCTAGATAAGGTCAAGTTAAAGGAGTTCATAACCACCAAGCCCTTATATGAAATATTAAAGAGACTTACCTAAGAAAAAGAAGATAAAAAACTATGAACAGTAAAATGACAACAATCTCACAACTATCAACAACTAAACCTTAAAAAACAAAACAAAACAAGAAAAAACCCCCAAAACTAAGCAAACAACTTGAACAGGAACAGAATCACAGAAATGGAGATCACATGGAGGGTTACCAGTGAAGAATGGGAAGGGGAGAATGGGGGGAAAAGGTACAGGGAATAATTGCATAATTGGTAGGTACAAAATGGACAGGGGGAGGTTAAGAATAGTGTAGGAAATGGAGAAACCAAAGAACTTATATGTACGACCCATGGACATGAACTAAGGGTGGAGGGAGTACCAGAGGGACAGAGATTACTGGGTGGATTGGGATAAAGGGGAGAAAAAGTGGGACAAACGTAATAGCATAATCAATACAACATACTTAAAAAAAATTCCATTGGCTAAAGAGAAAAGGAATTCTCTGAGTCTAACATAATTTAACACAGTGGTTTTTAAACATTAGTGTGATCAGAGTACCTGTAGGACTAGTTAAATCAGTTTCTGAATAACTAGATTCGGGGAGGGGCCTGAGAAAAAATATATATATTGGAAAACTCCCTGAGGTGGTGTCATTGAGCTCCTTGTCACCCACTGAAAAGTTTTTTGCAGTCCTCACCCCTTCTGATGAATTTGCTGAATTTAATATAATTGTTCCCTCATTTCTTTTCTCCAGCTTTGGCTACACTCGCCTCCCACAGTCAAGGGCTCCCCATTCACCCCTGAGAGAACTCCTGGGCAGTGTCCCCAGTGCTTCCCCTCACTTGCTGTGTTTCACACATCCCTGTCCTCATGGGTCTGATGTCACATGGATTTGGAAGTCAGACAAATGGGTTCAACTCTGAGTTACGAGTTTTCTTGTGCAGTTTTGGACTGTGCTGAGCATAATTTTTCTATTATGTATAATGGGGGGGATTATACGTACCTCATAAGATTTTTGCGAGGTTTAACTCAGACAATGTTAATAACATGCTTGGCACATAGTAACTTCTCAGTAAACATTAACTGCCCTCTGCAATGTTTTCTTCCTTTCTTTATTGGTAGGTTTCTCCATTTCCACGGTTTCATCTCCTGTGTCAATGTAGGCAACCCCCAAATCTCTCTCTAGCACCTCATTTCTATTTTGCAATTGAGAAAATGGAGTTTTGCTCTTTCTCAGTATCTCCAATGCCACAGATTGAAACCAATCTTTCCTTCCCCCTGATACCAATATCCTTCTCCCTTGCCTCTCTCATTTCTGTGAATGACACTGGTTACCCATTCTTCAGACCTCATTGCCACCTTCAATTCTTTCTTTTCCCATTCCTCACATTGCCATACATCTGCAATGATTCCTAAGTAATCAGAGCTGGAAGGAATTTTGGTAATTATATAGGAAAACACCCATTTTCCACAGATGAGAAAAACTGTGGCCCAGAGAAATAAGTGGAGGTATAATTGGAGGAAAGGAAAAGCTGAGATCTGAGTCCTTAGAGATGCAGGACCATGTTTGCCCATGACATCCCACTAACAGACTTCTTTCTCAACATTTCTGCTACCTCCACCATGGTTCAGGCCATCATTTTACCTGCCCATTTTTGCAGCAGAGACCTCCAAATCATGAATCTAATGTATATTACCTCTAAAATGAAAAGACTCCTGTACATCACCTAAACCATGTCAAGTACCAAATTTGGGGATACACTAAACCAACAAATGAGTGAAATTTCAAGGATGACAATATTTGGTTTAAAGAAAAATTTTCAAACAATCAGAATGTTCTAAAAATTAGGGAGGAAGTTTCTTGTCACTAGAGAGTATGCAAGCCAAGGCTGGTCAATCGCTATTAAGGGATGTTGTAGAGGGATCATATGTATTAAAAGCTTAGAATAGAGTATCTTTAAGACTTTGTCCAACCCTGAGATTCCCTGATTTTAGGGTCTAATTAGTTACTATAGAATTAATAATTTTAGAATAAATTTTTAACTCACTCTTCCCCCATGAGAAAGCTGTGCTTATTCTTTATGGATTTCTAAATTAAGTACCTTGTGAAGAGAGTGGATAACTCCTTCCTTTTAACTTGGTAAAGTTTCTAACAAATAAAACCTAGCTGTTTATTCAGCCAAACAAATTCTTTTCACTTGCGTACCTCCAGACTTCCATTTTAGCTCCTCTCCAAAAAGAAGACACTTCAACCCCCAGTCTAAGATCATCCTCTAAACAGAAACTCCACTGAAACCAATCATGAGAATTTTAATTCTTTGGAGTTAGAAACAATTTGCCTTGTACTAGATCACAGAATTAAACTCGGTCTACTCTTATTCCTGAATTTCTGTTTTTATTTCCCATTCCTTTAAAAATTAACAACTGCGACATCCCTCAAAAAAGGTGAGAAGGCTCTGGACTACTAACCTCTGTCTCTGAAGTGAAGAAAAAGAAGTAACAGCTTTCACTGGTTGTGAAAACCAGGAAATAATAGAGAAATCATGCATTCTGCAGGAATTCTCCTGAGTGTATTAAATTAAACTGACAGCATTGATATTGCTATTCATGTTGAAATAATTAGCAATTCTAAGGCTATTAACCAGTGTATTGTATCACTGTTTTAGAATTGGTAAGATGAATGCAAAAACCTTTTGGTGACTTTTGCTCCTACTAAAATTTAATTAGCCTTAGTTACTGACCTCATGTTTTATGTAGCAGTACACTCCAAAATGATCTCATAAAGAATTGAAGTTTTAGAAGAAAGTCATTTTTGCTTTAAAAACTAGCATCACATAAAAGTTCTCTGAGTGTTTTTTAACTACTTTTGCAAAGTATTCTTATAATTGCTAACATTACCTATGGGACTGACTGACTTTGAATTTAATTGAAGTGGAAATGCATCTCTCTGACAAGGTCACTTTCTAAAGTGGAGCTGCACTACTTTGCATTACCGTTCTGATTTTTTTTCTTTCTGAATTAACTATGATCTATAAAATTATCAATAAAGAATAATATCTTAGCCATCAAATATTAATAATGATTACAGGAGAGGAAAACTACCTATAATGAACATAACATTTATGGTTGGTAATGTTCTCTACTAAATCTGGAAGGCTGAGTCTATGCAGCTTGAGGTGGACAACCCAGTGAGGTTCAATGGAAGGAAGCAAAACAGCTAAGCTTCATAAGAGAATTGAGACTAGGAAGTCTAAACTAGCTGAAATCAAACAGAAGCTAAAAAACAAAAGAGGAAGTATCGCACATGATACAGTATTATTGCTGTTTGGGGTAGGTGGGAAGGAGTTAATCTACCAATAATTTTCCATTGCTTAGTTGGAATTTCATTAATGCTTTGTGATTGCACATTGTTCGGAAAGCACATTATGGAAGTTACTATCTTGTATCAATAGATTATCTTTCTCAGATAATTTTATATATATATCGGACTTTCTGCTCCTTCAGAAAGTTGCTACTCAATGTACCCTCTCAGCTCTGAGAAAAAGAAAGAATGTGTTATAATCTTCTGCCTGGTGGGTTGGTTGGCCCACAAGTTTACACTAAACTTCCTTCTAAGTCAAAATGAGAATCATGCTGGTGAAATGTAGCATGAGAATCCAAAATGCCTAGAATGCAATGTCTGAACTACATGTGGCTTTTTTTTTTCATGCAGCCTTCATTTCTTTGAGGCCTCTTATTTAAGTATTAAAATTTTATTATGCTAGAAAATACAGAGCATGCAGTAGTCATTGGGCTGTCTTTGTTGATAAGATTTGCAAATATCACTTGAGACAGGGTTGTTATTCCAGGGTGAATGCAGACTATGATCATTACGGTAACAGCCTTTTGGAACAGGAGAAGCAGCAAGATGAGCCGAGAAGAGCATGAACCCCAGAGGTAAAAGGAATCTAAACCAAACCAAACACTGGGTGCAAGTTTCAACTACTTGCAAGATATGACTCCCAGTTTTCTCTTCAAATAAGATAATATAAGTTGAAAATATTTGAATTTCTAAGGAGTTCTACATATATAAGTTGCAGTTATTAATAAAGGTAGCTCAACCTTGCCAAGAGGATACATGGACTAAACAGACATGCTCCCCCCTGGTTCCATCCCATCTCTGCACAAAAGAAAAGGCTGTGCTAATCCTATATGTGGTCTAGTAATTTACTGTGCCCATGACTCATGTCATATTATAATCAGTCAACACACTTACATTAATGCTTGCTCTCTACAAAGTCAAATGAAGCTATTTAGGGGGTTCACAGAAGATTGAACTATGTCAATAAAGGAGACTTTGTTGAAGAGGCAACTTTTAAAAATGTTCTGGGCTTAGAATAGCAGAGTGCACGAAGAACTGGTATTTTCAGGGAGAAAGAACGGTGTGGCATAGAAGGCTCCCGTGGCCTGCTGATCTACCAACTGTATATTCTCCCTTTCCTTCTCCTCCTGACGTTGTCCAGTAAATTATTGCAGCCTGAGTACTTCAGGTATTAGATTTTCAGTATATCTGTCTTCTAAAAGTATATGTCCTAAAATAAAATAAAAGCAAAGAATGGTCTCTATTAGGAATATTTTAGAATATTCCACATATGCCCATCCAATAAAAGGACTTTCTCAAAAAAAATAATTTCTTATATAGAGGGTTTCAAAAAAATAGATTGGCATTCCTGGCAATTTCTTCTCTTTTATGAGTTTTTCTGTTTTTGTGTGTGTGTGTTTTTGTTTTTGTTTTGTTTTACTTACAGATACAGTACCGTATTATAGGCTGAGAACTTGAGTTATAATACAGTAAGACTTGGTGACCTTGGCCAAGTCTTTACCTTCCTGATTCTCAGTTATTCCATTTCAAAATAATAATTCTGTGTGCTGCCCAGAATTTTTATAACCAAGTATATTGATTTCCTTTATAAGGGGTAAAAACACTGGAAAGATGAATTATTTGCTCTCTTAATATTCTATTGAAAACAGAATCCAAATTAACTATAAGAAAACTTATCAGTCTTCTCCAAGCACATTTTTATAATAGTTGCTTTTATATAAACTGGAATTGAGCCATGAGAAAGTCTACTATAGATGGAAAAAGCTTAAGGTGAAATTTGGACCTTGTTGAATGAAAGTCTGTTACCCTGAGACATGCAAAGAGGTATCGAACCAAAGAGGAAAGAATTTTCTACCTCACTGTGGATGACTTGTGCTTTTATTAAAAATTCTCCAAATCCTCTACTAACTACTAAATGTGTACATAAACGAGCCACTCAATCAGAATGTTTAAAATTATCTTCCAATTATATTTCTAGGCTTTAGTGTCTCAAACTGCTCAAGGAAAATGAAGAATTCCAGCATAAAACACCAACTTCTCTGAGATCTTTCTGACAAAATGATTAGGAAAGGTCTCTTCTTTAATGCAAGTATATGGAGGTGCAATATAAATCATGAAAAGGCAGGAGAGGGCGTCTGATAGAGAGATATACTTTCAAAAAGTAACAAGTGAGTTAAAAAACATGTAACCTCAATATCTCCTATAATTCTACACGGGTGCTCAAAAAGAAGAAATTACCTGTTACTGATGCAGGAGAATGGAAGAAATGCTATGTTTAACTTTTCTCACACGAATTTCAGATGAAGACTTGAAAGTGGATTCTTTGAGCTGACAGCAGCACAAGTCACATCCCATCCTCTAACCCCGTCCTCAAACAAGGGCCGGAAAGCTCTTGAAAGTGGCTTATTTCACATGGCAGCCCCAGGTTAAGCCAAAATAATCCAGGAGGAAAAAAACGACAATCATAACAAAAAAAAAAAAAAATTCCCACAGCGAGCTACACACCCCAGATACCCAGACTTTCCATGGGATCTTAATGAGGGTCAGAGGTCAGTGCTAAGGAGCCTAGTGGAACAGTGAGAACCAAGATCCTGTTTCCACTTTAATGCCCTTATGTTTATGTTTTGTGTCCTGCACGGGAAAGACCGAGACAATTCCACTTCCAGGGAGGCCAGAGAAAAATGTACTGGATATAGTAGTTTGACAGAAAAATAGGGTTGTTCCATGGGGCTATGGGTGGTCTCAATTCAGAAACATACAGAACTGCCAAAACGTGTACTGTTAGCTGACAGTTTTCATCTAACCCCAGCCTAAAATTAAAGTACGTTATGGAAATAAAGGCCATTGTTTTCAGTCTGCCCCTTCACCTCTCCACCCACACACCTCCAGAGAAGGCGGCCTGAGTTTAAATTTAGCAGAGATGTTAGTTATATAATAGTCCTGAGCCAGCTCAACATCCCAGCCTCCCAATTTGTCACGTCTGACCTTCCCATCACACTCTGATAAACTTCATTCTGTTACAGCTGCTGCTCTTGTTTATTTTAGAGACTCAGAGTATAGTTCACTATTAATTTCAAGTTACCTGCTTCCTTGGCAACCTACTTCAGTTAAAATGTACTTTTTCTCTCTATCAGCAAAATTTTCCCTTGTGGGTAAATTGCTACACCCCCTCCGCCCACCAGACCTTAAACTGCCACCCCTTTCTCAGCTCCTGAACCTTTGATAACCTTTGGAACTAGATTCAGATCACATTTCATGTAGTTCCTGAGCTTATCGCTTTGGGATGACTTTAGCTTCTGGTTTCCAGGCCAAGCCTAGCTGGAAATCCTGGAACAACACAAGCACACTCATCCTAGAGGGCAGTCAGTAAGGATCGGAAATGCCACGATCTCTTCGATTCTGACCTTACCAAATATTTAGCTGGTCCTGGCTTGGATTCAGGAGGAGTAAGCTTCTCAGACCATCTTCTGGTTAAATAGATGAGAGAAAATGATAAACATCCTTACCCCAGAGACCATGGAAAGTGATTTTTCAGCCCAAGTCCAGTACTGAAAATGAAATAAGCCATGGATCCTGATGGTGAGCGATCACATTTATTGAGTGACCACTCTCAATCCACCCAACAGTTCTGTGAGGGAAGTTACTGTTTTTCTCCCCGTTTTATGAATGAGGAAACTGAGGCTCAGGAAAGTCCATCTTGAAAGTTAACACTTTAGAAAGGACTAAAGTCAGGTTCCAAACCCAGTGTGGTTCCAAAGTCAACAGCCTGTCCTCTTCACTCTGACACCCTCTGTCAGCCACGGCTGTGTGCCAGAACCACCTGGTGAATGCCGATGCCTGCTTCTGCCACCATCTCTACCACTTCCCAACAAGTTTCCATTTTCTACATCATCTCAGGTTGTAAAAATCTACACATAAAAAAAAAAAACCCTACCAGGTGATTCTGATACAAACTAAAGTTGGAACCACTGACTACTTTAGATAATAATGTAGGTCGATAGATTTTGTGAACTGTAAAGCACTCTATAAATGCTTTTATAATCAATAGGCTCCTGTGGGCAGAGATTTCACCTTCCTGATCTCTGCATTCTTTTATTCCACTCATTCATTGAACAAATGTCTAAGTGCCCACTATGTTTCCGGAATGGCAAGGGCCTTTCATAAACATCAGACAAGGTCTCTTGCCTAGATTTTAAAGAACAGCTTTTTGACACCCTATGTAAACAGTACGTCAGTGGGTGTTCCAGAATCACTTATGGAATTGCTAAGTATTTATATATTGCTTTGCTTTAACCTTTTAATTGTAGCTTGGGGCGGATATGATCACTAAGACCCACCCTTTTGGTTAACGACTTCAGGGAAAGACAGACCATATATTCTGCATCAATATTCTTCCAGTACTATCACCCCAACCCTTCTTTTACACATGGAGCCACTGCTTCTATGTGATTTAGAGCATAAATATAATGCTACCTGCCCATCAGTGGGGAAGATGCTTTAATTTTATTTCCCAGTACTGATGTTGGGTCTTTACTCTCAATTCATCATTTTGGGGAACCATTAAGTCCACTGAAAAATGAAGTTCAGGTCAACTACGTCCTAAGTTCTCAAATTTCAATTTGGTTTACTCCAGTTTTTCCTGGGCCATAAATCAAACATTTCTGTTATCACAATCAGAAAAGCAAACAAAGAAGCAATATTTGGGGTTTAAAATCCTAAAGGCATGGTTTGTGGACTTAGAATTTTTTAAATAAATTTTTACAAAATTTAGTCTATGTTTCTATGCCTAGTAGACAGGAAGTGTCTCAGTAGTAGTCATAAATTAATTCAAAATTTAAGATAGACAAACTGTTGATCTAAAGGGAAAAAAAAATGTACCCGGAAACTAACATATCCCAGAATGCATAGCTGGGATGACTGGAAATATATCCTTCTCTAATCAGACAAATATCACTTCTTTAATGATCATCTGTGTAGTGTTGACTCATTTTCATACTATTCCAAATTTATTCTTATTAAAATGATTTAAAAAACATATATTTAATAAATTCTTTCTTAAAGTGAAGAAAGCAAACACATTTCTGATCTCTTTTTTTCACTTCTGTAAATTGCTTCCCTTTTAAAATACACCCAATTTCAGAAAATTGTTGTGATTTTTTCTATTTTTCCAAAAATTTTATTGAATTTATTGGGGTGGCATTAGTTAATAAAATTACATAGGTTTCGGGAGTACAGTTTTATACTACATCACCTGTATATGTATTACTTGTTCACCACCCAAAATCAAGTCTGCTTTCATCACCATTTATCCCCCCTTTACTCTTTGCTACCTCCCCCACCCCCTTTCCCTCTGGTGATCACCATACTGTTGTCTGTGCCTATGAGGTGTTTTTTCTTGTTTGTTTGCTTAATCCTGTCACCATTTTCACCCAGTCCTCCAACCACTGTCCCCTCTGATAGCTGTTCTCTGTATCTATAGGTCTGTTTCTATTTTTTTACTTTATTTTGTTCATTGGATTCAACATACAAGTAAAATCATATGGTAGCTGTCTTTCTCTGACTGGTTTATTTCATTTAGCTTAATCCTTTCCAGGTCCATGAATGCTGTCACAAAAGGTAAGATTTCCTCCTTTTTTTTACAGCCAAGTAGTATTCCATTGTGTAAATGTACCACAGTTTTTTTATCCACTCATCTGCTGATAAACACGAGCTGCTTCCAAATCTTGGCTATTGTAAATAACACTGCAATGAACAAGGGGGTGCATATACTTTTTCAAATTAGTGTTTTGGGTCTCTTCAAATATATTCCCAGAAGTGAAATTGTTGGGTCATAAGACAGTTACATTTTGAATTTTTGGAAGTAACTCCGCACTGCTTTCCACAAATTGTTCCACTCATTTGTTACACTAATCTGCATTCCCACTAACAGTGCATGATGATTCCTGTTTCTCCACATCCTTAACAACACTTGTTGTTTGTTGATTTATTGACACTAGCTATTCTAATAGCTGTGAGTTGATAATTCCAGTGTGGTTTTAATTTGCATTTCTCTAATTAATGACCTTGAGCAGCTTTTTATATGTCTATTGGCCATTTGTATGTCATCTTTGGAGAAGTGTCTATTCAGGTCCTTTGCCCATTTTTTAATTGAATTGTTTGGTTTTTTGGTGTTGAATTGTATGAGTTCTTTATAAATTTTGGATATTAATCCCTTATCAAATGTATTATTGGTGAATATGTTCTCCCATCCAGTGGGTTGTCTTTTCATATTGTTGATGGCTTCCTTTGCTGTGCAAAACTTTTTAGTTTGATGTAGCCACATTTGTTTATTTTTTCTTTTGTTCCTCTTGCTGGAGGTGATATATCAGAAGAAATATTGCTATAAGAAATGTCCAAGATCTTACTGCCTATATTTTCTTCCAGGATTTTTATGGTTTTGAGTTTAACATACATGCTAAAATCCTCAACAAAATATTAGCAAAACAGATCCAGTAGTACATTTAAAAGATTGTACACCATGATCAAATGGGATTAATTCCAGGGATACAAGGTTAGTACAATATCCACAAATCAATAAATTTGATATACCACCTAAACAAAATAAAGGATAAAAACCACATGATCATATCAATAGCTGCAGAAAAAGCATTTGATGAAATACAGTACCCATTTATGATAAAAAAAACTCTCAGCAAAGTGGGAATAAAGTAAACATTTCTTTATGTTATAAAGATGATATATGACAAACCCAACTTCATACTCAATGGGCAAAAACTACAAGCACTTCCCTTAAGTTATGAATAAGGCAGGGATGCCTGCTTTTACCTCTGTTATTCAACACAGTACTAGAAGTCCTAGTCACAGCAATCAAACCAGAAAAAAAAAAAAAACTAAAAGGCATCTAAATTGGAGAGGAAGAAGTAAAACTGTCATTATTGGCAATGACATAATACTGTATGTAGAGAACCTTAAAGATTCCACCACAAAACTACTAGAAGTGGTAAATAAATGCAGTAGGGTAGCAGGATAAAAATAAATATCCAGAAATCAGTTGCATCTTAATACACCAATAATTAACTACCAGAAAGGAAAACTAAGAAAACAATCCCATTCACAATTGTTTTGAAAAGAATAAAATACCTGGGAATAAATTTAACCAAGGATACAAAAGACCTGTTCTTGGGAAAGTATAAGGCACTGAAGAAAGAAATTGAAAATACAAATAAGTGGAAACATATGCCATGTTCATGGATAGAAAGACTTAACATCATTAAAATGTCCATAGTACCCAAAGCAATCTATAGATTCAATGCAATTTCTATTAAGATACCAACGTATTTCACAATACTAAAACAAATATTCCAAAAATGTATATGGAACTATGAAAGACTCCAAATAGCTACAGCAATCTTGAGAAAGAAGAACAAAATTGCAGGAATCATACTACCTGATGTCAAAGTCTATTACAAAGCCATTGTAATCAAAACAGCATGGTACTAGCATAATAACACACATATAGATCAATGAAACAGAATAGAGAGCTCAGAAACAAACCCACTCCTTCATGGTCAATTAATATTTGACAAAGGAGGCAAAAACATACAATGGGGTAAAGATAGCCTTTTCAATAAATGGTGTTGGGAAAATTGAACAGATAATTGAAAAAAATGAAACTAGACCACCTTCTTACACCATACACAAGAATAAACTCAAAATGGATTGAAGATTTAAATGTTAAAACATGAATTTGTTTTAAATGAGTATGAAAAATAGGCATATATGACAGTAATAATTTGAAAAATAACACATATATTTGGTATTAAACATTCCACCCAAAACCAAGAAGTCCTTTCCTGAGTGCCTAAAATAGGAGATACCCACTGGAATCCAATCTAGGAATTTCTGTTTAATTGGAAACATGGCCATGAACTCAAGAAAAGAGATCAGGCCAAAATCTTGACTTCTCTGTGAAGCACTTTTTTAAGAGTGAAAATAAAAGTAACATTTGCACAGAGAGTACTCTACGCCAAGGCCCTGCGCAGGCAATTGGTCAGGGAAAAGCACTGTTATTAAAGGGAATGCAGAGGAAAGAAGGACAGAATCATCAGGATAGTGACTCTAACCTCAGAAGCCTAAACTCACCTCTCTGGGGACAAAATGGAAACTGAGTGAGGCTCAACACAGCCTAAGCGATCTGTCTGAGCGGAGGACTCAAAATGGGGCCTAAGAACTTTCTCACTTTGTTTTGCAGTCAGGCTATAAACAAAGATATTTTTATTACCTTCTGAACAATTTCCCTTTCCAAACACCATTTGTCAATCAAGTTGGGTACACAGAGCATGCTCAGAGGTCTGTGAAAGAAAATTCCCTTATGTGGTCTTGATTAGCCTCCAATCCAATACACAAAGCTTATTTTTTTGAGGATCTTCTGCTCACTTAACACTCAAAATTCAATGGGAAAAAAGACAAACACGGTGATAAAAAAGACTATCAAGAAACCAGAGATGAGGCTGAGAACTGTGTCTTAAAAAATGGAGTCACATTTGCTCAACCAACCAGTTTTACAGATTGCAATTATACCGTATATTTTCTCCCTGGTTTTAAAATCTACCAAAAAGAAAATCTGTAAATTATTTTACATTTGAATATCCATTAGTTTATTTTATGAATCTGTTGTTTCTTTGTTAGAAATAGGCAGAAGGCAGAGCACCTACAGGAAGTAACCACTGAAATCAAATTGCCATTACACTTAACTATGGCCCCTCTACAGCCAGATGTCTTAGAACTGTTTTACAACCTGCAGATGGACACTTTACTGGGAGATAAGTTTGTAAAGAATAAACGTTGGGGTATTGGACAAACCCTTTAAAAACAAGCCAGTCCCAGCTTAAGCAAATGCATGTTTTGAAAAAGTTTAACACCTCTGTTTTCTGCAGCCATGAGGAGGCTTTACACCTGAGCCATTTCAGATAATATCTTAGTGTTTGGGACAGTATTGCCTTTATTGTCAAAATGGTCCAAATGACCATCCACTGAAAGCATCACTTTTTCAATTCAATCTAAAAATAATGGATATTTATTTTTTTCTTTCTAAAAGGCAACTTCATGAAGGAAAAATAGTTAAATTTCTGTTTCTTTCTAAGAACCACATTTCCTATATTCCTATCCCCATAGCCCATTAAAAGTTACCAGTTCTTTCCAAAAGAAAAAAGTGTTGAATCTGAAGTCCCTTGAGAGCTGACCAGACATAAACATGGAAAATATAATTTGATTCTTTTGGGTGGTTTCTATATAAAATGCTATTTGTGTTTGATTAATTGCTCTCTAAGGTGGTCTTAACACTAGAAAACTTGGGCTTTATCAACTCCTTCCCTAAGGATGCAAAGTTACTTATTTCACAAGTATATGCAAAGATTCACATTATTATTATATCAAATTGGGTCATGTTAGAGCAATTCAGAAGTTTGTGTGTACTTTTCAAAGAGGATAAGGAAAGGGGGCTCCTGAAAGTCTCTTGGAGAGATAGCACAGTGGGAGGGAAACAAAACGCCCTTCTGTTTTCCATTAAAGTTATGTTCTGCACCAAGTTTGATTGCTAAACATCTGGCAGTCTCTTCTCTGATAACGTAGTTCAATGGAGTAGACAATGCTAAGCCTTTGAAGCTCTCCCTGTTACTCTTAAGTGGTAGGTGAACAAGAGGAGATAAGAACTCTAGGTTTTCCCCTTCTATCAAAAGTGGCAAAAGAGGTTTACAGATTTCTCTTATTTCTTTATTCTTTGAGGTCCCATTGTTCCCTTTCCCTAGATAGGATGCAGGAGAAACCATGGGGAAAAATCACTAAAATGCTTCTCCCACTTCCTCTGCCAGAAACAAAATCTTCTGCCTTTTCCTTCACTGCTGGAAAAGACCCAAGAACTGACTGAAATATTCATGATCATGTCTCTAAATGCTTTGGATAATTTGTAGTGAGAGAAAGAAAGCAGAAATATCCAAAGTGAGAAGAGCTGAGAGATTCTCCTACATCCTTTGGCGCTGATAATGAGATTGTGCACCATTTATTTTGTGAAGACTCTCTTCTTCATTTGTCTAGGCTATCATTGTTCAACAACAACCAAAACTTTTTAAAATTAAGAACCAGCTCTTAGAAGCTAGAAAAAAATTGTGAAAGTCACCCAGCCCAAATTTACCTTTTAAAGGAATTTGGCCTCAAAGAGGCAAAGTGACTTGCTCAGTGCCACAAAATTATATAAGAATAACTGAAATGGTTTACAAGATGTATGTAGCATAATATTTTCTCACAAAAAAAGGGACATGGATGTTTATGAAAGTAAAGGAAGGAGAAACAAAAGCCTGTGATGCAGGAAAATCCTGTATAGATAACTAGAGATGTATTGGCTACAGATTTGCCTTTGAGACTCCTAGCAACCAGTGCAAAGAAAGAAAAATGATCTGTTATATATTCACTGTTCATAGAAGAAAATACCAGTATTTACCTGGATTCTCATTAAGAAGTCCATGTATCACAATGTGAGTCGTTCCTGGAATACATGCATGCCCCCATAGTAAGCTTCATGGGGACCCCGCCCCACAAAGCAGTCTTATGGCATAATGCTGAAAACACAAGAAGCTCACTCCTAACTAGAGAACCAAATGATTCCATTTAGATGCACTGACTTAAGGTCTGGCTTTATCTGGAGAGAAAATGTGCATGGAAGGACTAAAGATTGATTCAGCACTTACTTTTTGCCACGCTGTATTCTAGGTGCTTTAAGTGTGTGAGAGGATTTCACCTTCAGCAGCCCTGTGAAGTATTTACTAGTCTCCCCATTTCACAAATGGGGAGAATAGCTACATGCCTTGGTTGGCCAAGTGCACACAGCTGGGGCAGCTAGTGAATGCTGGAGGCCCACACTTGGGCCCTGAGTCTGTGCTTGTACTGGAATTGTCTGCTCCCTAGATCATCTCTCTGTCTTGTGGGTGTCATGGTCTTTCAACAGTTCTCAACCTTAACATCAACTAACGAGTAAATATTGATTCTAAAAATTATCTTTGTGGTGCATGTAGTGCTGTTTTCTAACCTGTGCAACAAAAGTAGCAAAAAGTTGATATTTTTAACTCTTGATCCATGCTGAAGAGAAACTTTAGTAGCCCCCCTTATCTGCCAGGGATATGTTCCAAGATCCCCAGTGGATGCATGAAATAATGGATATACACACCCTCAGCAACTTCCTTGACTCTGTTGGAAGTGTGGTGACAGCTTTGTAATCAGGAGATGATTTTTATATTTTTCATCCCAAATCTCCTCCTGAAGATGTGCGATGGTCCCTTGCTGCAGTAAATGACTCGACATCACTCATTTCAGGGGATCCCTAGCTGAATGAAGTCTTGTATGGGCTCGATGCTCACTGCACAACACCTCCCCATCAGTCGGAACACATTTTCTGTTGGCGTCTTCCACCCACAAATTCAATTCCTTTTCCATCTTAACTCAGCACTTATCACGCACTCTGGCCATAACTGTTACAGTTTGAGGTGTGACAGCAAAATTAGCATGAATTTCTTTTTCCTTTTTGACAATTTCATGGAGATAAATTCATTCTTACCATAGATCTTAGCAGTCTCAACATACAACTTTCTTTCCTTATTTAGTCAAGAACTATCATCCTTCCACTTAAAGGAACCACTCTAAGGCTTGTCTTTGACATAACCGATTTCCCAGCATCACTACTCCCGCGCTTTAGAACCATTATCAAGTAAAACAAAGGTTACATGAACACATCAGAAAACTCAAAGGGCTACTGAACGACTAATGGGTGGGGAACACAGGACAAAGGGCACACAGTTTGAGATTTCATCACACTGTTCACAACAGCACACGACTTAAAACGTGTAAATTATTTACATCTGGAAATTTGCCATTTAATATTTTTGGGCTATGGTCGACTAAGGGTAACTAAAACCACAGAAAGCAAACCCATGGTTCAGAAAGTACTACTGAATTTACCAAATTGATTTTTACCAAAACCAACCAACTATTAGAAACACTGAAAAGGACAGTTTTCTCCTGCTCTCTCTAGAAAAACAAAACAAGAATGCAAGTCAAGTTGCAGGACTTCGATGGATATAATTCACCATAGAAAAGGCTCCTGACACCACAGGGAAAAGGCACTTCTGCTAATACTTCTAAATGTCCCTTAACCATGCTCTCCTACTTACTTTGTAATGATTGCATGTTTTCCCTTTGGGCCTACTAAAGTATTTAATTGCAATTACACTCATTTACATAGCAGATGAGGCTAATTGCTGGTATTAGTTACCAAATGTATGCTTGTATTGTGAGGGTGAAAAAAATGCCCTACAGAAAAGAAAACGACTGTGCCTCTCTAATTAAGGAGTTATAAAGTCAGAATGAGCTGGTTCCAAGATGTAAATATGAAATTGAGGGCTTTCAGAACTCTGTAATGGTTTTTATTACTGCATCTCACTTCCTTGATTACATACAATGTTTAGGGACTACAGATAAATACAGCACAATGTTCATAGTGCTGACCTGACTGCCAGGCACGTTCGCTCACTAGTAGATTGAAGTAAACGCAGTTGTCCTGCAAACCCTTGATAAACGGTGAGTTATGAGTGCCTGGTCTCCACTTACCTCACTATTCAACTGTTAGGCTGGGTTCTACTTATTGCAAGGGCAGTGTGGGCATTATTAAATACCCACCGATTGGTGTTTGAGTCTTGTTAGTCACATCTGATACAGAATAAACAGAGGAATCATGAAATGTGGTGCAAATTCTTTGGGGAAGACCAAAAGACAGAGATCTCTGGGTTGTTTTGCTCTTCCCTGCTTTATTTCTGCAAAGGCATCATAATGTCTAAAATGGAAGTTTGTGGTGATTTATTTTGAGGAATCTTATATTCTCATTGGAGGGACAGAATTCATACCTCTGAAAACATATCCGCATGTACACGATCTGTCCAGCCATGTTATATGAAAAATAAAGACATTTACTGGAGAAGATACAAGAAATCTTACACTAAGGACAATGACGCCTCAGTCCCCTTCAAAGTAGGTACCTTGGGACCTCACACAGTTCTCCCAGTCACCATCAGCTGCCCTGTTGTATTGTTCTGAATCTCATCTGAAATCCCTTCCCTTTCAAAGGTGATTTTAGTTTGGGGAAAAGCCAGAAGTCACAGGGCACTGAATCTGGGCTGTAGGGGGGTTGAGTCACCCGGGTAATTTGATGTTTTGCCAAAAATCTCTATGTGAGATGTGATACATGAGTGGGCACATTGTTGTGATGAAGCTGCCAATCACCAGTTGCCCATAGCTGTGGCCTTCTGAATCATCCAAATATTTTTCTCAGAGGGATGTTCAAGCTTAATGCAAAATTGGATTCAGATTCATTGCTCTACTCACTCAGTCATTTTGAATAAATGACCACACAGTACACATGCTCACTCAACAGCGTCTACCTCCCCCACTGACTGGTACAGTGAAGTTGTCATTGTTCATGCATGGGCATTCCAGTCCGCTCTCCTTGGTTGCCAGGTTACATCGATGTTATGCAACCGTTCTCATCATATTAACCATGGCTAAACTTTTTCCAGGAAGACCTCAGATATTTCCCCATTCATTTCCTACCAGAAAGATTTTAAGACACATCAGTAGCCAATAATAAAAGTTGATAGTACTGACTAACTATAAACCAGAGGTTCAGAAAGGCAAGCTGTCAAAGAGGACAGGGGCCCTTTGGGAAGAATCATAATAAAATGTCTTTTCTTTTTTTTTTAAATGGCTACTTTAAAAAAGGTATTTATTTTTAGAGAGAGGGGAAGGAAGGGAGAAAGAGAGGGAGAGAAACATCAACGTGTGAATGGTTGCCTTGCCCCCAGCAAAGGACTGGCCCACAACCCAGGCATAGGCCCCACTGGGGAACTGAACCAGTGATGCCTCAGTTCGCAGGCCAGCACCCAATCCACTGAGCCAGGGCAAAAACATCTCTTCTTAACAGAGATTTGCAATGAACAAACAGACAACTCTCACAGCCACAGTATTTAAGTTCCTGGCACTGACAAACTCAGGGATTTGAGAGTTTCCATCTTTGCAATGATTTTTCACAGGTAACATTTTTATCTAGTTCCTCATTCCTTTCTTCTTCTTAGTTATGGCTCCCCACCATCACCTCCCACACAATTTTCGTAAAGGTAAATTGTTTCTTTAAGAAAGAGAGAGAGAGGGAGGGAGAGAAAGAGGGATGGAAGGAGGAAGGAATGGAGGGAAAAAGAGAAAAAGAAAGGTTTTTTTGCCCTTAAAATATACCCGTTCTGTTAATTTTCTCTTTATTGAATGCTTAACTATGATAATATTACACTGTACAGTGTTCAGTTACCTACAAAGGTCATTTTATAAAATGAATCTGGCTGTCAGCCAAGCTTCTGCCTCTCTCGCTTTTCTCTTGGTTCAAAAAAAAAAAAGAATTGGGGGCAAAAAAAAGCTGGGAGTTGGAGAGAGAAAGAGAAAGGATGAAGAAAATCCTCCATGCCACCAAAACCTGCATTCCGTGGATACTGTGGCCTCACCCCTCTTAGTAAGCATTCTTTTTAAATATAGGCCTGTGGTAAACCCATCCCAGGTGGTATGATGACAGGGTCAGCTGAATGCTATTTTTTAAACTTGTGTGAAAAATTCATTTTGAGTTTCATCTCATCTCTGGGGCACTCAGGCATGCACTCACTAGGCTCTGGTGCCAAATGTAAACAGGACATCCTTTCCGATATCCAGGTCCAGCTGGAGAGAACACACACCCTCTGGTTCTTGCCCTGCTCGGAAACTGACCCCAGTCCTTTCACAGAGAGATGCAGGGGCAGGGAAGCCTACTCCAGCATGTGGGATGTAAACAAAATCCTTAAAAACATCTTTTTCTCCATGTGGTTTGATGTGTTCCTCCCCATCCCTTCATTCTTCTTACACCACAGCAACACCTGCAGGCTAAAATTGTCACAGACACCCCACGATTGTGATTTGTCACAGAGTTTTCCATTCACTGGGAGGAGTTTATATATTAGGCTCTGGATCAGAGAATGTTAGGGCTAGAAGGCACTGGAGAACTCATCCAGTGCACTTCTCTGATTTTGCAGATAATAACAGATGTTGAGGAATGCGGAAAGGGTGCAACCTTTGAGTGAGTCAGTCTTCAGTGACTGTCTCGGTCCTCTTGGAAGCAGGTGGGTCACACACACACACACACACACACACACACAGACACACACACGAACAAGAACCTTCCTCTGAAGAAATTGTATTTGTATATTTTCACCATTTCTCTGCGTAACACGACACTAAGAAAAACAAAAGATACTATGTTATTAAGAGTACTGTGAGGTACAAATCACAAGCACTGAAGAAGCTCAGAGGTTAAAGGCATCAGCGAGAAATGACTAGTCAGAAAATGCTTTAGGTAGGAGGAGAGATTCTCACAGTGGCACCCACTTTTCCACTAGCAAAGGAGAGGAAATATTCTCACTCAAATGTTTAAGAATGGCTGCCTCTAATCCTGGTTGATAGAAAGTTACTTTTACCTCTACTGCCATTTTTTTCTCTTGTACTTGTCTTCTCATTTCCCCCAATAAACTCACTGAACTTCATCTTAAACTCTTTACCACCACTCTTGGGCATCTGCCCAACGTAACTGCTTTACCCTCTTTGGAAACTGCTCACGTGAGTAGGTCTTCATTACTTCCATTGTCTGCTTTCCCCACCCAGCCCCATCAGAAAGAGGTGATTAGACCAAGGACGACTGATCAGGGCTAAGTCAAATCACTTCTCACAGGAATTTAGAACTAGGTTATTAGAGAGTTCTGTTAGTCTCAACATGCAATTGGAAGCCTAACAAACACCTTTGAGAACTGTGTGGCCACGTGTACCTGAAGTAAAAAACAGAGCTGGAGAAAGAGTACTTCCCTGCTCACAGGAACTACCTTGATCCCTTTCCAAGGACTGGCTGCACTTCTGCCATCAGGTACCCAGCCATGTCCCTGGATTCCTATATAAATTCTCAAGTAGATTGAGTTGTTTTCTATTACTGGTAACCAAAGAGGCTTCACTGAAACTCCAGTTTTGGACTTGAGTATTTTCCCAGTAGTTTCATCTGAAAAAATTTCTCCTTTTTCTGACCATCTAATTCTAGAACCAACCCATCCACAAGCATTAAGAGTCCAAATTTGTCCATTTTTATTTCACCCTTCAGGTCTGATGAAAGAATAGCATGGTCAGCCCTGACCAGTGTGGCTCAGTTGGTTGAACCTCATCCCACAAAGTGAAAAGTTGCTGGTTCAATCCCTGGTCAAGGCACATGCCTAGGTTGCAGACCTGGTCCCTGACTGGGGCAAGTTCAAGAGGCAACCAATTGATGTTTCTCTTTCACATTGTTCTTTTGCTCCCTCTCTTTTTCCCTTCTCCTATCTCTAAAAATAAATAATTAAAGCCTTTTAAAAAGAATAGCATGGCCAAGTTCCAACAGGATTTAAGATCAGCTAGCTAAAATCAGATTGCTCCTAGCAGCTTTTAAAAGAGTAATTGAATTCAAGGAACTACCCACTGGCTCTGAAATGCAATGCAACCTATGATTAAATATGATAGTAAGCTTTTTAAAAAAATCAGTAAAGCAAACATATGCTCATACCATAATGTGGCACAATGATTTCAAACAAAATATTTACAAAAAAAGTTTGGTTTTATAAAGAGTTCCTAACTAACTCTAAGAAAATAAAGGACTAACTATGCTTATAATTGATTTCACTTGTTTTGTGTACATGTCCAAAGAGAAGAAAATATCTATGAAAAGACTGAACATTTTCACTGGACTATCAACACACATTGCCCATAGTCAGGCAAAGAAGTCAGGAATAACACTTTTAGAGACTTAAGTAGTTGCCATCGGACTGATGTTTTCTAAAGAATCATTAATTTTATTTCTTCAAGAAAGTCATGAAGACCCTGAAGCATCACCCTGACTTATTAACAATTCCCCATTTTGCCCCAGTCATCACCGTAGAAGCACTCGGGACCAGGTCTGAGCTAGATTGTGAAGTGAAGCTCTGTTTCAGGATCCTCTCCCCACACAGACTGTTGGAATCTTTAGGCTACCTCTTCTGCCCAGGGTTCCCCCACTGTGGGCCCCCCCCCCCACTTCCACCACCAGCACATTTTTCATGGACAATGTCCAATGTACTTGCCTATGCCACTCTACGCCATCATCATTTACCTTTCCAAGTCCTGTTACCTTTGGCCCCTGGTCTTTGCAGATCAAATGATTAAGTATTTAGTGGTGCTGATAAATTATTTCATTACCTCATCCAACTAATTAGGTTTGCATTTTAAGAAGGTTTCTGGAGACAGTGTTTCTATTCTAGAAGGTAAGGACTGTGTCTTAAACCTCTTCTACATGTTCTATAAATTATAATATGGTGCAGATCTTAAAATAGGCACCAAATATAAACTTGGATTGAATTTCTGAAAAGAATGAAACCAGATGAGTCTTTCTAGGTTTTCCCCAATGCCTTTCCATCTATCTCCCTTCTCTCTCCCCATATGTCCATATGTTCATTCCAAGAGAGTTTATATTAGTCAAACTATATGTGTCTCTAGGTAAAAACTACAAAATAAATCTAGAGTTTAATAGCTTGTTTCTATATTAGGTCCCCATTGAAGTCATTTGGACATACTTTATGTCAATTTCCTCTTCAATGAAATGGAGTTATTATTGATCTATTACTCCTAGAGCTTTTGGTAACATTCTATTTTAGTGAAACACTTTGGGAGCCTTCCAGGAAAACTTTTAGAGAAAACTAAATATGGACTATTAATTTTTTAAAATGTATTAGCACCTATTGTGCATAAAGTGCTGTGTCAACTACAATGGAGGACACAAATATGGCTAATATTTTCTGCCTTTAAAAAGCCTACAGTGTAATGTGAGACTTTGTAATCTAGGTTATTTTACTAATGATAAAATCCCATGAGCAGTGGACGGCAGTGTGGTGATTGTTGGGGGGATAAGGTCAGCGGAGGTGGGAGCGAGTATAGACGGGGATAAATAGCAATGGAAAAAATACAATAAAAATCATATGAGCAAAAAGATTTCTTTGAATGTGCAAAGAGAGGAATATACTTTTTACTAATCTAGTAGATTTTTTTCCTATAAATAAATGAGAAAAAATGATGAACTTTCATGACTTGCTGAGAAGTTGTGGCCCAAAGAACATAGGCAAGTACCTGAACAACTTTCTGTTGACCTTGTAACTTAGAATTGTCCTTGGACTGCCCTGTGTCTCCACAGACTGCAAGAATTCACTCAGAGTGCCTTGCCAACAGTGTTCACCTTGTTAACGTTAACAATGAAGTTCAGGTCCTGCTGGATGTACTCTGGGGCAATACAACACAGAACCTCAAAGCCCAAGAGACAGCTAAAGAGAAATGAAGGTAACAGTTAAGCTAGGGAAAGCTACAAAACTTTGAGTGGCTCTAAATAGAGACACACACTCACAGTCCAAGAGAAGTCACATCAGGTTAGATGTTTGACTACACATTGACTCTGTCATATAGCTTTGTTGCTGAGACAAATTTACATTATTCTATGACCTGCCTTTAGAGAGCATATGCATCTAAAAGTGATGCTGTTATAGGAAAATACTGAAATTTTAACATCAAGCCCCCTTCTGTCAATGTCATTTCATGGAAAATCCCAGAAATTATGAGGTCAAAGATGCAGCTATCTTCAGGATTAAGGTAAGTTATTATTTTTCTTCCTAATTCTGGTTCAAATGGAGGAACACATTTCTGAGATGAATGGTCTTTGAATATTAGCTCCAAAAACAAGCAAAGACATTTAAGAGTGAATCACATTCTCCCATTCTTTGAGGCTGATCTGCCAGCTTTTTACCCAACCCTCCAAGGAAAACTAATTTTCTAAGAGTACAAATAAAAGCATCTATCACTTCAAACTTTTCCTCTCTTTGGAAGGCACACCTTTTGACTCAGGACATGAACCTAACAGTAAATGCAGCTGTCCAAGAAGTGTGCACAGGAAATGGGAGGGTGACAGGCAGGGAACAGGGAAAGGACATTTTTATCTGGTCTCTTAGAGGCTTATGGAAAAGTTCTCCAAATATTTGATAGAATGACAAGAGGAGTCAAATATTTGGAATTCAAGTAAAAAAATTTACCAGTGGAGAAATATGGCAGAGATATTAAAGCACAAAAATTTCCACATTTAGGCATAGGGAAAAGAGTATTGTGTATAGGTATGTTTTAATTGAGAAGTAATGAAAGTCTTAGAAAGTCACAAAATTTCCACTTTATTAATTATGAGTCCAGGTACCTTTGTCTCTTATTTGAGTATGACCCTACTATACAAATTGGGATCCACCCTCCCAAAAGAGATTTCTCTATACCTTTCATATATTTTCTATAATAATCCTTCCTGACCACCATTCCTTATATTTTGTGCCCACTTTTTGAATTCAGTATACCAAGTCACAGTATTGGGTTCTGAATATCAAATAAGTTTTGTTACATGCTGGCAAAGAAAGTGAATATGATTTATTTAAAAATAAATTTACTTCAAGAAACACAACTAAGAACTTGGAACAGAAAGATGGATCTTGGCCATCACTGTATCTCTGCAGGCTACCCTTCCTCATATTGGTTTTTAACCTGATCTGGTGACCAATTTACAGTTTCAGAGAAGCCTAGAGTTTAACAAAAAGGCTAATAGTCTCCCCATGTATCTGCTCCTTGCCCCTTTGTATCATTGTTTTGACCTTCCAGAGATGAGCACTAGAAATACATAAATACATAGATGTCTTTTTATATAGGCTTTTTCTAACCACATTTAGCTGCAGGGGGATATAAAAGACAAATGTGTTGACAAATGACAAGATGTTACTCACTGTAAAAATATTATTGCATGCACAAAATTTCCTGTTATGGTGCATATATTGAAGGCAACTTTGTTCAAAATGAACTTCATATTAAGAAAAATCATGCCTTCTTATCTGTTCTAGCTTGATTTTGAATTCTCTGGAAGTAGCTGTTTAAAAAACCTTGCCCTGAACCTAATAATCACAAATAGACGTGAATTTCCCCCATGAGATGTCACAAATTAAAGGATGGATTTTATTTGGATCAAAAGTGGTTTTGGCCAGAAATTGATAGAAATATTTCAGATGAAGTATGTAAAGGATGTGGCTCTGGAGACACATTTAGGAGTGTTACTGCCAACCTCTGCTGAAAGGACTGTTTTTTCAATAACGATGTCAAGATAGGCATATGCTATTTGAATTTATTATCTATATTTCAGTTAGGTCAAAGTTTTTAATGACAAATTTGGCATCAAAACTATCATTCGCATTTGTGAGGGCCTTAGAAACTCTAACCTGGCAAGTTTTCATGTCTAATGGTTTCTAATATCTTGATCACTCACAGAGCATATGTCCTAGTTCTAATATCTACTAACAATAATAATAGCATATGTAATCCAATTTCTTATTTAGCTGGGTTGAATTATCCATTAATATAAGATACCAAATGCTAAACATGGTGTATCAGAAATTCATTGACTCTTCTTCCCCATCAAACCTTGGTATCTTAAATCAAGGTTAATATCACATTGCATAATCATAACTGATGAGTAAAAACTGGAGCCAGCAAATGGAACAAGTTACACATAAAAAGAACAAGTCTGAGTATACTTTTCCAAAGTAACTAAGTGCTCTTGGAAGTGTAACTCATTTGGATATATATATATATATATATATATATATATATATATATATATAATCTCTACAGAGGGCATTAGACCTCAGCTAGGGTTATAAACCTAGATGTCTTATATGGCTGGATCCAACTACTGGGCCAAAATAGTTCCAGCCAAAGGTTACGCAGTATTCTCAGTGTTAATTATAGTTTTCCTAGTGGTTTATGTTATGTCTAGAAAGAGCATGACGAACAAGCCCATTCTGGATCAGAGAAGTAACACAACACTGAACTCAAGGTCTATACTTGGTCATCAGCAGGGGCAAATCCTAACAGTGTTTGGCAGAAATGCAGGTCTAATGATTCTTCCAAGACTAATCAGAACACAGGGAAATGGCTAGATTTGGTAAAGTTTTCAGCATACCACATTTTATATTAGAAATGAATCCAGTGCTTTGTCCAGTCTTTTATTTGAAGTCAGTATTTAAAATTTTCCTATTGTCTTCCCTACCCTACATATCTTACAGAACCACCAAACACAAGGAGGCAAATATTTTTCCATTAGATGTCCAGGGTGGAGATTCTATTGAGGTCAGTGTTTCAGAGCTTGGTACAGGATGTCCCTTCAGCTTTCTGAATCCTGGCTCAGTGAAATCGCTGATAAGCTGAGCCTTTGCTCTTGATTTCCCACAGAACTGAAGAAAAGTATAGCCAAAGTGACTCAGGAGAAATGGGTAAAATGTATTTTCCCAGCCCAGCAAGCTCCCTCTGCTCCCCCCACCAACAACATACTCCCACACATCATCTCTGTCTCTCTTTAATTTTTTTTTCTTCCTCTTTGGCTTATGCTGTTCTTTTTTGGTCTCTGGCCCTAGTTATGACAGCTGATTGACATAGCTGGCAGTTCCCTTGCTGTCTGGTTAGGCAGAACTCCCCCTGCAAAATCAGGATGCAAAACAAAGAACAAACAGCAGTATAGAAAGGAAGACAGAACAAAACAAAACCAGGAAAGAAGCAATGTTGTTTGCTGAAAATATTTTTAAATTTTTTCAGAAAGAGAGAGCAAACCTTAAAAGGTTGCATTAGTCTTCTGTGTTTTGTTCTTCCCTCTTTTCTTTCTAGCCATCCCTTCCCCCACCCCGTACTCACCACATACCGTTTTTTGGCTGCCATTTCTCCATCTGCTTTCTTCCTTGTATTTTTTTCCTGAGTCATAAAGATTTTATCAGGAGGAAGTTCCCCTATTTCTGACCTTCTTCAGAGCCAAGCATTTGTTTTATCCTATTTATTTTTCCACCTGGAGGGTAGATGATTGCATCAGGTGGATTGGTGAGCAATTATTGCGCCGCCTCCTTCCATTTAAGAGCTTTCTTCCATTCTCTTACAGGAAATTGGATTTCATGCTGTTCCAAATACTGCCAGCATGCAAGGTGCAACACCCCCACACTAAGATACTCCACTGAAATTTAACATGATATATAGGCCTCTATATTTCCCCCTATTTATGTATCTGTTCAGTAAGTCATTTGCCTAAGAAGCTTCTCTCAGTTTTCTATCACAGTATAAAAACTCACATAAAATTAAGTTTTTTGAGGTGTTGGTAACATGTAGTCCCTTTGGTGGTATATTCCTTTTAATATTATTAAGGCAAAGAAATAAACATATAATGATGGAAATTTTCTGATTCTATAATGTAATAATCTCTACTATTTGGGACGGAGGTTTGTCCTATGTATCAGGCAGGGTTCTAGAAGCTCCTTATCTTCTTATAGTAACTTTGTATAAAAGGTGAACTCAGTACTTGTCTGGTCATGATTTCCATGCAATTTAGTATTCCTGAACTTTTAGATGGTCTCTTAGCTTACCTTTTCTTTACCTTAATAGAGCTTTCATCTCTTATATTATTTTTGAATATGAATTTAAGATAAATGTATATAATATATAATATATATGGTTTATCTGATAAAAGACTTGCATCCAGAATATTTAAAGGACTCTTGAAACTCAAAACCATGAAAACAAACAACTCAATGTAAATATGGGAAAAGATTAAAGAGACATTTCTCTTCACCAAGAATTCACACAGATGGCAAATTCCATGTACACAGAAATAAGACACAACAATGCTCAGTATCATTAATCAATAGGGAAACACAAAACTCAAACATGAGATACTATTGCAGACCTATTAGAAAGGCTAAGATTAAAAACACTATGTATGCCAAATGTTACTGAACAGGGGGAAGAACTGGAACTCTTCATGCCTTGCTGGTAGGAATATAAAATGGTCCGATCTCTTTGGAAATCAGTTTGGTGGTTTCTGAAATACTTGAAACACACAATTACCATATGATCTAGCCATTCTACCCCTTGGTATTTACTCATGAAGAGACATGAAAGCATATGTCTATGCAAATACTTATATGCACAAGTTTACAGTACTTTTATTTATAATAAATAGCCCCAAACTGGAAACGGCATAAATGTCCATCAACAGGTAAGTGGAAAAACAAATTGTGACATCTTTTATGCAACAGAACACTGTTTAGCATTAAAACATGAAGGACTATTATATACATGCGACCACATAGATAAATCTCAAAATAATTATGCAGTTTAAAAAGCCAGGACAAAAAAGGACAGGCTTTATGATTCAATTTCTATAAAACTCTAGGAAAATGCAATCTAATCTACAGGGACAGAGAGCAGATCAGTGATTGGCTGGTGGGGAGCACAGTAGGCAGGAGGGAGGCATCATAAAGGGACTCGAGAAAATGTGTGGGGATAATGAGTATGTCCACTACCTTGAGTGCAGTGATGGCTTCACCAAAACTTCAAACAAGCGCAGTTGATTGTACTCCAATTATACCTCGATAAAAATATAGTGGCTTGCCTTCTGAGACTTCTTTGCTTTCCACCCCCTACACTTAACTGACCCCTCTTTCCTTTTTCCATTGTTTCTGCTCTGCTTCTAGCAGCTTCTCCTCATTGCGGGACCCTGTCCTGGAAGAAAGCCTGACATCAGTCTTGAAAGTGTGTAGAAGCTAAGCAACAGTCATAGAATGCCTGAAGTTTCCAGCTCTTGGAATGAGCAAAACCTCTTCCATTTCCAGCTGCTGGTGTTATATTGGCCCAGCAAGTTGCCAGAAAGGAGTACATTTTGTTTTCACCTCATTGCCTCTCTCCACTTTCTCTCTCCCTGAAATCAGAAGCTTTCGACTCTTGTGACTGCATGTGGTTTGTCCCTCTCCACTGGTCTTTTGGGGTTCATGGGGATGTTATCTTAAAGATTATATATGAGTTTTTGATTTGCTCTCCGTTTATTTCTGTCTGAATTTGTGGGAAAGCCACCAAAATTACAATGGTTGATATTCTTTTGAATTTTTGAGATTCTTTTTCTCAGGAATATTTTTATTGCTCTGCTGATATAAATAAAACATTGTGTTTAAGTAAGGTATCACATATTGAAATTGGACATTTATTTAAGCAATATTATTGAGTGCCTACTACATGCCAGGTACTGCTCATGCTTTTGGGATGCTGTGGTAAACTAGTTAGATAAGCTTCCTGCTCACAGGAGGCCTACATTCATTCCCAAGGAAAGATAGACCAACAAACAAAATAAATCCTTTGATATAGTTTGAATGTCTGTGTCCCGCCCCCCATTCATGTGTTAATATCCTAATCCCAAAGGCGATAGGGTTAGGAGGTGGGAGGTAGGGTTAGGAGGTGATTAGGTCGTGAGGGCTCTGCCCTCTTGATTGGGCTTAGTGCTCTTATAAAAGAGGCCTCTGAGAGCTCTCTTAACCTTTCCACCATGAGAGTTCACAGCAAACTTGTGCAATCTCTGAACCAAAGAGTGGACCCTTACAGCAACCAAATCTGCCAGCACCACAATTTTGGACTTTGCATCCTCCAAAACTATGAGAAATAAATATTTGTTGTTTTTAAACTACCCAGCTTATGGTATTTTTGTTATAGTACACTGAAAAAATTATTTCAGTGTTAAAAATTACCAGCAGGCAGGTGGTCATTGAAGCTTTAGTAATGGATGACATAACTTGGAAAAAGCATGTAAAATTAGAAAACACAGGACCCTCAGTCATACAAAAATTTTAGGTGCAGAATTAAAAGAGAAACCATGAGACAGAAAGAGGAATAAAAAGTCACAGAGCTGGGAGTAGGTCAGGAGAGATCAGGGCTATAAATTAAAACGGAGAAGAGTTTATAAAGAAAAGGGAGGTGCAGAATTACTACTTCACAGAGCTTGTCCGTGAAGAAAGGAGAGAGGTAAGGCAATAGTAGATTAAGGATGCAAACTTCAAAGACTGTTTTGTTAGGAACAGACATACTTGGTGTTTTTGGTTGCAGTAAGGAAGCAACAGGAAGAGAGAAAGTATAAAGAAACAGTGACTTTTTTATACCATTAGAATCCCATACGGAGTACATCTGAACATTTCCCAGCAAGCTTTAATGGAAGTAGGGTCACGCACTGTCTAGGCATTGGGCATATAGTGATGTAAACTATGTTCTCTCCTGCTCCATGAGATGCGCACAATCTGGTGAACAGAGCAGGCAAATAGACTTAATTTATTAATTACATTGATTTTCGTAAATTGGCTGCATCAACATTTTGTACTAGATTGTAAACTAGTTGGTGGAATATTGTTCCTGCAAAGGGTCTTAGCAAATATCTACTCTTTTTCACATGATAAAACTGAATCATAAAACATATAAATAGCTTGTCTAAGGCTATAGCAGCTCATTAATAAAAGATTCCTGATTAGGGCAGAGTGTCCCAGCAATCTTTTTTGTTTAAATAGCACCTATCTTACTGAAAGCATTCATATTTATATTTTAAATACTCAAAGTATGTTTTAAATATTTAAAATACATGGTCAATTCTAGCAAAGAGCCAAATGGGCTAATTCTGAAACCATCCTGCCACTAACATCTAGAAATCATAGAAAAATGTGACAAAAATATAATACATATCTAAGTTTGAAAGGAAAAAACAAAAGGGAAGTCTCAGGTGGCAGAAACCAGGGCACAGAAAGCCCTCCTTGCAGCGCAGGAGCTGACTCTGCAGCTGCCCTGGGGGAGGCCCTCTCATTTGGCAGCTGCCAGGGGCTTGAGTTGCAAAGCACAGGAGACAAGAACTTGGGCCTACATGATGCAAGGTATTAGAACTAAAGCTGATCACAAAGTCAGGACTTTCAAAGCCACACCCTCAGAGAAAAGAATAATAGGAAGAAAATAGACCACCACCCAAGGGAAATGACAAGAAAGCTTGTCTATGACCTCTGGGGAAAAGAAAATGATAAAAATCCCAAGCCTACACACACTTCAGACTTAGAGACTGAATTTATATCAACCTCATAGTTTCAGGATTCCCCTAAAATAAGAAATTAATAAAATATTTATTTTCCCCTAAGGACACAAGGCAGATGAAGTAAAAGGAAAACCACTCTAGGTGAATACTCCTTAAGTCCAGAAAACAGAAAATTCACACACACACACAGTGCACCACCAAAGATGAGTTCATAGTTAAAACTTACAAAGCGCACATATGCAAGACTCAGCAACAAAATCAATGGGAGATTTCACTTCCTGTAGGAAATGTTGATGATTACCCTGTAAGTATGCTTTGGGCCTTGGACTTTACCGTTTCATGTTCATTGTCAACTCCCAACTGCAGGTATCTGCATGTTGCCTGAGGGCTGTCTCTAAAGCAGCGGCATAAGTCACTCTGTCCTTGCACATAGCAGGATATATGTTCCAAAGAGTTAACACCCCAGAGCAGCCCTCAACCAGTGACTAATATGTAAATATCCCAGCTTCCTTGCTCCTGGGCAAGAGAGGAAGGTGTGATAACTCTGAGATGTGTTCTTGCTGTTTCCCACACATTTCCTTCACCTCCCCAAAAAACCCCACTTGTACTTGAATCTTCTCAAAGTCAACTTCTGGGGAAACCAGAACAAATTAAATAACAACAATAAGTTGAATGAGAATTCAAAATAAATATATTTAAAGTGTTAAAGACAGGAAAGAAGGAATAGAAACTGCAAGTCAAGAACTAAATCTGTAGGTAAAAGAAGAGGTATATTCAGAAAAGAAAGGAATAGAAGAATAAAAATTATAATCATTAAAACTTCAGTAACTGAGTTCAACAGAAGGTTAGACAAAAACACAAGTCATTGTTCACAAGCACAAATTTTAGGAAACTACTGAGAGTAAAAGAAAAAAAACAATTAAAAATATGAAAAAATAGGTAAAAGCTTAGGGGATCAACCAAGAAGAACAAATATATCTCTAAAAAACAACATAAAATAACAGAGTCCAGACATATTGAAAAATAGAATAGTACAGAGTTTTCTACAGTTGAAAGACAAGAACACTCAGATTGAAGAAACACTTTCCTGAACAAGATAGGTAAAAATAATTTATACTTAGTCACATTCCTAATGAAATGGCAAAATCACCAAAAGTGAAAATCTGAAAAGCAACCAAAGAGCAGAGTGCATCGGCAAGACTATCCATTGCAAGCACAGCAAACTTCTTTCAATAGCAATAATAGACATCAAATGGTATCTTTAGTGTATTAGGAGAAAATAACTAATGACTCAATTCTATGCCCAGCCAAACTGTTACTGAAGAGAAAAGCAAAACCAAGGATTCCTCAGTTGAGCAAAAACTGAGAAACTCTGCCGTTCAGAGGTTCGTCCTAAAAGAAATGTTTAAAATTCAACTGCAGAAAGAGGAAATTATGGAAGAAAAAGTGGAATGCAGAAACCAATAGTGATCAAATTAATAGATAAATATGTACAGAAACCTGAATAAACATTGAATGTCAGTAGTAACAATCACTTATTGAAAGGGAGGTGCTAAAACCAAGGTTGTACTAGGTGATAATGCCAGGTAATAATAGCACGTTAGATAGGGATGGTAATAAAAGGTAAAGAACTCTCATGACCTTATATTGCTGGATAGGAAGATAGGTATATTAATCACCTTTAGAGTTTCTTAAATCAAAGGTAAATGTTAAAAAATGCCAGGATAACTAAGAGAAGTGGGAAGTATTTTACACAGACTAGTAGAGGAAAAAATGGGAAAATAAAGAAACCTCTGTCAATCCAATATAAGGCAAGTAGGGAGAAGCAATGGACAACAAACGGGTCAACAGAAATCACAAAAGATGCTGTGGAAACACACATATCAGTAATCACAATGAACGTAACCAGTCTAGAGACTTAGATTGGACTTTTAAAAATCTAATTATATGGTACTTTAAGAGAATAAAAAATACAGCAGAGGTAAGAAAAGTAGAAAATAATAAAATGGCATATTAAAAAAGGATGTTATCAGTAATTTAGAAACTAAAAAGACCATCGAAACTTTGAAAAAATCATATCATTTGTGTCAGGTAGCTACTACGCTATTACAGAGCACCCCAAAATTGAGACACTTAAAAAACACAAGTATTTATAATTTCTCATGAGTCTCAGGCCAGCGGGGAACTTGTGCTGATACGGACCAGGATCAGCTGGCCTTGACTGGGCTCACTAATACAACTACAGCCAGCTGGGCAGTGGGTCGGGGCTGCTCTTCTGGGGTGGCTGCAGTTGCACACTAGCTCTGGGCTGAGGGAAGGGAGGGGTGCTAAGTGGGCCATGTCTCTCTCTCAGCACGCAGCAGACTACCTTGAGCAGCTGCCCGATTTTAAGAAATGGAACACAAAAGGCCTCTCAAGGTCCAAGCTTGAAAGTGGTCCACTGTCATTTCTCATTCATTCTATTGGCCAAGCAAGTGACAGACCAACCCAGACAAGGAAGCGGTAAAATAGATTCCACATTTTGGTGCGAGGGACTACAAAGTCATGGCAAAGAGCATGGACATCTGTAGGGGCCATTAACAGGGATGATCAATGCAATTGAACTGCCACACTTGGCAAGCACTAACAAAAATAAAACCAATATTATGACAATATTAGAGAAAATACATATTTAAGGTTAAGAGTGATAAGGATAATGAGAGTCAATATATATGAAAAATGAAGATGTCATAGAAAACTGTAACAGTGTCACACCTAGATCTACCCAACCAAACACGCCTAAAAACTGACTGAAGTACATGGAATATTTACAAGTCACAATTATAATAAAAGACATTAAGGGACCACACAACTTAATTAAAAAGACTAAAAATTAATGACTAACAATATGACCTTACTTAATCTAATGAACACATATAGAATTCTGCATATGAAAATCAATACATACACATTCTTTTTAAGTTTTATTGCAACATTTACAAAATAAACATGTATGTATTTGGCTCAAAAAAATGCAATGAATACCAAAAAATTTATATCATACCCACCATATTATATCTCTTACCACAAGGAACAAAATGAGAAAAATCAAAACTTTATAGCAAAAAGATAACTACTCCCTGAAGAAAAGATAGTCCCTCTGCAAAAAATAAAAAATAAAAAAATGAACTCTTAAGCTTGGAAATTTAAAAACACACAGATGTAATGAATCAAAATTAAAACCACAACATATATTAGCAAAATATTTAGGCCTAAAGAACAATGAATACACTGCACATCAACATTTAAGAGTGTAGCTAACGCAGCACTTGGAAGAATCTGTGGTGTTGACCGAATACCAACTGGCAATAAAATTGTGAGATAAATATAATAGCTAACATTAATTCAACATTAGTGCCCTGTATAATTTTCTTTAATCTCAGAGCAAAAAGTCCATTCAGTCAACTACGATGATCATCTTTACACATGAGAAACTGAACCTCAGCACTTCCCTGATCTGCCTAGGGTTGTGCGGAGGTCGCATTCAAACACAGGCCTTCTTACGTCGGAGCCCACTCGCTTTGCAGATGTGTGCCACATATGCACTGTCACGGAAAGGCCTCTAAGACACATTTTTTAAGTAAACCAGAAAGTTTTCTAATAATTCCCATGCATAGGCCCATTTATGTAACATTGGATTCCAAGATTATGTACTTGAATATATGCATGGATTTATGTAAACAAGTATTTTATGTTAAAGATGCAGATGAACCCAGAGTGAAAGGAGATGTTCAAGCTTTAGGCTACATACTCCTGACGGGACACTTTTAGAATTTGATGTTGGAAAACAATTTAAATGGGGAAACTTCAAATAACAAATGTACAAAAACCCACATATGTACATGAAAGAGCAGGCCAGTTGTTTAAATGAGTAACCAGGAGAAACAGTGCTAGGGTGTGTGTGTGCCCTGCACACATACAGTTCCAATATGTCCTTGGGAGTGAGTTTTGTGACTCCAGGCCCAAATTATTCTCACAATGAATTAGCCTTCGAAGAGCTAACAAAGGCTACATTACATAAACATTAACTTATTTAATGCATTAACCGTGTGCCAGTCAGTATGCTACGCTCTGGGGTATAAGTGAGTAAGATCATAGTAATGTTCCTAAAGAAACTTAGAGTTTCATGGAACATGATGGGTCTCTGTGCTCCGTATTTAGTCCTAGATGGCAGGATAGCAGTGGCTAATACACAGGATTTCCAGAGAAAAGAGAATTTCAGAACCGATTAAAAAATGTAAAAAAAAATATCAGTTGGTATCCAAAATTCTAAAGAAAAATTAGCAAAGATCAAAACGGAGTGAAGATTTGGGGGAAGGGGAAAAATTTTTTCCCCGAAATCACCTGCATGTACTGCTTTATAAATTATGAACACATCTTTTCCCACTGTCGCTACACAATCACATGCACTTTCTTGTAGTATTTGTCCTCACCTTGCTTCCGTCCCAAGAAACATCACAGCACATGGATTCCGAAGGATATGATGGTTTTCTCTCCACCAAAACAGTTTTCAAAACCAGAGGCATTTCAACTTGTTCCGAACTTATCATTACCATATTTAGTTGCTGCTTTTGAATGTAATCCCCAATTTAGCTGACAATTACAGAGCAGGCAGGCAAATTCCCTGAGCAGTTATACCTAGAAGGTTCCAGAAAAGAGTAACCAACACTTACAGACCACCAGAGCATGGATTGACTTAATAGTTTCTGAGAAAAAGGTCAAAAACAGCTGAGAATGTCAAATTAGATTGAAATCCTAAGTACTTAACCCACTGAGGTACAGAAGAATAGCACGTGGAGCATAAAAAAAGTTGTCATTTTTATTCTATTTCTAAAAACTTGTACACTCTATTCGGGCAAGTAATGGTACTAGAGGAAATAATCTGAAAGATTAAAGATGGCAAACATTTGACATGCCATAGGAGGTAAAATCTGACCCTTTAACAAAAGTACTTTCCAGAGCATCCTGCACTTAAAAAGAATTACCACTTTCATTTTTTTCAACAGAATTTTAGAATAAAAAGGAGATACAAATACCCCAGGTTAGGTAAGAAAACAGAGATCCAAAAGAATGAAGTAGCCAACCAGAATCACACGGTACTATTCAGTCGATGCCTCTGCTATTAGAGAAAACACAACCAACCTGTTCCTTCTGACCTTCCTTGTCCAGATGACCGCCAAATCACAAATTCAATTCCATCCCTCGGAGTCTCCAAGTTACCTGTGTTTGACTGTGGAGTTTACACATTAGAAGATCCACTTGAGGCTAGTTCTCTTCGTCTTGAATAGATTTCTAAAGTCTGAGGCAAAGAAAAAAAAAACTAGTTGTCTATTTTGGATATTTGTACATTCCCTGAAAATTATTGACTTTAGTCTCTTAATAGCAGAGGCACATATGACTAGGGACAAAACAACATACTGCCTGATTAAAAGATGTTATAATGATTCTATTTGTTTGAGAACTTCTTTCTAATTTAGCTTCTGGTAAGAGAGAAATATGTTGAAGGGATAAGAGAGAATAAGTTTCAATGTACTGACTTTAATCTTTGGCAATAAATGATCTCCTTTAGGAAGGACATGATGTTAGTCGTGAATATCTAATCACCTCAATTTCCCCTTTTATGGCCGAGGGAAGATGAGACGCTGCTAAGTATTTATAAATGGCAATTGTCTGTATAAACTCCACCATGTTCTGGTGGGAGGGGATGCAAATGAGATTGAGCAAAATAAATGAAAGCACCAACTTGCTTTTCCCTAGAAAGTATATCCTGGGACCCTTGGCACTTCTCTATTCGCTGTTTCTATATTAAGCCAACCTTGGGCTAAAGTGCTGTGAGACACTGAGAAAACCCAAAGACCAAGAAGTACGTGTAGTAGTTCAGAGGGGTAGGATCATCAGCTTATCGGGGGGGAAATATGAGAAAGAGAAATCACAGAGTTTGTAATCCAGTTATGGTGAAAACACCTATACACGTGAAGTGACTTACTAGGTATGAGATTGTTGACTAATGTAAACTAATGAGGAAACTTCCATCAACTATCACCAACGGGCAATTAGCATGAGTTGTAATTAATTTCATGTTTTCATTCATACGCATTTAGCTTGGGGGTGGGAAGGATGGAGAAGCACCACAAATACATTTTTATTGCTTAAAAGCTATTCAAAATGTGTTTTTGGGCCTTTGCTGTTCTGACAAGTGGAATATAGTTACAGTAACCATCCATATTGGATTTTGGAGCTCCCATTTCAAACTCCTGAATGTACTGGTTTTGCTAATCTTTCACTCAGGGTATAGCAGAGACATCGTCTATCAGCACGAATATCATCTACCTATTATAGAGCTGAAGATTAAGAAGTTGTGTCAGGTAGCCATAAATGCATGTATGAGTGAACATACTCCAAGATTTTCTATGAAAAATATGTGTTCATTTCATCAACATATTTTAAAGTGAAGTATATCAAAAATATAGTTTACCTAAGATTCAGGTTAATTGATCCAACAAAGAATTCACAAATATAAAGGATGCATTCATAGAGGTTAATGTAATTAATCCAGATATTAGACTCAAGTCATGAGCATGAAAATATAAACTAAGATTTCTCACACATCACAATATTTATTCTAATATCATGCCAGACAATGCAGGTTCACCCACTTAAAACTTATTCCCCAGAAGTTTCTTCCCTCTTTCCTTCCTCTACTCTAAAATTTGGAAATTTGAATATTCCATTTCCCCAGCTTCTCTTCTAACTAAGGTGGCCATGTGACACAGCTCTCCACAAGGAGAGGCAGGCAGAATTCTGCTGAAAAGGCTTCTCTTCCAAAATAAAAAAGCAAAATATCACAAAGTTCTGTTTCCCATTTTTCCTGATTGAAATACACAGAATGCTTGGATGTTCCATAGGCATCCTTATCCCAAGGAATCAACAAAGAAAAATGTGGAGAGAACTCCAGACATGTGGGCCCTGGTATTGTAAGGCAGTTACATCATTGCCAGAAGCAACCCTCTGTAGCTTTCATCATGTGCAGACCAAAAAATGCCAACAGAATCCTTTTTCGTTTTTGAGCTATTGTTTATTCTGGTTCTTATAGCTCTCCACACCCCTAAAAATAAAAAATGTCTATTTTTACAAACTATTATCTCATTGTTTCTAACCACAAACTTGTGCAGTAGGCTAAGTCATATTAGTCATGGAAATAGTGACAATATTAATAACTATAGTAATGATAATAGCATCTTAGATTCAGAACACTTACTATGAGCTGTCAATAGGCTGTTTTATGAAGCATTTTCATAAAAGTCCTACTCTTATTAAAGCACCCTTAAGATTTTTAAAATATTAGTTAAAAAACATACCACAAATTATTCTTTTTTGTTTATTTTGCAAAAGTTCTTTTTTTTATTTTTAACTTTCTTTATTCAATCAAATTCAAAGTACGAACAATTCTTAGCCATTTTGAAAAGAAAATCAAGACCATCAGGGAGAGTCGCTTAGCCACATTCTGTGGAGGATGGTTCATCCGAAGAGAGGGCCGTCTGTCCCTCCTGCACTCTGCCCGCTGAGCTGCCCTGCATTCTGCTCTGCTCCCGTAAGACCTCTTCCACAGCCCCACTGGCCTCGTGTCTGGGAGAGTCACCTGTCTGTCTCCCCAGCAAGATTTTCTTATGCCTTTTTGTATTGATGTGCCTTTATGTAACATTGGAATTATTCAATAAATATATGTCCAGCAAACAAATAAATATTTAAAAAATTATCTTCAACTTTCTGTTGTGTAATAACCCTCCTCTTCCTCTTCAATTATTTCATTGGGTTATATTGTCCTTTATTTTTATCTCTAGCTTTTGGAAAAAATCTGAAAGGGTTTATAATAATTTGACTGTGATTGTGGGGACTGGTGCACCTCCAGGATGTTAGTGTATTTTGTTTAATTTATACATATGATGAGCCTCTGGTGTTCTGTCCCCTCACCAAAGAAAAAGGAGGCAAAATAGTGAATTTGATGCTGAGTTGAATTACTTGTTTCACTTGAGGAAATGACAGTTCGAACACAACAGTATATATTATCTGTTTATGAAACACAGTTTAAGTCCAGATTATACATCTAAAAAGTCAAAAATATTCCCTTACTGGATAAGACTTTCCGATATGAGTTGATTTTTCCATCATCAAAATAATAGTGATTATTTTTCCAACTATATATATATATATATTTATGCATATATATACATATGCACATGCACATATATATTTACATATAGGATATATATTTATATACAGGATAAACATATCACACACACACATATACACACAATTCTATGAAAACATTTGGCTCACACATGTGCTAGAATTAATAAAACTATTAAATTTTACCCTCAAAACATAAAAATAATGACAAGGTCAATGAAATCCCAAAGTTGGTGAAAAAATTCAAATTTTAGTCTCTGAATTCTTGATATGAATAATTGGCATTCACAAGGTCTTCTGAATATGTCCTTTATATTTATTATCCTTGTGTACCTCATACATTGAAAAATCAGCATAAGTATTTACAATTCAAGGAATAACATTTCTTTGACAACTGTACGCTTGGAAATTAATTTCATTATTTTAGCTATCAATACCCAAGTTTGTAAGCAAAGGCCTTTGTAAATGTTATTGGTCTATGTCTTGTTTAGATCATTATCAGTTTGCAATTATATGCTTTTTAAAATGCATCGAGACATTAGATCAATAAACATAAACTGAATTAAGGAAGGAAAATTGTTATTGTGATAATGATGTCACGGGTTTGAATAGCTACCTATGAACAGATTTTTGGGTGAAAAAATTCAGTTATAAAATTATGGTTGCATGTGGTTAAATTGCACATGTTTGGGATTATATTATATAAAGCAACAAAACTGTGTGCATCATCTTTCCTTTCTTCCTTCTGAGCAAGCAAGATCCCCAAAGTAGCTTTGAGGACACTTTATTTATGGGTCTGCTAGTTCAGAAGCCACACACCGATTCATCATGCTCCTGCTTTGTGCCATCTGTTATAAATAAATATCCCTGCCTGCAACTTTCTGTCGGGGCATGTGTTTACTGTTATGCAGATGAATGCAATATGGGAGGACATTAAAGTTAAAAAAGAGAAAAACTGCTTATGAAAATGTCTATCGAACGTATATATTCCTACTACTTGTGTACAAAGGTTCGGATCACATGAAGGCCTATAGCCCAGGCAAGCTCTGACTCAGAATTCCTTGTTTATCTCGCAGCCACCTGGGGAACAGGGAAAAATAAGCAGGGGCCACGTGGCCAGGACAACAAAGAAGTGTATGGTCAGAGCCTTCTTCTCCGGAGGCCTTTTAGCCATTTCACACAACATCTTGCTGTGACTTTGGGGAGAGAAGGGCAGACAGGGAATGTCGGGACAGTGTTAGAAGAGTTCTGAGGGCAGCAGTCAATGTCCAGGCTGAAGAGTGAAAAGAAGCCTCCGGGAGCCCGTGAGAAGCACAGTGCCACAGCCAGAGCTCTCGGACCTCAACATAAGTGTATAGGAAATGTTTGAAGTGGAAAGACCCTGGAAGGCTGGAAATCAAGTCAAACAGCCAGAAATGGATGACAGTGGCACTGAGAGTGCAGAGCCCTAAACAACCTCTGGGACCAGGTTCTGGGTGCTCACACACACCTCAGACAGTGAAGGCACTTTTCTCCTACAGCACCTTGTGCCTCCTCTTGGCCACCTTCCTGCAATCCCCACAGACCCACAAATATACAAAGCAGCCATCCACAGAGAAGGGTATATCCACTGTGCTTTGGGAAGTGGAGTTATCCGAAGCCCCTGTGTCAGTAAGAAGACCCACGCTCCAGAAAAATCACACGAAGTGATAAAGTGATGAGACAATATCTCACTGACTCACTAAAAGCATGAGCTGGGCTTTTTTCTAGAATAAAATTAGAATGAGTAATCTCAAGATCTTTGATTTTTGATTGCTTTAACTGATTAAGTTTAGAGTATAATAACCTAAGTTTAGAGCAAATAACCATACATAATATCATGATTATTTTTTAATCAGTAGTGTGTATTGAAAAAATGCCTTAGTGGTAAAACAGAAATTTGATACTTAATGGGGATAATTTTATCTTGTAAGGCTATTTACAATCATAATTTTTTCTTTATGCTATAAATTTAAAAAATTATATAACTTGGCTGTGAATGTATTGGAAGTACTTATAGTCAGGTAGACTGTTTTGTGAGGGGGGACCCAAAATAAACAGAATTATCTTTGGAGGGAAGACCCCCAGTTCAGTCTTTCCCTGCTAGGTGAGTATTCTAAGAACCCATCTGTGTCAGTGTACCAGCTGGTGCTGTTGTGAGAAGCTGCTCTTGGCTTCAGTGAATTTTTTTTTTTTTGAAGACTCTTTCGACACATTTGCCCATTTCATGATGAGTGATTTACTAGTGCACCTACCCACACCAAGACGAGTGTTCAGCAGTTTTTGTTAAAAAATGGTATGACCCCTGTGCCCCACCCTCTCTGTTCACCCCATATTGCCCAGAACAACCTGTTTTTTGTTTCCCCAGATGAAAAAAGTTCTCAAAGGGAAATGATTTGCCAATGTGGAAGAGGTGAAACAAAAAACACCAGAAGCACTAAAAGGCATCAAAATCAATGAGTGCAAAAACTGTTCTGAGCATTGGAAAAAGTCTCAAGACATACATTGCATCAAATGGAGCGTACTTTGAAGATGACTGAAGTTTAAATATTTAAGAATAAATACAGAATTTTTAATAAATAAATTTCAGTGTTTTGGGGTCCCCCCTGATACTTCATAAATCTGTGTAAGGAAAAATTACCTCCAAATTTACATGAGAGAATAAATAATTTCATGACTTCAAGATAAGCTACAACCCTCATGTCCCAGAGTATCGTTTTTTAAATATTTAATTGAATTGTGCTGTTACAGTTACAATTTGTCCCCCATTGCCACTCCACCCTGCATCCCTAATCCCCTCAGGTAATCCCCCCATCTTTGTTCCTGTCCATGGGCCATCAGTATAAGTTTTTGGCTACTCCATTTCCTATGTTGTCCTTTATGTCCCCATGGCTACTCTGTAACTACCTGTTTGTACTTCTTAATCCCCTCACCTCTTTACACATTCTCCCACACCCCCCTCCCATCTGGCAACCACCAAAATGCTCTCCATATCGATGATTCTGTCTCTATTCTTCTTGTTTTCTTACTCTGTTTTTTAGATTCAATTGATAGGCATGTATTTCTTGCTATTTTATTATTCATAGTTTTGATCTTTTTCTTAAATAAGTCCCTTTAACATTTCATATAGTAATAGTTTGGTAATGATAAACTTTAGTTTTTTCTTGTTTGGGAAGTTCTTCATCTGCCCTTGGATTCTAAATGATAGCTTTGCTGGGTAGAGCAGTCATGACTATAGGTCCTTGCTTTTCATGATTTGGAATATTTCTGCCCTCTTCCTTCTAGTCTGCAAAGTTTCTTTTGAGAAATCAATTGACAGTCTTATGGGAACTCCCTTGTAGGTAACTAACTGCTTTTCTCTTGCTGTTTTTAAGATTATCTCTTTATCTTTAACCTTTGACATTTTAATGACGATGTGTATTGTTGTGAACTATTTGCATCCATCTTGTTTGGGACTCTCTGTGCTTTCTGGCCTTGCATGGCTATTTCCTTCATCAAATTGGGGAAGTTTTCTTTCATTGTTTTTTTCAAGGAGATTTCCAATTTCTTCTTTTTTCTCTTCTCCTTCTGGTACCCCTGTGACACTAATGTAAGTTAGCTTGAAGTTGTCTCAGAGGCTTCTTACACTTTCCTCATTTATCTGGATTCTTTTTTCTTTTTGTTGTTCTACTGGGTTGTTTTTTGTTTCCTTATGTTCCATATCATTGATTTGATTCTTGGATTCATCCACTCTATTGTTGATCCCCTGTAAATTGTTCATTTCCATTAGTATATCTTTCAGTTCTGCCTGGCTTTTTTTTTTTAGGCTGTTGAAGTCCTCACTGAGTTCCTTGAGCATTCTTATAACCAATGTTTTGAATTCTGCATCTGATAGATTGCTCATCTCCATTTTGCTTAGTCCTTTTTCTGGAGTTTCATTCTGTTCTTTCATTTGGGCCATGTTTCTTTGTCTTGTCATTTTGGCAGCCTCCCTGTGTTTGTTTATGTGTATTAGGTAGAGCCACTATGAATCCCTGTCTTGGTAGTGTGGCCTGTAGCTACAGTGGCACAGCCTCCCCTCTCATATGAACTGGGTACTCAAGGTGCACCCTCTGCGTAGGCTGAGTGCACCCTCATCTTGTAGTTGAGCCTTGATTGCTGATGACAGGTCTATGGGAGGGATTCACCCAGGCCAGTCAGCTGTAAGGATTGATGGTGACCACTAACCATCAACCTCCACCCTCTGTGGAGGTTCACTTTTATAGGGGCAGGGTGGTGGTGCTCCTATGTGGTCTATAGCTGTCCACAGGGCACACAGGCTTTGGGGTTTCCCAGGTGGTACAGGTCAGGGTCAGCCACTATCCATGTTCTGCCTGGGGCCACCCAAGTAATTTGCAGGTAGTTGCTACTTGTGCTGGACTCGGAGCTTCCCAGGGGGAGCCAAATTGTGATCCAAAGCTAGCTGCCACTAGGACCAGGCCTGGGGCTGCTTAACCAGAGGTATGGGGTTGGGGACAGGCCCATAAATTGGAAGGGCAGAGCCTCAGGTAAACACCAAGGCAAGGCAAACAGTGTAACCCAGATGATGGTGTCTCAGATGGCTCCCACCTGTGGATTCTGTGGCTCTGTGGGGGAGGTTTCAGAAAAGGCACAGAGGCCTCTGCCTGCTTTTCTCTCTGGGAGAGAGCTGTTTCCCAGCTCTCATCATAATGCCAGGCACTTCAGTTCCTCCTCATATGCCCCTGGTGCCTTTCAAGCTATTACCCTGGTGGTGCTGGTTCTTAGAGGCAGTGTATTTGTATAAGTGTGGCATGGCCCTTTAAGAGGAAACACAAGAGAATCTAGTAGTTTTTTTTTGTTTTGTTTTGTTTTTACTGACTCTAATCTCACTGGTTTTTATAGCCAGAACTTACTTGTAGCCTGGGTTAGAGGACTTGGTATGGGCCTGGGACCCCTTTCTCCTGAGATATCCTTCCCAAATTTTTATCCACGACATGTGGGCATGGGACTCAACCATTCTGCATTTCTACATCTCCATGTCTCCTACCCTTTTATACTGATATAGTCTCTTCAGTTCCATAGTTGTTGAATTTCCATTCAATTTGATTTCTGATGGTTTCAAGTGGTTGTTGGTCTGTAGTTTAGTTGTAATTTTGTTGTGGTTGTGCAAGAAGTCTAGCTGTGTTTACCTATGTCTACATCTTGACCAGAAGTCCCCCAGAGTATTATTACAAATGACATTTTTCAAAGAATGTTTTTGAAAATCTCTTCTATCAGCATTTTAATATTCTGAAATGCTTTCTTTTAGTCATTTTATTATTTCATTTAAAGATTTAATTCAATTCGCTTTGATGTGTTACCATTATTTGTTTTTAGTAAAAGATTTCTCCTTGAAAATCGGTCCTGATCCTTTCCTTTTTTACTGGACTTAAATATTTCTGCTTGGAAATCAGACAGTTTGTGGTTGAATTTGAATGAGAAAGAAAAACAGAATAACTTTCATTGTATTCAAATATTTTCACTGTAATCAATTTGTTTTCCTCATGGCATTTTACAATTTTGAAGATGTTTAGAATGATAATTTTAAAACTGCTTGCTATAAAATGTGGGTTGCAGATCAGACAGCACCTACAATTATCCATTATGTATTAAATTTCTTGATTTGGGGGAGTAGTAATTGTTAAACGTGGTAAACACTAATTGATTGTAGTACAAATTAGTAACTGCCCTATTATACTCCAAAATAGACCCACAGGTCAGAAGTGTAGACATTACCTGTGTATTTTTCCAACTGGAAAAGTTAGAAATTTTGAAAAAAACTTCACACCTAGAACCTTGAAAGCAGCAGAGTGAAATATACTTTTAACCCTCAAGCTCATTGAAGCTATTGCACCAGAAGTTACTGAGAGTGGGCTTTAACACTAAACAAAATCAATACTTGAATAAGGTCAAATATACTTGAGCATCTGTGGCTCAGCATAAGTAAGTTTGTGGAAGGGTGCATGTTTCAGGTCTTATTATTTCCTACTTTGGCAATCAGGTTGAGTATCTATTTTCTTTGCACCTGAACTGTTTGCAGGATAAAAGACGGCAAATAATGAAACTGATAGTAATTTTCCAGTGAGTAAGAATAGTCCCTTTTATCTGAGAGAAAAAATGTCAGGTCTGCAAAAGCCAAGTGATCCAAAGCACCCAAAAGGAAAAGCCTTCCAAGTGACTCCAGCACCTTGGGTCTCCTCCCCAAACAAGGCCTGTGCTGCTATCAGTTTTGATAAGCAGGCTTTCCTCACCCATAAGGCTATAACATGATAATGTCATTCAATAACCCTCACACCCTTTCCTGCTATTTGTCCAGCACAGGAAACTGAGGATTTTCTTGTCGTGTGGACACAGCGGAAACATCTAGCCAGCAAATACTGACCCTCGCATGCAAACAAACCCATATCCTCTTTCCGCCTGACAACTTCCTTCCTGCATGCTAAGAACAATCTACCCTTCATTTTTTTCCGGACTTTATACTGACTACTCTGAAAGCCCTTGGGGAGAAGACCAATGTAAACTTCCACTCAACAGCTGGATCCTCAGACAAATAGGCTGACATTGAACATCGTGGAAGGTGCTGAAGATAACCTCTAAATATGGTGATACTGTATTGGATTGTCCAAAGAGAGCATGCGCTTTGACAGTTACCTGAATACTTTGGCTTCTAATAACAACCACACTAACCCAAATCTAAAATATTCAAAATTATATCACAGACCAGGAAGTTCCCTTCTCTCACTATAATGCCAAACTGGAGCTGATATTACTTTGTGTTATTCAAACCTGGGAATTTAAGACAGACATGTTTAGACCTAGAGAGACAGAGGGCATTATGTTAATTGCACATCCAAATCTGCAGCTAAATTCATTCTGCTCACCCAAGCAGCTTAAGCTTACTGGAGATTTTCAAAATCACTCTTTATCTTTGAGCTCAGTAGTAAGACCTGGTGAAGTAAGTTATTTTGCTGGTTAATCATATCTTACATCCCAAGCAAGGACAATGAGGCTTTTCAAATTTCTTTCTGAAATACCAAAAAAAATGCCTGACAGTCAAAAACTTCGTGTGGGTACACTGACTCACCAGAATATCTTCTTGATATTCAAAAGACAAAGAGCTCAAACTCTGAAAACCTAACCCAAAGCTGGAAAAAAAAAAAAATGTTCTTAGGAAGCCTGGGTGTCCTTCCATAAAATCAGTTTCTTAAAATTTGGTGGCTTATAGTGAGAAAGTTAAAAAGATCACTTAATACTGTTGTCGATCATTTCATCTGGTTTAAAACATTGTTTCCTGGACAAACCTAGCATGAGGATATGCCTCTGCAGCTAAAGCTCAGGAGTGTAAAACAGGGGGGGGGGGGGAGGCTCTAAGTTGAAAGCGATGTTGCCAACACAGTCTGTTGTCGCCAGCTGCCTTTCACCTCATATGTCCCCAAGTACTGTCCAAAACTTCCACATATAAAATGATACCTAACAATGATAGGAAAGAATGAACACTGCTACTTCTTCATGACAGGTGTCCAACTGGTAAATATCAACAGTATTCATGGCCAAATGCCTTTGACCGATCTATCCAGCAGATGAGTTATTCATGTCTCCAAGTCACACGCACCAGTTTATATAAAATATAGTAAAGGATATTAAAAAGCACTTTGATGTTGTCATCAGTCTTCTGACAAAGGGGGAACTCAGGCTTCCAGTCCCCAACCAATGAGTCATTTGGTTATAGATTTAATCACAAGGAACAAGTAGAATAAACACAAAAAATAATTTAAATGCTTCTTTTTTGCCAGGATATATTCTAAGAGTTTCTACATGGATTATCTCATTTCAATCTCACTACAAATCCAAAAGGCAGATATTATTTTATAGTATTGTATCAATAGCTGATACCGACTGACCACTTACCATATGCTAGGCACAGTTTTTAGAGAACTAAATTAACCCCAATGAGAACTCTGAGATAGAAGGGTTGTCCTGCCTTTTACAGAGGAAGAAACTAACACACAGAAAGGCATAGTGTCCTCCCCACAGCATCGAACTAGTAAGTGGTGGATCTGAGACTAGCAGTTGGGAACCTGAAAGTTTAAAGCCTATGGCCCTGAGCCGAAGACATTGAGTCACAGGTTCCTCATCTCCAACATGGGTCTAAAAATAACTGCCCACTCCCCCATAAGGCCATTATATAAACCAAAGGAGAAAAGGCGTGTGAATAATTAACTTACAATTTCCCTTATTTTTACAGCACACAATTTCAAATCACTAGGGCTAAAAGACAGGCTGTATGTCAATTAAACATAAAAGCCACATTTCTCCTCTGTGGCTTTTTGTTTCTTTACTTCCTTTAACAATTTCTGACATTTTCATAAGCTTGTTCCAAAGAAAGAAAACCATGCCATTTTGAGAGCAAAGAGCAATTTACTTCATAATTGATTGGGTAGAATGTCAAGAAAACGAAGAAACAGAAGAGTATTGGTGTTGACTACTATTGTAAAAACAACCTACTAGAACCTAAATGAAAGTTCTGGAAAGTACTATAGGGGAGAATCTTCTGCTCAAAGATGCTGCTGCCATCAGCTCTAATATTTATCCCCGGAGTCTAAGGGGTGCTGATTGGCCCATTTGCATTTAGTGTTCTCCAGGGAAGACCTGCTCTCAGAGGGCACACACAGAGCAATAGGGACATTCAATGTCTCCATCGCTGGACCCCAGTGTTAGGGAGGCATCTCCTGCTCTACCCTGACTCTCACATAAGGCTCCAGGCCCACATGGCAGCTCACAGGAGTACTAACCCTCTCGGGAGTGAAGGCCGGCACGTGTGAATGAACGTGTACACTTCGGAGTGGCCCCTCAGCTTGATTTGAAAGGTGAAATTCCAGCATTAGATGTTTTTAATAATATTCCATGTTATCTGCCTCTGTTCTCCCTTCCATAAGGATGGCTGGCTAGTGATACTAGCTAATGTTTATTGAGAGCCTCCATGTGCACAAGACTGTGCCAAGCAACCCAGATTATTTCTCTTACTTCTGACTATACCCCTCAGCGCAGACACTGCTATAATCCCCATCTTAGACATGAGGAATTTTAGAAACAGAGAGGTTAAGGTGCACATCTTGTTAGTGACAGAGCTATGACACGGATGTTTAAAATTTGGTTTCAGCCTCTGTGCTTCATACTGTAAAAGGTAGTGTCTAGAAAGAAAAATGAGTTAATTTCAATCAATAAATCAACAGATACTTGTCCCCTGGTGAGTATAAAGTGGTGAATAAAACAGGCATGCCTTTCTGGCCAACATGAAGCTTACTATCTAGAAGAGAAAACAGATATTGAACAAATAATTTTAGTGCATTGAATCTCATTTGGAGTCAAATGCATGTGCTAACAGAGCATTTCTGAAAGGCCCAATCCAGGGGATGCCCGAGGAAGCAGCAATTCCATGGAAAGAGGAAGGATGAATAAGCAGTAAGTACATAAAGGGAAAATATTGAGGCAGTGGTGTGTAAGGGCAGGAAGAAGCTTTTCCATGCAAAACAACTCCACACATCCTACCTACGCAACTATTCCTATACAAGGGATGATGGGAGTGTTCTGAGTTATACAGAGAGGAGTAAGATGAAGCCACTCATTCCAAAGCCCACAACCAGTGGGGGAGACAGAGCCAGACATAAATACAAAAAAAAAAAAAAAAAAAAAAAAAAAAGCAGAGGTAGGTGGCAGAAGGAGATGCAAATGAGATGCCAAAGGAGGGAAAAGAAAGAAATTCATGTGGACACGGAGGCGAGTTTTTAACTGGTCCTTGAAGGATAAATATAATTTTCAAACTATGGTGAATTCTCGACTGTTAAATGGGGAACAAATGGGAGAGGTGGGATCAGCCAGCAGGTGTAGGCTCTGTAACCCCCACCCCATAAAACAAGAACAAGACCTCAGACTGAGGGTACCAGAGGTAGCTAATGAAAAGTTGAGGCATGAAGATGACAGCAGAGACAGCAATAGGAGAAAAAGTAGGAGGGCTGTGCTCAATCCCTGACGTTGCTTCCAGTTGGTTTTTATCTCCCCGGAAACATGTGGCGCAGGGAGGGCAGGCTGAGTTTAAAAGGCAGAAACAGGACTGGGTCAGACACCTGCATCTTAGGCAGCAATGTGAAAAGATCAAAGAGGTTAGAAAGAGAGTGAGAAAAAATATTACCATACTTCAGAGAACACGAGCAAAACACGTAGTCCAGAGACCTTTTAGTAGTTGGGTCCACAAAGCCCCTGCAACATAACAACTAGTCACTGAGGGTAAAGAGAAAGAATCTGAAAGCCCATGAAATATACGCATGAACTGCACAGAAGCAGAAAAAAGCACAATAAGATGGAAAATGTGATCACCATAGACAGAAGGAAGAAGCTGGAAAACTGACCTGTAACTAATAAAAAATTGTCAATCCCCTCATACTATTTACTGCAAGAAATAGTAAGAGACAGAAATATACCTGTGTGATATACCTGCATAAATAATAACAAATATTTGTAGGATTATTTATAGTGCCTGAAGCATGTATTTTGAGATATATTATTTCAACTAATCTTGTAAGCCACCTTGTGAGACAGGTGAAAGTCATATCAAAATGGAATGCCATACACACTTATTTATTGAGAGATAAAGGGCCAAGAAATAAGATTCTGAATAGATTCTCAATACCTAAATCCTATCCTAGACCAGTTATCCCTCCACAAGCCCAATTAAAAAAAAAAAAAAAGCACGAAGGAGAAAGAGCGATTTACAGAGATGAGTAAGGGGCTTCATCTACGGCTTTGGCCCCAGCACTGGCATGGACTCCAGCCTTCTGGCATAAGTCTTGTGGAAGACTCCTTTCACCCCAGCAAAGCAGAGAAAAACAAAGCCATTCTAAAGGTCTATACTGCCTCCTGTCATCCCAAAGCCTTACTACAAGAGCTTAGCATGAACAAAAGGCCAACCGAGAATGCATGTGCCCATAAGAAGCAGTAGAAATCACAAAGGCAAGAGAGTGGCTGCCCTAGATCTCAGTCTGGATGCTGAGAACCTCTTCCAAGTCACTCTCACTTCACCAGCCATGTGGTAACATGAGAGATGGCCTGGTCCCCAAAAGGGAAGATATCTGATCACACGGTATAGGGGTAAGAGAATCAAAAAAGCCACATTTAGGTGTGAGCCAGTCTTTAACTTTAACCTGCCAGAGCTTTTAACACTGTGTCAACGAAATGAACCCCAAAAATTAATAGCAATATTTCTCCAGGGAAGAAGCCCTTAGCTTCTCCCTCCTGCAAAGAAGTGTTAGTATCCTGGCTTTACAGGTGTCAGTGGCTTGACAAAGAACATAAAATCATGAAAAATGAAACCAGAAATGGAATCCAGATCTACATCAAATTCCCTGTTCTTAGTTAAACTGGGAACTTCAGTGTTTTATTTAGTCTTCATAATACAATATGTATATTCACAAATAATACCTCTGTTTTCTTGGTCCCATCTTAAAAACTCATTTTGGGGAGTAGAAATGCCTCGAAGCAAGGCATGTATGGCATATATTAAATAAAACGGTAATGTTGTCACTATGTTAATGTCTTCTTGGAAACGTATTAGTGCCCGAGGAGGAACTTCAGAGTGAAGACTGTATTCTGATTCGTACTGTTTGCTCCACTGGCTGCACACAGGGCAGCTATAGACCTGAGCCCACATGTTCTTGGTGATCTTCAAGCAGGGCCCCTAGCTACCATGTTCCTCAGCAACTTTGCAAGCAGAGGAGAAAGCCCCAGATGTTAGAAATTTTGTTCTTAGAGTCAAGGTTCTCTATCAAGGGATTAGTATGACCTGCCAGTAAGTCAATGGTTATATTTTGGAAGCTATTTTAGCCTAATATTTTGCCTCAGGAGAGGTTGTTTGGTTTTAATAAAAATTCTTAATAGGAATGGATGACCCAATACATTATTTCTCTTGCTTCTAATTTAAGAATCTGGTACATAAAAGCACAGAGAGTGTGAAGGAAATGGATCCTGACCTTGTGACAGTTGGCATGATTTCTGAGGCAGGTGTCAGATAGGTTCATAAGCAACTATGTTGCCAAATCTTATCAAAACCTAAAAGACAAAAAGAGAAGAAAAATACACACTTTATAATTGACATCAAAAAGGAAGTCATTTTATTTTTAGTACATTTTCTTTGGAGGGAAAGCCAACTAACTGGAAAGAGTCCATAATTTAACCAACATCAGATCTCTGCTACATCCCCCACTGAAACTTAATAAATGTTAGTTTCCAGATTTACTCACTTTACAGTTTTCCCCAGTTAATAATCAGCAAACACCTTTTATTACTTTAAATGTAAACAAAATGAAGACCTGAAGTCTCATGATCAGGAATTGATTTCTGGCAGACAAGCCAAACTGTTTGGTCTATTTTTATGGTCTGTTTTTATGGTTGATATAAGTGTATTCAAAACCCATAAACAATGTACATCCACTTCGATACTTTTTCAGCCTGTCTTTGGTCATAAACTTTAATTAAAACAAAACATCCCCTAGGTAAATCAAAGGAAGTGCCATTGAAATAATATAAACACCGAGAAAACCCTGGGCTATTTCCACATTCAAGTCTGATTAGATGGACAAGCACCAAGCACTTGTGTCAGTAGACCAACCAACCAAGTTTGTGATTATGAGAACCTCCTCTAGTATTAAGGATCTCTGGCATATTTTCTGGGAAAAGTCGTGCCAAATTTCTCTGTTCCAAGAGAGGGTTTTCCACTCAGAGGCTGTGGTATCTGTGAAGGCTATCTTTCATGAGCTGGGTGTCCTCTATTTAGCTGTCAGAAGGCCTGTCTATCGCAGGGCTCAGACTGTCTGTCCCATTTGGCCGATGTTAGGAGCTTATGCTAGTTATGGCAGAGGAAACATGTTTTCCATTACACCCACACCAAAGTGTTGATTAAGGTGGCACATGTCAGACCTGGGAGTAGCCAGCACTCAAAAACAGTATAGACCTTTTACAGATGCTGAAATTGTTTCCAGAAAATTCAGCATCTCAGCTTATCTTTTTTTAATTTTTCTTTCATTTTTTTTAAGATTGAAAAAGAAGCCAGGGCATTTTGTGCTTATTTTTTAGCAAGTACTTTAATCATGTCTGATTTTTTTCAACCATAATCATATATTTCCTTTGTGTTTGTGGTTAAAAAAAATCTCCTGATAATTCACAAGTATAGTCTATAAGAGGCAAAGATTTCTCTGTAAAGGATGCTCTCTATAAGAAAATGCATCTTGACCTTTTTAGAATTCTGAGTACTTTTAAAATGTACCAAAACGATGCATTATTTCTCAAAAAAAACAATTGTGCAAGATTACAAGCCTATGAAGACACTTCCGAGTTCCAAGGGCCTTAGGTTAAAGACCACTGTTCTAAGTGAAGCCAGACACAGTCATATAGTGGGCATATTGAATTTTTACTTGTAGATAGAAATACAATCCCTTTACAAAATGCAAATTATAATGAGTCTATGTAATTGAAGCAGCTGTCAGGGGTTGGTAGATTCTTCTCATTCTGGAAAGTAGTAAGAAGAAGAGGTTATGTCCCAAAGACCAGCAAGTCCTTCTGTGTAAGTCTCCTATGGAAGGCCAACTCCTTAGAGAATACATTGGTTCCAGTGACCATTAGTCAAAACTACATTGCTTTCCTTGTAGAAATATACAAACAATGTCTAAAAGTGACAATGACTAGCATTGCCAGACTTAGCAAATAAAATATAGGACACCCAGTTAAGTTTTGAATTTAGATAAACAATAAATCATTTTACAATAAGTATATCCCAAATATTGCATGGGATATACTTACACTAAAAAATGATACATTATTTATCTGAAATTGAATGTAATTGGGTGCCCTGTATTTTAGCTGGCAAAACTATAATGATCCAATAATTCACATCCACATCACTGGCTACTTCTGACTGTGGGATCTGGTTTCTAGTGTTTTCTAACTAATAATTGATGAGAATTTCCACCAGATTTCACAACGCCACTTCAGTCAGGGCAAGTCACAGTGATGAGATTGCTATTTACCATTCTGGCTTCTCCCCCTAATAATACGACTCCAGTTTGTTAACTTATTTGTTCTTTTCCTTTCTCTCATTGATAAATTTGGTATTTGACAATCTGCAGTCCTCGACCCTGTCTATTCTTTATCCTTTTAAACTTTCTTTGCATTTTATCTGCCCTACCCAATGACTCCTCAATCCACATTGCTATTCATGCTAACTCCAGACCACTTTTTCTATTTGACAGCTGAGCCTTTCGTCAGAATGGACTCATTAAAATGGATTAATAGCTCAACCTACCACCAAATGGCAAAGCATCATTTGTCCTCTGATTTCCCCTTTCTCCTGATTTTATAATCCTACAATTAGTTAACTATACCTATCTGTTAAATAATTCCCCATCAAGTAGTCCTTTCATTTTGCATCCCCTGTATTCTAGTTCAGTCACATTGTCTCTTTCCTACATGTATCAGCCTCAAATTTGTCCTCCCCACTTCCGGTCTGTTGCCATGTAGGGCATCTACACAATGGTCACATAACCTTCCTTTCCAAATTAATTATTTATTACATGTCTACAATGGATACACAAAAACAATAAGATTAACTTTTGCCCTCAAGAAAAGTACATTCCAGTGGAGGAGGCAAACTATATATGTATGTGTATGTGTATGTATGCGTATATACGCATATTATATATGGATATATATACATATATAATATATCCTGTCCGTATAATATATATTATCCATATATAATATATATTATTCATATATAATATATATAATTATAATAATATATAGTACATGGAAATATAGTATAATAATATATTATATGATATATATTATATATGGATATATAATTCTCCATATATATATATGCAGAATTATAGAAAAATATAATCAGCCCTATGATAGAGAATAGCACCAAGTACAGCAGTTACAGAAGTAATGTTAGAGGGATGGGTGATGGTGGCAGAAATGTTTTTCTGATGCTTGGGTGAGGTAACACCTGAACTGAGTTTTTAATGGGTCAGCCTCAGCCATTAAGCAGGGAGACTGCAGTTCCAGACAGAAAGAATACCATGTGCAAAGACATGGCAACATAAAAAAGTGATGCTTTCAAGAGATTTCAGTAGTTCAGTTTGACTGGAATGCGTAGTTCTAAGAAAGAAGGGGCGAGGTTCTACAGGTATGAAGGGCCACATCCATGAGACCAACGGAGAGCATCTTTGAACTATTTTATGAAGTATGATGACAAAGTCATATTGTATTTTGAAAAATGGCATGAAAGGATGTGAAAAATGTGTTGCAAATGACAGGCTTGGGGCAGGGAGCTATTGCAGGCTCTCGGGGCTGATGATGGAGGTACTCCCTAGGTCAGTAGCAATAGCGATTCAAGGAGAGGGCTCAAAGGACATTTAGGAAGAAGAGTTTGGATTACTTGGTGATGGATTACACATGGAAGGTAAGGAAAAGCATGTCTTTTATTACATGAAAGCTGCACTTTTATTTAGTGAAACCTGTGCTGATTCCCATTGCCTATAGTAATGGTTTTCAACCAGGGGTGATTTGACTCTGCAGGGAATATGGGAATGTCTGGAGACATTTTTGGTTGTCAGAGAGGGGAAATAAGGAGAAGAAGAATGCCACTAAGCCAGAGCACAGGACAGGCCCTCACGACAGAGTCATCTGATTCAACATATCCACCGTGCCAAGGTTGAGAAACTGTTATACAACACTAAGTAGATTTCTTTCCCTGAAATGTAAGGCTCTTCAAAATATTACCCAATTTCCTTTCCAGACTAAATTCCCCTCACCCTTTATGTGTCCTATAGACCAAGAAAAAATGACCTCCTCATGAATTCCAAACATATTTTTCACTTTCCACCTTGCTAATCTTGCTTTTACCATTATTCTCTTATCCAGGAACATTTCCTCTACACATCCCCTTTCCTCCCCACACCGTCAAAATGCTACTTATGCCTCCTCCATGAATGTTTTCCAGTTTGCCCTCTCTCCCTCCTCTCCATCCAGTTACTACCATTCATTACATGGTAACTGGTAAGTGTGTTACTAGTGGACGGACTGGGTCTTATTCTATTCCCTGAAGAAAGACCTTGATCAGCCAAGCACAATGCCTTTAACAAAGTAAGCATTAAATAAATATTTGTTAAATTAAGTATGATTTTCTAAATCAGTTGTCTGAAATCATAAATGTCAAGGTTTCCCTGTTATTTATGTGAACAGGTCAGAGGTGAGAGATTCTCATCTTTAATGCTAAACAAATGTAGTGCCCATAAACTGTAACCAATACGTGGTTCAATCTTTATTGTACTTTCTTAGAAAACTGAATATACTTATCATCATAGTCCATGCAATATCTGAGCTTTGTCCTTATGCTGTTGTTCCAGTCCAGGTTTTGGATTTGCTTGGTAGAGTAGATGTTTAAGATTCCTTGTACATCTTTACACATTGATTTACCTGTCTACCAGGTGTTCTACATTGCCCTCCAACTGCTCATTTTAAGCTATTTAATTCTGCAATGCATGTTTCACTGGTGATATCCTTAGAATATTTTTCTGCCTGGTAAAATAAAACCTGCTCCTTGTCAGCTTAATAGATGCCACTAAACTATCTTGTAGAAACACTGGGAAATGTGAATGGCATGGGTGACCAAGACTTTGTTTCTAGATTTTTACTTTATTGCCTTTTGACTTTTATAAGACTTACTTAAGGACAAGGATTGCATACGGCTTAGTCCTTTGAGGGCCATGCAATCATGACAGACATTTCCTTGGCCCATGCACCAGTTCATTTCTCACCCCCTGTGAGACAGTTTATTTTTTGCAAACCCTGAAAGGTGTGTGAGACTGAAAAGGATCTGTGAATCCCCGTGTTGCTGCACTGAGGGCAGCTTGGCAGTTCTCTCTGTTGCTGCCACGTTTGACCACGGGATGTGTGTAACAGCCTCATCCACAGGACACCAAGAGATCGTCAGCAGGCAAGGTGATTTAGAAACCAAACTACCCTACCAAGCTATAGAGAAATTCCCTTTGTCATAGATAGCGGGTAAAGAAAAAAATAGGCATAGGATACTTTTTTCTGAAGCAGATTATTTGTAAGTCCTCTGCACCAGGATGGCTTTCTGCACCTAGATCAAAAAATTGTGGCCCACCCACCTCTTTCTCCCAAACAGTTCCACTTTCGCGACAATTGGGTTTTAGGGTTGAAGGCCATTTAGTGCTACAGAGAAGGAAGGATGGGCTCTCACTTTATTCTTCTGTCTTAGCCTATAATTAGTGTGAATTAATACACTCAGAAATAGGTAGATGACAGATAATGATAAGTAAGCAGGCAGATAGATCAACAGATAGGTAATAGAAAAACAAAGCCCTAAGAAGCCAATTCTTCCTGAGAAGATTAAAATTTGGATGGAAAAAGCCTTGAATTTTTTTTCTATATTTTCTTTTTCTTTCATTTTGATATAACTGACAAGTCAATTGTGTTAGTTTCAGGTACATAACATCACGATTCAATATTTGTATGTATCGTGAGTGGTCACCGTGATGGGTCTAATGAACACTCAAATTTCTAATGTTTTCCTGAAATAGCTATTCCAGTCAGAATTGTACACTGTTTATGCCCATCCTCCCTCCTCTGGACTGACGTGGGTAAGCACATTTTCTTACTTATGCCTGACCAAATGTGCACACATTTCACTGTAATACGAGACCCTGACGACCACGCATCACATCGCTTCTTCATCTTCCTTTACTTCACATCACCTGGGAAGGACTTGACATGTTTTAAATGTGCAGGAATTGTTATTGACTTCAAGTTTGGCCACCTTGTTGACCAAAACTTGCATGGTCCAAAATGGCTCTCCCAAAGCTCCATAACTCAGAGTTCTCTCTGTGCATTGTTAAGTAGTGGAACCCCAGCATCCAGGTGAAACTCTCAACTACCATGTATCACACAGAGATTTGTCTTTCATTAAATTTGAAAAGAAAAATCAAAATAGTTATTACTTAGAAAGAAAAATGAAGGGAAGTAAAGAAATTCATTAACATTATAATACTGTAGTAACAAACTACTACATTTTACTGTTAAAATAACAGAAAAGTAATCTAGATGAATTCAGTTCATTACATATTTTATCTGTATTTAGATTGTCCAAATGCCTATTGTGATACAATATTGAAATGAAATCCTGTAAACTATAGGTAAAGGGCATTAAACTATAATTTTCATTCCTAACTGAGTACCTCTATAGCATCCTTCCCAAAATATTTGAGTAACGTTCAAGGTCGACATCAGGGTAAGTCTAGCCAATGCAAAGGGAAGTGATTCTTTGTCAATGTATGATAAAATATTCACAAATTTTATAACAATGAGTCTAGTCATGAAACACTTTTCACATCTTCCAAGAACCTCCACACACTGCTCTGAAAACATAGTGAACCCCAAGGTGAACCAGGCAAACACTGCTCTTCCCAGTTTGCAGATACAAATATGGAGGTACAAGATTTTAAAATACTGGTCCAAGTACATCCTTTCAGTAAGGGGCAGAGGGAGGAACAACACTCAGCAATTTCAAAGGTAAACTGTGCCTGCCTCCTATAACCATTTCACCAGAATATGAGGTATGTCCAGAAGATATCCAGCACTTCATACATAGGACAATGACGCCTCAGTCCCCTTCAAAGTAGGCACCTTGGGACCTCACATAGTTCTCCCAATTGCCATCAGCTGCCCCATTCAATTTTCCAGAATTTCATTGATGGTCTGAAATCTCTCAAAAGTGATTTTAATTTGGGGAAAACCCAGAAGTCACCGGGTACCAAATCTGGGCTGTAGGAGGGCTGAGTCACCCGAGTGGTTTGATGTTTTGCCAAAAAACTTTGCACAAGACATGATGTATGAGCAGGCACATTGTCATGATGAAGCTGCCAATCAGCAGTTGCCCACAGTTTCAGCCTTCTGAATCATCCGAATAGTGTCCAAGGAGGAATGTTCAAGCTGAACACAAAATCTGATCCAATAGTGTCCAAGGAGGAATGTTCAAGCTGAACTCCAAGGAGGAATGTTCAAGCTGAACACAAAATGGATCCACATGCAGATCCATTACTCTACTCGCTCAGTCATTTTGAATGTGAAGGCCACACAGTACACATGCTCAGGCAACAGGCATCTACTGCCCCCACTGACTAGTATAGTGAAGTCGCCATTGCACATGCATCACATATGAGCATTATTCCAGCCACTTACCTCGACTGCTAGGTTGCATTGATATCATACGAACTATTCTCATTATATTAACAATGGCTGGACTTTTTCCTGACAGTCCTCATATATATAGCAGAGTGCTGGCACATCATAAACACACAATCTTTCAATCATTCATTTATTTAAAAGTGATTTGCTGAGCATGTGTAGTGAAGGGAGGAATAAAAGTCAGCTGACTGTAAAATCAGAGTTTTATCTTCAAGGTGTAGAGAGTAAATTCAGAATTATGGCAAAGAAAGCTGTGGGACAGGAGCCAGGCTCCTCTTCTGGACTGAGATATTCTTCCTCCTAACTCAGAGATCATAGCTACCTCCACCTACAGAAATTGTCCTTGGCCAAAGGAAATTGTTTTGCCCAAGTTTACATTTCCTCCTAGGAATGGCCTATAACCAATGACTAGTCAATGCACTGGGCTCTTGGCTCAACTTGGCAAGTCTCTGAAGTATAATCCCAGCTCCGGCACCCTCAGTGGGGCCATCTGGAGCTGTAACCACAGTCATGTTGCAGCTCACTTTCTTCAGCTGCCTCATCCCGCTGCCCTGGACTCCATATAGGTTTCATTCCTAAGGGGACTCCCTAATCAACTTCCTGCATCCCAGCCTCTACTCTCAAGTCTGTTTCCCAGGATCCTAAATTATAACAGTGGGCATCAGAATCCTACTGGGCAGAATCTAAAATGGGATTTTCATTTCTGGATACATCCAGAGCCCCATTGAATTTCAGGTGTCAGAGGCCTCTTGGTCACGTTCAGCTCCTCCAATGAAGAGATCAGTAGGTAAAGAAAGCCGTCACTATACTAACAGGGAAGACTGACCCTGATAATCACAAAGAAGGTGGTCTGTTTTTACACACACACACAAATGTTCAAGAAAGAATATGTTTGGTAGCCAGGTAATCCTGGGGCATTTCTCAATCCAGTGGCCAGTTTTCATGGTAAATGAACAAGTACCTCAGCCATGGCTTGAGAAGAGTACAGTGACTATTGGCTGATGGACGAGAGTCTGGTCACCACTCTGAGGAAGCCACCTGGCACAACTGAGTTGTTAACCAAGAGTGAGGGGAGATGTATTGTAGAATACACAGTTAAGAACGGAGATGATGACTATCAGGTGGAGCTTTGAGACCAGCTGTCCTGATTGGGGCTGGAGCTCCTCCAAAATTGCTCTTGAAAGTTTCCCCAGCAAAAGAAACCAACCAGAATGGAGTGAGTCTTCACAAACGGGACAAGCTTACTATATGAAACAAGCAGATTTGAGCGGTGGGAGTGAACTGCACTAGATTCTGTGGTGTGCCCCCCAGTCCTTAACAAAGACCAAGCCATTCATTTCTTCAACTGTGACCCTGTCCAAGAATTGCCCAAGGCCAAAGGGAGCTGTATGACCAAGTTCATGTCTCTTCCCAAAGGATAGACCACATCCATTGATTGATACAAAGGTTTGATTCTCCTGCCTCCATTTGGGAAATCTTTGGAGGAACATCCCAGCTTCAGAGCTCCCTGTGAGTTGGCTGGAGCTACTACTGCAATGATGTCACAGTTTGACTCCTCCCTCTGCCTCTTGTCCAGCTTCCCTTTGCTTTCTCATTTATTACCCGCAACCAAACAACCAAATCAGTGTGTTTCCCAGGGTACCTCACCTTTGGCAACCCAGAACACAACTAAATATCATCTCATGCTTTATACTATCCATCTTTAAATGATCCAAAATGTGTGTTTATCTTCCTCTGGGTTAAAATTTGTCATTCAGTTGACAAAAGCAAGAAATTAGAATCACTGCTTTTTTTCTCTAACGATCCTGACTCCTGGGTCACAATCGCCTTGCCCACCAGAAAACTGATTCCAACACTATTGAGCTTTAATTTAATCTTATGTAGTATCTTTTTTTCTAACAACAAATATTTTATAGGGCTCGTCTGCCTGCTGACTCAGAACCCATGTGGTAGCAGGCCTGACAAAATAGATTGTCATGATCTACTAATCAATAAATCCGTGCACTAAAGGAAATTTACACTACAAGTTCCACTCTGTTCTCCAACATGCATTGCTATAACACTTGGGGGGGAAAGCCAGCTGCTGCAACTGGTGCATAAAAAGGTAATTTCTACCCTGGCTGGCATAGCTCACTGGATTGAGCGCGGGCTGCGAACCAGGCATCGCAGGTTCGATTCCCAGTCAGGGCACATGCCTAGGTTGCAGGCCATGTCCCCCAGCAACCACACATTGATGTTTCTCTCTCTCTCCCTCCCTCTCCCTTCCCTCTCTAAAAATAAATAAATAAAATCTTTAAAAAAAAAAAAAGGTAATTTCTAGGGTTTTGTTTTTTCTTATATAATACTAGTATCACTGAGTGAACCTTAGTCCTAAGGCATTCTAGTCAATCATATCAAAATTTAGCACCACAGAATCAGAGAGACATCAGATTGAATGGGACCTCAAGAGATCATTTCACACAACCTGACCCAAAGCAAGGTTTGCCTGAGTCATTTCAAATACATCATTTTGTAAGGTGTTCTTCCAGGTTTCCATAGAATGTACCCTTCCCAGCACTGCAAAATTGATAGTAAATCATCAATAAACTATCTTAATTGATAGTAAACCCATCTGCATGAAATAGAATGTTTTTCATTCTCCTGTATCACGTAAGAAATGCATTTGGCCAGCACCCTTCAGTCATCTCTCCTGTACTTAAAGAAGACAAAAGACTGTTTCAACTTTTCCTTAATAAGCCTGTTTTGACCTGTCATTAAATCTTCTTGGTTTTTTTTTTTTCAAGCTTTCACCTAAATTTTAAGTCTTCCTGTTACATACAGAGAGGGTAGAGTGAAAATTTGACTAACTGAATAAAAATTAGGGTCTCACCAGTGACATTCAGTCTTATGAACCCCAGACAAAGTTGATGAGTTAGTGGTGAACAGAGCTGACGACTCACTAAAACCCCTGTTCCCAGTCCGATAATGACAGTGGACCCAAACTGGAGGGAAAGAACCTGGGTTCTCAGTGGCGTCTTTGACCAACCAGATCAGCTGCAGCAATAGCCAGAGCCTGTCTCCTGATTTCTTGTCATGTAAGAATAGTAAAGCCTTGCTGCAGTCATGATTCATCAGATGTTCTGATACCTGTGGCCCCGCATAATTCTCACTGATGCCATGGTTATGATGATAAGATATGTATTATGTTACTTCTACAAATGATATGCATTTCAGCATCAGTCTTTCCTTCTTAGTACCAATGTTGTCAGTGGCCCATTACTCTCCGTTTATATCATTTTCATTAATTCAGAATGTTCCTCAAACTCTGTAAGCTGTCTCCCCTCCCTAAAATCACTCTTCTCAGTCCAACTGGAGACAGAAAATGATGAGAGCAGCCATGAGAAGAGAGAAGGCATAAGGTAAATAAAAGAGCCATTGGTTTTAATATTACTGCATGCTACACGTGGGAACTTTGAATGAAATGATGTCATGCTGGCTTTGGGTGGGTGGATGGTGGGTGGAGAGATATGTGAGCAGGGAGAAGAATCCTTAGTCATCTCAGGATCCTGTTGCAATTGGACAGTTTTTTTCTGTCATGTCATTTCCATTTTTTTTTTGCTACATGAAAAGTAAGGAGGCAAATATGCTAAAACCTCACTCAAAATTATTTCCTTAAAGAATTTCTGGCAAAGGCAATTTCTTTTCCAACCAAAAAGGATTAGTTTTCCATACCAAAGTTCTGTTTAATAAGGTTAGTCATTCACTGGGTGGTCCTACAGTTTCAATTCCAGTGACAACTCATAATGAGATTCCGGTTTTCACTCTTGTTGCCATAGGAGGCAGACTTTGCAACAATGTTTTATATGATAATGTTATCAGTAGGCTCAGAATGGCATCCTACTTAACTCCACTGATACCATAAGCACAGCCACAGACAGTTGCTGTGGCATCTTCCTCTGTTAAATGTTTATTTCCTGGGTTTCTAGAAACAAACTTACTTCATAAATGTAACAATACATAGCTAATTTAAAAAAACATGACTTTCCATGCTAATTTTTTTTCAGATATTTGTACATTTTCTAAAGATTTTATCTATTTATTTTTAGAGAGAGGTGAAGGGAGAGAGGGAGAGAAACACTGATGTGAGAGAGAAACATTAATTGCTGCCTCTCTCACACCCCTGCAACCCAGGCATGTGCCCTGACCAGAAATCCCACCAGTGATCTTTTGGCCCTCAGAGAATGCCCAACCCACTGAGCCACACCAGTGAGGGCTGTACAATTTTTTAATTATACACACGTGCAGAGAAAAATGGAGAAAGAGAAATAGAGAACAGGGAATAACTGCACACAGTGTAAAATGCTGGATTATTTTAGTTTTATTGAAGTATTGTCTATCCCTAAGCTTATGAAAGTATCAGCCATTTCCACTGAGTTTTAAGAAATTTTTATAGCGGTTGATATTTGAAGGAACTAGGGTTCAGTAAGAGTCCCTAACCTGTGATGTGGCTTTGCTTAGACAGAGAAGAGCCTTCACTCCATTGGAAAATGAGACAGCCATGGCCTCATTATAAAGGTGTACTGGACAATATTCAATTAATTAAAACATCCTGTTCCTTCAAACCCTGTTTTTAATCAATATATTACTATAAAACCACACTAACAGGCCACCATATAATAGAAATATTGTTAATATTTTGAAGTTTATCTATCATGCTTCTCATCATTCAATAGCAATGTTTAAGATCAGTGATAAGTAGGTTTCATTCACCTGCCTTCTTTGGCTATTAAGTGGTCAGTTCAATTCTCTCCTTTAAAAAGGAATTCATTTTCTTATTGAAAACTATAGTAGATCCAAGTTTCCTTAAGAGCCTTTTGTAAAAAAATCATAATTAGTGAACAAAAGATGCCAAACTCCATCAAGATTTGTTTGTGATTTGCTACAATCAGCCCAGTGTAGGCACAAGTTTGTTCCTTGCCCAATTCTATCTAAAGACTACATAATGAAAAACCCTTTGACAAGTTGATTAATAATACTGAGCTGTTAAAGTTCAGCTGAGTGAGCAATTAAACATTCCAAACAGCAATGAACCTTCAGAAGGTAATTTATGATAATTTTATGCACAAGAGCTCAGTGGCTTTTTAATTTGATAGAATGTTAGTAGCATGAATTTCTAACAAGGGAGTGTCAGGGCTCCATACATCACTGAGATTACTTAAACATTTCCAACGTGGTTGATGAATGAAGTTTCTTGAGATGTGGGGAGATACAGAAGGTGTTGGAAGGTTGCGATTATTCATCATATCAATTATTGAGAGTGGATGCACTGACATCGTACTCCCTGATCACATTTTATGTCCACAGTAAAGATAAGTCAAGCTTGAAATAACAGACCTACCCAACTACAATATCTGCAGGTAATTCCACTCCCTCTGCTTCCCTCCCCTTCTTCTTTGCCTCTTCCTTCAGACTCATTGCCCCTCTTCTATTCCTACCCAGATTTTGAAATACCCACCCCCTTACTTAAAAAATCATGGTGCAATAACTAAGAATAAGGGCAAGAAGAGAAAAACAAGGGAAGAAGAGACAGAGTAAGAATGGGCACGATGCTAAAATCATTGCCTCCACAGAGTGGGAAAAAGAACTGATGGAATAACTTAGTTCCCACTTTTGCACCAATACACATGCCCACACCCTCCCCACATGGAAATCCCCTCTGCCGCAGCCCAGCGGGGGCCATCCAGCCTCCCCTCCGGCACCTCTGCTATTCAATCAGCACCCCGCATCTCTGCCAGCCTTTTTGTTTTCAGATCATTAAAAAAATAACATGGTCTGCTCTGAGTAAAAGTAATTTTTTTTTCTTACTTTAATTTCTACAGTCGTAATTTTGAATTTTAAAACCAGAAGACACCCTGGAGATCACTTAGCCTTGAGTTCTCTCAGGCTGTAGGATGTAGTCGGTTGAGGAGATTAGTTGACCCACACACATTTATTTTTATTTAAATGAATTACCCACCTTGACAAGCTGGGCTGTTTTACACAAAATCTGGATTTCTAGCTGGAAATACTGAAAAATTAGAAGCTCTATAAACATGTTCCCTCTGTTTCCGAAGAGCAATATGTTTTAGCTGGAGCTTAGTAGCAGCTGCCCATTTAGAAGAAAACACGCTCTGTCCCGTTCCTCACACGCCCCACCGTCCCCTACGGTCTTACACTCGGGCACACTTCCTCACGCGTGCTACCAGCAAAGACTGTGTAGAAATCTGAGCTTGTGATTCCCAACTGAGACTTAGATCAACCTCTTTCTTTTACAGTCGAGGAAACAAAGTAAATAGTAATACATGACCCTACCCAAGGTCACCAGCTCATTAATGGCAAAGCCAAGATCTTTTAACCCCCAATCCAGTGCTCATTTTATTATGCTGCAGTTTCCACTCATCATTTTTCTCATCACATCTATGTGTTTTCTTTTAGGGTAGAGAAAAAATACATTAACCTGATTATAACACAAGCTAAGCCTCTACATCAATTTTTATTTACTGAATTAAGAACAGTATTAAGCAGGATAAATTCAACTACTAAGCAATTAAATATATTTTAACATGGGGGTGTTTTACTGTCTACTTCTATCTTTGATACCAATTCCTGCTTTAAAATCAAAGTAGTAATTTATTAGGGATTATATCACTAGTGTAATAAGTACGGACTGCCTTTATCCTACTTCTGTTTTCTTCTGTATATGTTTGACAGCTACACAGCAAATACTAAATGCTAACCCAAAGTCAGTTATGTTTCTCTGCTACAGACACAGAGATTGAGTGCAAGATCACCCTGACTACTTCTAATGCTTTTATTTCAGCAAACGGGTTGGAAAACAAAACCAAACAAATAAACACAAGCTCAACTAGCTATCATCTCTGCAGATGTCATTTCTTGGTAACGTGCTATTATCATTCATGTCAGGTAAACGCTCTTGCAGATGAAGTCAGAATTATTCAGGCAAGTTTCTGCAGGCCACCCTGTAAAGCTGTTCTCTTCACGTGGGAAACTTTCACAAAGACTACTTGTTTACAGAGTCCGTGTGCCTCACGATCCTCTTTTGTGTTTCTCCCTCCCTGGTACTGAGCATATGTTTTTAATGTTAACACTCCCTCATCTATAGAGACCATCTGCTTATTAAAAAAAAAAAGTGTTCCCCTCCCTTCTAAGACAGCTTTTTTGCATGGTGAATCCTCTCTGCCAATTTCACAGATTCGGGGGAAAGAGAAAAGGCTGTATTCTTCAGTTCCAGACAAGTGGGTTCCAGGACTTCAGTGACCTTTGTAGAAGTAGAAGGTGCTCATGTGAACTCAGAGGAAGAGAGGTGTCACATACCTAAGGGCCAGAAGCTGGGCTTCTTCAGCCTGATAGCTAGTGGATAATAAACCTTGAAGGTCCCCTCTCCCCTATATTACCACTGCCTGACTAACCCTATGGATTTAGATGCTTTACTCTCCATTTCTGCATCTGTGCCCAACCTCAGGAATATAGATATTATGAGAATAAAATGAAGGTTTCCTAAAAACAATACACTGAACCCTGAAAGTCAAGTAGGAAGTGGTCACGCAGCTCACAGTTCAGGCAGAAGGAACTCCAAGAGGCATCGTGTAAGAGCATCTGGTCTACCGTAGAAAAAGTGTCTCTGCATCTTTAAAGCTTAGAGCCTATATAAAGGGAAAGCAAGAAATAAATGAGAACTCAAGGTAAAAAAAGCATTGAGCATGAAAATCCTCACAGTTATTTCATACTGATTTGGCTTGAAAATCCTGAAACAGAATTTCCATGCCTCTAGTTTAAAGGGGGTCAATCTCAATTCAAAAAATAAGAAAGGGCAAGAATAGTTATTGCAGTCACCTTGATTTGGAGACTCAAAGAGGAGAATGTCATTGAATCAAACTACTTTTGGGGTAGTGCATCCAAGAGCTCAGGAGTCCTGAAAAAAACCTCAGCTGTCATCAGCCTCCAGGAAGCTTCTCCACCTTAACCACAGCCGCTGCCCACAGCCTCACTGAGCATGGCCTGAGAGAAGATGGGCTGGCGGCAAAAGTTTCACAGTGTGGTATTGTGGGTTTTCCCCCAGCAAAGTGGTGCCCACTGGTATTTGAAAGAAACTGCATAACTCAATTGGGAGTTAATGGGGAGCAGACAGTGGTGAAGAGAATGGGAGGGCAAGAGAGAGCAAGGCACATCTCCTTGGACTGAAGTACCTACCAGCTCCCACTCTGGAAGGAGAGAAGTGACCAGAAATTGACAGGAAAAGCCAGCTGTGTTCTCCTCTCTGCCTTGAGGACAGTATGACACTGGGGGAGGGACTAGAGAAGTGTTGATAATTAAGGTGCCTGGATGCTCTATTGCCCAAACTGATATATTTTTAAGTCAAAAGAAACACAATAATTGTGGGACAATAGCCACAAATCGGGCTGTCCTGGGAATAGAAGGACTAACGATCATGCTACTTACAAGACACCTGGATTTAAAAGGCTTAGTCCCCTGATTTCTCTTCACTAGTCTCTATGCTTTCCCCTCTTTCCCCCCCTAGCTGTCCCTGCATTAATGGTTAGCATCACCACCTCCAGTTGACTAAAACTGGAAATGTGATTTCTACATGTTTTCCCCGTGATGTTACTCCCTTGTTTTAACAGCCTTTAGCTTTGGATGCATGTCCATGGCATCTAAAAGAAAACCCACATTCCTTACTACAGCCTACAAGCACTTGCATGATCTGGTCCCTTGCCTATCTCTTGAAACTCATCTGATATCATTTTCCCCACCCCTTTGCCCTTCTTTTGGTTTGTAGAGCAGTTAAGAACTTTTCTGCCTTGCGGCCTTTCCATAGCTATTTCCTACACCCACTATGTATTTCTAGTTCTTTATATGCCTGGCTTCTCCTCCTTCATGTGAACCCAAGCATCTTCTCCTAGAACAAGTTTTCCTTGACCCCCATCTAAAGAGGGTCTCCTACACACACACACACACACACACACACACACACACACACACCAGAGTGGTCTGTTTTAGATTGTCCTGTTTGTCAAGTTAGCTCATTTGCATAAAAACAGACACATAGACAAATGGGATAGAAGATCCCAGAAATAAGCACTGTATACATATCAGGTAATATTTCACAAGGGAAGCAACAATACTCAATGGGGAAAAGACAGTCATTTCAAGAAATGGTGCTGGGAAAACTGGATAGCCCCATGCAAAAGAATGAAATTGAACCCCTACTCTATAGCACTCACAAAATATAACTCAAAATGGATTAAAGCCTTAAGTATAAGACCAGAAATCATAAAACTCCTATAAGAAAACATAGGGGAAAATCTCCTTGACATTGGTCTTGGTAACAACTTTTTTTACTATGACATTGAAAGCACAAGCAACAAAATAAAAAATCTATCAAGTGGGCCTACCTCAAACTCAAAAGTCTCTGCAGAGCAAAGAAACAACCAACAAAATGGAAAGGTAACCTAAAAATTGTGAGAAATATTTGCAAATATTTATCTGACAAAGTATTATAATAATATATAAGAAACACCTACAACTCAATAGCAAAAAAATAATAATAATTGATTTAAAAATGAGCAAAAGACCTAAACAGACATTTTTCCCCAGGATGACACATAAATGACCAACAGGCCTATGAAAAGGAGCTCAACCCCACTTGCCGTCAGTAAAATGCAGATCAAAACACAGTGACAGAGCATCTCACATCTGGTGAAGCGGCTGCTGCCGAAAAGACACGCAATCACAAGCACTCGTGAAGAGGTGTGCACTGCCGGTAAGAGCGTAAACTGGTAAAACCACCGTGGAAAACGGTACGTACATTCCTCAGAAAAGTGTAAATAGAACTACCACACAGTATTGCTTACAATAGCCAAGACATGAAAACACTCTAAGTGTCTATTGACAGATGAATGGACAACGAAGATGTGGAATATATCTATATTATATTTAAAATATATGGCATAGATAAAATAAAATATTATTTGGCCATAAAAAACAAATCCTGCCATTTGTGACAACATAAATGGACCATGAGGGCTTTATGTGTAGTTAAATAAATCAGACAGAGAAAGGCAAATACTTTATGATATCACTAATAAGCAGAATCTTAGAAAAAAACAACTCATACAGAGAGCAGATTGGTGATTGCCAGGGACTTGGGGGAATGAGAACTGGAAGACGGTAGTCAAGAAATACAAACTTCCAATGAGAAGATGAGTAAGTTCTGGGGAACTAACTTACAGCATGATGACTGTAGTTAACAACACTGCATTGTATACTTGAAAGGCACGAAGAGGGTAGATCTTCAGTGTGCTCACCATACACCTGAACACACACACGGCAACTATGTGAGGTAATGAAAGTTTTAACAAAACTTAGTGAGGTAATCATTTCAAAATATAAATATATGTCCAATCATCACATTGTACACCTTAATCTTACACAACGTTATATGTCAATTGTATCTCGGTAAAGCTGGAAAAATGTCGTAAGAATTTTTTTAAGTTAGCTTACTTGCATATTCTCTGTCTCTCCCCCTGCTAAGCGGAAAACAACACTATTTTGTCCTCATCAAACTGCCAGGGATCTAGCCGAGAACCCAGCTCTTGGTGGACACATTAACTCCTTATCTGAATGAATCTTGAATCTTTGAATAATGTCTAAAGCCCTTTTCCATCATTAGGACCTATCCCCATAATCAAGACAAAGAGGAGAAAAGGGGGAAAGAATGATCCTCCATCCTGACATACCAGGAAATAAAACAAAACCAAACTTCCAGGACAAAGTCACTACTAGCTTTTCCCTTGTGTATGATTTAAGATTTCCAATCCTTTGCTGGAGAAATCACCTTCTAAAGGACTGTGGGAGCCTGGATGGGGTCCATTTAAGGATTCCCCCTTCTAACTCCCAGAATTTCTCCCCTGCTGTCTCTAGTGTTACAGAGAAATCAGCTTTATATTCTTCGAAAATGGCTAAGAACCAAAACTGGGCTTGCTGGTAAATTTATCATAGCTCCAGGCTAAACATCTTTAGTTATCTGACAATCAATATGCACGAATGTAATTATTTGTTTTCTAGGAGTTAGAGGAACAAGATCATTCTAAATTCCTGTGCTATTAGTACGTGGTAATGAAAGTGAAATATTAATGACTTAGTCAAGTGTATTAAGAATTTGAAGTGCTGTGCAAACTGAAAACTTGCATCTTAGAGGGGAAAAAGCTCAAGTGCACAGATGGCTTGGTGACAGCCATTTCATTTAGGGCAGTCTCAGCAGAGAGGTTTGATAGCCTTCAGGAAAGGTCATCAACTATGCAAGGGGAAGGTGCCATACCCGATTGTCTGGAAGGGTCACACCCAAACGCATCACAAGGATGGAGCTGAAATGTGCTCCTTGGTGTCTCAAGTGTGTGCGGCCTGGAATGAGATACTAGGGCATCTTCGGTGGTCAGTGAGTTGCAGTGGCAAAGGCTGCTGATTCGTCGCCCTTCCCCTCACTGAGCTGTCATTTCTGTTACTGGCCTTAGAGTAAAGATCTTCATAGACCTTAAAACGTGATGAAATGGAAAGAGCCCCAGACTAGGAATCAGCAGAACTGAACGTGGGCAGCCCGACTCTGGAGGAGCTGAGTGGCCCTGAGCAAGCAGGATCGTTCTTTTGTGTTAAGGTTTCCTTATCTCTAATCTTCAGGTGATAAAACCTTCTTCCCCCTTGCATTGCTGAAAATATTTGAGGAAATAACATTTTATAATAAATAGTCTTATGCAAAAGGCTGAAAATAAAATCGTTTTGAGGATGGGTTTACTTTATCAACTCTGTTACATTTCTGTGTTTAGGTTATTCATGCTTATATACCAGGCACATCATTCAAGAATAGTTTCTTCTTGTAGTAAATATTGATTCAAGTATTGTCATTCTTGTATTACTACAGATTTAGATGATCTATATACCAGATACATATATACCTGTTCCATCATTTCAGAGTGCTATCCTTAGTGTATTCTGCCTGATAATTTCACAATTAAGAGTACTAAGATAAAATGATAGGAAATATCTATCTCTAGATCTGTGAATAGATATATGTATATAGAGATCAATAAATATATGTATATAGATATCTATCTACGGGTAGATATCATATCTACGGGTAGATAGATATCGTCATCTGTCATTTTACATCCCTAAAAGAAAACCGAAAAAGAAAGTCAAAATTGGATGCACATTTTCCCCAGTCTGATGCCATCATGAAATATCCACTAGCCACAGTTTCACCCTCCTTCAAGAATCTGGAATACTGGTTTGCCCTAGGGCCAATGTAAAGAATCAGCCCGAGTCATGTGACAGTAAGTATGGTGATTGCAGGGCAGAGGAGGGAGTGAAGGTGGAAGCTGGTATATGAGGGATAAATGGTAATGGGAATAAAAACACTAAAAGTAATGTAAAAAAGGAAAAGAAAGGCAATAATAACTAGAGAAATAATTTCTACTTCTTCATTAGGGAGAATGCATAACTTTCTTTACTTAGTTTATTATGATCTGACCAACTCTGTGAAGACAGCCTTAGAGTCAGGGAGTGTCACCCAAACAGGAGATTCCCAAAGAGCCTACCAAGAAGCTGAACTTCTGTCATTCTCCAATGGAAGGGACTCTTGTGGCTCAGAGAGTAAAGAGTGATGTGACGAAAGGGCTGACAGAATTTTCTCATTAGCCCACACCTCTCTCCTGCTACCAATAAAGCATAGAAAACAGTACCACCAGGCACTGAGCGAGCTGAATATGTAAAAATTCTGTAAATTTAACAGCAATTATTTTATTTACTAATACTTAGTCTCCTTCTCTTTGCTAAATTCTGCATCGAACTTTGGATATATAATTTAGATATTTCTGGAATTTCTCATTGGTGTTTTCCTCTGGCTCTGTCTTAATGTTTTCACCTCATAACTACTCTGAGTTTGTATATTTATCCACCCAACAGACATTTACTGAGAGCCCTATGTGCCTAGCATTGGTTCTGGACTCTGAGAAGAATATATATGAACACAAAATCCCCACTTTCAAGGACCCTATAATTGAGTCAGAGTTAACATCTTTCAAGATCTTTAATGAAGTGAATGTCATCATACACAAATAAAATTATTACTCCGGTAATCAGGATAGAATAGGCTATGCTTCTGTAACAAATAAGCCTCCAAATATCAATGGTTTGACACAGTGAAGGCATGCTTCTCATTCATGTCACAACCTGGTGCAGGTTGCATGGTTATCCTGTGCTGGTCTGTCCAAATGGAGGCTCAGAGCACAGGCTGTGTCCAAGTTAAAACTTTGAAATCTTGAAGTTTGAATGTTTAGCCATAGAGATTTAACATACCTCTTAGTCTCTCTTGCCTCCAGTCCAGAATGACACATTACTTCTGCTCATCTCTTATTAATGAGAATTAGTCACACAACCCCACCCAAATGCATGGAAGCTGGGAAGTATTGAGGAGCACATGAATTTTTGGTGAATACCAATATTCACTGGACATTATTCTAAGAGAAATATAAGCAAGCCCTATATTGTCCTATTATTAAATATATGTAGAATATTGATGTCCACATATAAGATAATTCCTAGCACAATGTCTCCCACATAGCAGTCATTCCATAAATTCTCGAGGAATATAGCATAGAATAAATGATGTCAGTGGCACTAACAGTTTGCAGAGACACCAAAGATATACATAAGTGTAAAGTTACTTTTATGGGGGATAAATGGTGACAGAGGATGCTGAGTACACAATGCAATGTGCAGATGATGCATTGCAGAACTATGTACTTAAAACTTACGTAATTTTATTGACCAATGTAACTCCAGTAAGTTCAATTAAAAATACAGGGAAACAAACACAATGCTCTTTTATATTGCCCTTAACTGACAAGTAAGTTGTACAGATGATAGGCACTTAAAAGATGGGAGCAACCACTTTGAACTTGCTTGAGAAATAAAAAAGTTGCTGCCCTGGCTGGTGTGCCTCAGTGGATTGAGCACAGGACTTCAAACCAAAGGGTCGCCGGTTCGATTCCAAGTCAGGGCGCATGCCAGGGTTGTGGGCCAGGTCCCCAGTAGGGGGGCACGTGAGAGGCAACCACACATTGATATTTCTCTCCCTCTCTTTCTCCCTCCCTTCCCCTCTCTAAAAATAAATAAATAAACTCTTTAAAATAATTTTTTAAAAATCTGTTTTAAAAAATACCACTTTGTTTTATTTTGTTTTAAGGGTTTTAAGGGGGTGGGATTTGGTCAAAGAAATGAGAAAGATTTGGACAGGAGTAAAAATGTCATACCTGATTGATTTGTATCAAAGATATACAAACAGGCAAATGTAAAGTGTGTTTGAGAATCAGTAGGTCAAACAATTTGGAAGGATAAGAAAATCAATATACGGAAGTTACTGTGAGAGAAGGTTGGAGAAGAAGGTTCAGAAATTGAAGCCTACATGATTATCTGCTTCATGCACATAAAAAGTTTTGAACAAAAGACTAGCAACCCAGAGGTCACAGTAGAAAAGTTTGGCTCCTGCTGCTCTTCTCAATCCCATTCTAGATAAAATTCTCAGGCCAAACCTGCCTAAAAATACAGCAGGAGAATAAGTACAAAACAGTATAAGTCCAGCACTATGCCAATGTAAAATAACTGCCCTAAACAAATAACTCTGAGATGTGAAATCAAGTCAGAGCTAAGTTGGGTGCATTAGCTAAACAGGATACATTATATAATTACTTAGGAAAACAATTTAACATATTTATAGTTATAATCATATTGAAAACATTTTTGGAGAGTGAGTAGGTATAGAAAAATAGGTAGAGAAAATACAAGTGTTTTCATGGTTCTCTTTAGAAAGCTTGTTTTTAAAAATTAAATTTACAAAAAGAAAAAAACGAGCCAAGGAAGTGGTAATTCAATTCACAAGGCATATTCAGTAACTATTTTCTTTAAATGTTTTTTTTTCCTGATACATTTCAATATGGCTCTATGTTTAAATATTTCAAATCAAAATTCTAAAAGTAGTTTGTGAAGCACTTGGTTATAAAGTTTTTCCTTGGCAACATCATTCAGCTCATCTGTAATTAACAGCAAAGTAGGTCAGTGCTATGTTGCAGGTGGAGGGGTTAGCTCAGACATTCGCACTTAAGCCACAGAATAGTGAATCTTGTGAAACTATATATTTTACCCAAGATAAAAGGAATCACGAACAAGTATTTTCAGTAGAAGAATATTGCAAAATGTATTTTAATAACAAGAAAGATACAACTGGACTGGATCCATTAAGCCAATACCTTGTTCATAATCTAGAGCAGTGGTTTTCAAACTTTGGGGTGCCATGACTGCCTTGTGAAAAAAGGAATGGTGTAGAATAGAGCACTGCCAAGCATACCTCAAGTAGTAAAGACAGATACTTCAGAAAATGTTTTAGTTATGGATAGGTGAGTATATATTGGGGTGCAATACAAACTTATTTCTTACGTAGATCAGGGTCAGAAAGTTCAAAAATCACTGACCTATAGGCATTGTTAAAAAATGCATAGTTTGAATCATGTAAAATTGAGAAAAAAGATTGTTGGTGTTGATTGTGATTATAGCAGAGAATTACATCCAAAAAAACACATGTTTTAAAGATGCTGAGGCAAACTTGAGAGAACCTGAGTATTTTCCAACCATTTTCACAGACAATTTCTCTCTTAATTATGGAAGGTCTAGCCCTTCTTAACAGAAAAAATACTAAGTTGGGATTAGGTGGTTCTGCTTTATCTATTATCCTTTCTCCCTGTACTCCTAGCAGAAGACTGGCCCCTTTCTATTTCTTCCTGTCCTGAGCACCGCTGAACTCAAGCTCTCTTTGGTGACCCGTATGCTCACTCGACTCCATCCTGTCTATGAACCCTTTCCAACTGATTTGTGCCAATCTCTATATGGATCCTGGGTCATGTCACCTTTCTTTCATGTTTGGCTAATGGCGATTGGAAAGGTGGATTCAGTCGAGATCTCCTATGGAGCAACAGGAAATTATTTAGCTGCCTCCTCTTTTCCTCTGTCATTTGCAATTTCACGCAAGCAGGTGGTTTTGCTCATCGATAACAATCTCTTTTGGGTCCTTAGGTGAGCCGCCCTGTACTCAGCTCTCCTCGCAGATCACCCCCCCCTTCGCCGTAACCTGCCCACGTCACAGCACCAGGCTCTCCTGCATCACCACTGTTTTATCGTCCACTGATGTCTGGTCTAAATTCATTTTTTTAACGTCTGCTCCCTCTCAGTCCTCAGAGATGCTCTTGGGCAAATCCTTCATTTCCTCCTGCTTCACTTGACCTTTCCCCTTGGCATCCATGCTTGATTTTTATTCTTTAATTCAATTTGAACATTAAGGTCCTGCAGCTATTCCCTGAGTAACAGTTTCTCCGGATTTCAGTATATACTACATAGTTTTTCTTCTTGACATTATTCTCTACTGACTTCTTTGCTTCCAAAAACTGGTGACCTAGTTAAAGGAGGCCATTTGTGAAGACTGTTTGCTCCACCTCTTGAAACACTAGTAGTTTCTCTACAGTTATTTCACTTTGTACCAAGTAATGGATGAGGGAGCCACTGGGTAATAAACACGTGTTCTCTCATTATGATAAACTGTAAGATAATTTACTTTGATTTGACAAATTTTGAAGTTCTTACTTTCTTCCTTACATAAGACAAACAATGAAAATGATGCTGAAGATCTGCTCTGCCTTTCCTTCCTGCACACAGTGAAGCATCACCAAGTTTCCTATTGCTCAAATATGCTGTGTAACACTGCAATGGCCTGTCTGAAAAGGGTGGGGCCAGTGACACCAGCACAGAATTACCACTCGCTTTGCAAAGGCAACGCAAAGCAGATATTCCTGAACTGCTGACTTTGACTTCCACTTTCCTCCTTTTTCAGAATTAACCCTATTTCCCCTTCGTCTGTGTACTTGTTCCTCAAACACAATACTAGCATGCAACTAAGATCACTCTTGACAGGGCAGAAGATAAAGCCGATAGCCTAATTTGTACTAACGTGTTAATGACTTACTGTGTTATGTGTTACATGTCCCAAGAGAACTTGCTGGAAGAAGGTAATATTTAATTCAAATATATCACCTCCATTGTGAAGTTTAGGCTTCCTGCCATGTGTTTCAGCAGAGAAATTGGAAGCAGAGGTTACTGACAAATTGTACAATGGAGGTGGCTGATTTTTGCATCTTCACAGAGGTCTGACCCAGAGCCCAGTTTGGAAAAGGACTCCTTTCACATTGTCTCCACAGAGACGTTTATCTTCTTGGGAGTTCACATCTCCTGTTAGACAAATAGAGCCCATTTCTCATTGCTCATTACCTCCCTGAAAAATAAAAACAGACCGCAGGGACACTCACCATATGCCTTGGGTATTTGGGAATGTGGACAATAATCAACCACAGAGAACTGAGTAACACAGTCTCCCATTACGAACTCTGCCACATTCTGATAATAAATAAATTTCAGAAGATATACTGACATGCAAAGGATGTTAGTTCCAGGTAGAATACAATAAAGATTTATAGGGTTTTTGTGAAATCCTGGCCCCTTGCAAATTTGAAGAGCTGAATTTACATGCCCTTTAGCCTAAGAGATAATGGCACCTGGAGGGTCTCAGGGACTAACACTTTTAAATTCCGGTCGGCCCCCAGGTGCTAGCTGCACCACCCTGCCTTCCCCTTTCAATAGAAAGCTACAAGTTTCCAGAATCCACAGGAGTCCAGTTGGCTTCTTTACAGTACAAGAGTGTAGAGGAGAGGTAATCAATATGCCCTAGCCTGTCCTGCTAGATTTATTTTAAAGATTACTTTGAGTTATAGTAAGGTCTTTGTGAAATAGATCATCTTTACAGAGTGAAGCAGATCCATGGAGGTGTCCTGGATGGGTCTTCAGGGAACCCGAACAAAATGTCAAGAAGCCCTGGAAATCTCTGTTGTTATTTTCTGAGGAATAGGAGGTCAATAGTAGTGATTGGTAGAGCCCGGTTGATGAACAGGTTCATAACACGGGAGGATGCCTCCAGCTGTGATTGGCAGAGGAGCCAGGTTGCAGCTTAGAGGCAAGAATTAAAGTTTCCTAAGCAACAAGAACTAAGCCCAAACACTGGGTAATCCAGAAATAGCCTTGTCAGAGGAGCCGTGCTGGAGAGAATTACAGAAATCAATTTTGGTTGCAAGCGAAGTCTTTTTTAAAATTTCACCTTCCTAGATACTAACAACTGTGAGAAATTCTTCAGTTCAAGAAAACTGGAGGCAAAGGCTTTGGGATACTGTTGTGTGATTGGCATGGTTGAGTTCCAGGACAGAATTGCATCTTTGTAACAAGGTTGGGGAAGTCCTCACATACTGCTAACTGTAGTAGTTGTAGTTTTTATCATGCCAAATATTTCTTGTAGGTGAAATATTGTGAAAGGCTTTATAAATTAAAGAACTTACAGTTTCTAACAGTTTACTTCCACATTAATTCATTTTCTCAGTAGTGTCCCTTTCTTTTTCAAGTCAATCGGAATTTGTGGTAGAGACAGTAAACCCTGTGACAACTGAAAAACCTAAGTAACAGAAGACAAGTGCAATAAGGCCGTTTTTGGCGGCGAGGAGAGGTGCAGACAGAGGTTAGTGTTTCAGTTGTCCCATGAATCTGACCATAACACACACACACACACACACACACACACACACACACACACACAGGTGCTGTGACTAATGTAGCTCCTCATACGCTCTGGATCCTGAGGGAAGCTACATGGCCCTGCTGCTGTCACTCACTGTATCTCCTTGCCATCTTCCAAAACTTAGGCGTATTGCTCAGTTTGCAAACCCTTCATTTGATCCCGCCATTCCTTCTGAGTATGGGGACTGAGTATGGGGATCGAGTCATAAATTTATGACTCGATCTGCCTTGATTTCTCCATCTTCATCTTCAGTGTAACCAATTAACCCCACTGCAGCCTGGCCTTTACCTCCACATTACAGAAATCAAATTTCTCCAACCTCACCAGTGGCTCCTTCTATACTTTACCCTTTCCAATTGTATATGACATTTAGAGTTTTGATCATCTGCCTCCCTTTTAAGAACTGGTTCTCAACTAACATCTATGAATCGCTCCTTCACTCTCTCTAGTTTAAAAATCTTCTGGAGGGCTCCCTACCCCCAGCTCCCAGCTGTCACTCAAGTCTATTTTAACCTTTGGCCCTATGCTCAGCTGCCTTCTGCTTTCTCTGCTTTGCAGAGCTCTTGAGGCCTCAGCCAACATCTTTATCCTCCAAATACTGTATACTAAGCAACATACCGCACACATCTCTGCTCAGTGAGTCTTCGGATACCGCTGCTTTGTTCGTGTTGTTTTCCATGTTAAGACTGAACAAGATGTCTTTAGGATTCCCCCTTCCTAAACACACTGCTCTCCTTCTTTCCTTAACTACACATTATCATTCTCTGGTCTCTTAAATACTCTCCTGTTTTGCCATTAATACAAATTCTTTAATTCTCTAAGACCCAGCCTCCGCACTTGAACTCTTCCATGAAACAAGTCTCAAACAATCCTAGTCCAACAATAATATTGACTGAAGTTTTCCCACGAATTTTCTACATCCCACAATCTAGAAGTTACCTTTCACCTCCTTTTATTATCTAGTATATCCAGATCATCAGTCCCAGAAGATAACCCACTACATGATGCTATTCATATGAACTTCTCAAAAAGACTAAGCTGTAGACACAGGGAATGGAGTGGTGGCAGCCGAGGGACAGGGAGTTGTGACTGTAAAGGGCTAGCAAGGGGGACTGAGGGGGTGATGGAACTTTTCTACATCCTGATCATGGTGGTGGTTGCAGAAATCTACGTACATGTTAAAATTTGTAGAACTTCCCATCACCAAAGTCAATTTTACTGTATGATCATTTGACAGGTAAAAAATTTAAAAACACTTGGTGACATGAATAATGATTCTCTTTTTCATTTTGAGAACTTGAGAATAGAAACTCTGGAGGAAAGAATAGAGAGAGTCTGTGTATAAAGCTTTTAAAAATCAGATTTATCTTCTGGGTTATGCATGCCTCCATCATAAAGTCATGGGCATATGTTCATTGGCCATAAATATGAAGAGGAAGCATGAAGTAAATTAGGGTTTTACAGTAAGTGCCACTCAGCCAAAGTAGCAAATAGTCAAAGCTAGGCCTCCAAAAATATCTTTTCACGGATTGTAGCTATGAGTGGATGTGACAGGGAAAAAACTGAGGGCTCAGACATCGGCACAAAGTACCAAGTCTGAGGGTGACAGGAGTTAGGAGGCATCTAGGTAACAATTCCTTCTCTCAACCCTGGGTCATTTATAACCAGTAAAAACTCCAACTTCCTCTAGATTCCATTCTCTGTACCTTTGTTTCCTATCTTGATGGAAACAATTCACATTTTTTTCACAGCCAAAGAACAAACACAAAGATGAGTTGCTTCACAATGTATGCAGCTGACTTCATATACTTCTGATAACATTACTGTGTTTTGGAGTTAAAAAGTTATCGCCTTCTACAATTTGGGATCTGGTGGAGAGTAAAAGGGAATAAATCATCTATGACTCCCTTTTCATGCTGTATTCATGGCCAAGTACCTGACTCCAGGTGACCCTCACCAGAAACTCATTCCTTGGAAGGCTTTTCCTAGTCTCTTATAATCTTCATCAATCAAAAGTTATCATTACAGGGATTCTTTGCAAGAAGCTAGAACTTCCACAACTTTTTCTTAAGCGGAACTCTTTGGATTCAAGGCACAATCAATATATTGTCAAGCTAGAGGCAGTCCCCTTTGATAAGGTTACCTACAACAATTTCTTTTATTGCCATTCACAGCTGGAGACTTTCTTGTTAAAATGTACCAGCGCCATAATAGCCTTGGTTTTCTCAGTGTGCCCGATGATTTCTTCGGAGGCCCTGAAGCTCGTCTCCTTTAGGAAGATTAGATCAAGCATAAGAGTTTGTATAACATCTACTGCGATGACTGCAGGCTCTCTGCGAGACATCTCAGATGTTGAGCGATGAACACTTGCCCCTCCCGAAGTATCTCATGCAAGCATGCTATGCAAGGTTCAAATGCTTCCTTTCTGGGAAGAAAAGCGGCACTTGAACATAATCTCTTTTATAGACACTGGAGAGACACTGGACTCAATAAGTGAAAGTTCTAAAAGTTGTAGAATGCTGTGTCCCAGGGCTTTGGGGTGGACTCCCATGATTTCGAGGAGCTGAAGGGGGCCAATCATGTCAACACTACCTCTCCCCTCTATCTCAGTCACTGTTGTCACATTCATCTGGGCACTATCTCAAAACCATCTTCTTAAAGAACTCTGTGTCAGTTGAAGTTTTCCTGAACTGCCTCAGGCATACCCTTTAGGGAATTTAAAAGGCTCTGTTACCACTGGCAGGCTATATAATCCTTTTAAAAAGTTGTTTTTGGAAATATAGAGCAAAAAAGCTGAGCCGGAGAGCAAAGGCTAGAATTCTGATTAGTGCCTGACCACTCATAGTAAAAGAGACCCTGAGTTGTCAAGTGCACCTCCCCGGTCCAGCTGTTGGAGAAAGAGCACACAGTCTTAGAAGAGAAACATGTCAGGTAGCTAAGACTAGGGGGAACTTGGTGCTGAACATCTCAGGGGCAATCTGTAGCCAGTGAAGGATGGCCCTCACTCTTCCTCACCCTTCAGAGGGCAAATCCTGAGTCATATTTTATAGCCTCAGAATTCCCCAGCAAGACTGAGTCCCAGTTTCTCACAGTGGAACCCTACTCATTAATATGCTCTTTGTTGACTTCCCCTTTTTCATCTCTCTCCCTCTCTCTCTCTCTCTCTTTCTCTCTCATGACAAAGTTTTCTTTCTAGGTAACCTTAAAAAAAAACCTCCTTATACCCAGTCTTCCTCAGAGAATCTGCTTTTAAGGGAACCAAATTTAAGGCAGTATCTGTGACTCAGACTAAAAATTTCTGTGATTTCAAATTTTCCAGGCTTTCTTTCAGTTGCACTTGATTTGTTTTTATTCAAAGAATGTTTATTGAATGTCTACAGGACAATAGGAAATTTCATGTTATCAAAAGGACATTATAGCTATAGAATTCTTGAGTTAGAAAGAGATGTAAGAGCTGCAATTTTTTTAAAACATGTTAGAATGGATAAAACAGGAGTAATGAAGAAGTTAGAAAGGTAAGAGGCAGATGAAGGAGCCCCGAGTGCCAGGATAGAAGGACTAAAGGAAGAAGCACTGGAGCTGGGCCTGGAAGTGTGGCAGGACTTGGGTCTCTGAAAGTCCTGAGAAAGAGCACTGCAGGCAGAAGGAATGGCGAATGAAGACACTGAGTCGGAAAAGCACAGGGTATATATGAGAAAGAGTAATTTCCATTTGTTCCAAGTGCAATAAATAGTAAGGACAGGTAGTCAAAGATCAAGATGGATAGGCAGGATTATCATCACATTGTTGGTTCGCAGCCTAAGTAGTTCATTAACAAAGCACGGCATGCCATTGAGAATATTTTTAAAGATACCTATATCTAATCATCCATATCTCAGTTTATTATCATTTCAAGTACACTTAACTTTACCCCTTACACCATTGTCCCTACTCCTACGTCGATGTACATTATCTGCTTTTTCCTTTCAGCATTATTATGCTGTTGTTGTTGTTATTGGTTTTTGTATTTATTTTTCTCTTCCTTAGTAAAATGTAATTTCCCAGTTGACCTATTAAATATTATATAGCCAGAGATTTTTAGCACATCTTGAAAATAGTAAGCACTCAATTTGTTTTATTGAATAGATAAATAAATGAGTGGCTATGCTTCCTAATGGTTCTGATGTGTCTTTGACAAAGGGCTCTTCACTTTCTCTTCTTCGCCCACAATCAGTACATTCCAACGTATGGAACTCACAGGACCTGCGGTACCCCGTGGCTTTTAGACTCACACAAACGAATTCAACTTAAATTAAGGGTGGCTATGACTTGAGAGTATGCCAAGAGACCCATCTGGCAGGCTTTAATACTCTGTGTAAGGAAACCTGAACAGAGAATTCGGCTGCCTACTCTCTGGGTAGATCTGAAGCCCAGACTTCAGCTGGGAGCATGGCTGGTTACAATGAGAGCTGGTAGTGCCACCAGGGAAGGTGTCCCTGCCAAGTCACAGGTTAACCGGAGTGAGTACAAGACGGGGGAGTGGCATGCCTTTGTTCCGTTTGACACAGGCTTTTCGTTGTTCCGGCCAGGCCTCTGTTTCCATAATTCCTTGGTTAGAACACCAATCCTTGTGTTTTCATGCTAAGTTTTGATATGAGGCATCATTAAATTAACCAAGCAAAGTGGTCAGTAGACTGTCATGGCTCTACTGCCACAATGACCCAAGGAAGCAAGCCAAAACTGATGCATGAAATGTCTCAAGGTTATGAAATCAAAACCTAAGAACAACCAATCACAAACCTCCAAGTAGGTTTCATAGCCAATCAAATCATTTTCATTCTTTGTTTCTATGCCTTCTCTCTACGTCTTTCCCCTAACTCCTGTGACTGGTATGCTCCTACCAATTCTGGTTTGGCACTTGCCAACTTGAATTGACTTTTGCTTAAATAAACTCTTAAAATATTTTATATGCCTCAGTTTATCTTTTAACAGCACTGAGTGTACTTTGGAAACCCAAGTCTCCTATATCTCTATAAAAAAAACAAAGGATTTATGCCAACCCAGAGAAATAACTTCCCAGAATTTACCACACAGATGGTATCTGTCAAAACCTGACCAGATCATAGGTCCTTCCACCAATCATGAAGGAATGGCCTGAAAACATTGTTACAAAACTGGTAGGTGAGAGAATGTGTAGAATCAGATAGTCCCCCCAAATGTCGAGAAGAGAAACATCAAAAAGTAATCGGAGCAGATCAAGGAAGTGTTCTTCTCTCTCCCGACAACACAGAGTGACACATGCAGGAACTCAAAGATCAGCAGAGTTAACGAGCCTCTGTGATTATCAACAGCAATTATAATAGAGAGGGAAACAGAAAAAGGATATCACGGGTCAAATTTGAGCAACAACAGGAAAACTACTAGATAAAAGAGAGGTGGGGATAATCTTGAATTCAGCCTGCAAATGCAGGACTTGGAATGATTCTGAGATCCCATCCTTTCAAACTTCCATTGTTTGCAGCCTAATTTTTAACTAGTACCATCAGTGTCTCGTTTTCGTTTTTCTAGCCCAGACTCCCAAATGTTTGCCTGTTTACCCATTCTCCTCCTCTTTTTTCATTTCTTTATTCCTCCCTGTCACCCCATACTTGTTAGAAATTATTTGCATATAGCATTCATAATAACTTCAAATCCTAGCAAAGTGACTTGCTTGGAGCAGGCTTTCAATAAATATTCATTGAAGATGACTTTTCCCCCCTCTCCTTTTGCCACAGCTCCCCACCCTGCTGAGCCCTGGAGACATAAGGTCTTTTTTAGGTTGCAAAATGAATGAAGTGTAAGGATTTCACTTCAAGAAGAAACAGGAATCAGGACTTTTGTCACTGACTTTCATGAACTGGGCTTCCAACTTTTAAATGTGGTGCATAATTGACACTTTGATACTTTCAGGCTATGGTGTATTCTCACACTCTCGTGGGGAAAAAATACTTGCTGACACAATCAGGAAACAGATGGTGACAAAGATCTTATACTTTGGTGCCAATCAATATGTTTTACTTGCCACTACTAAAATCTCATTTGTGGGACCCAGGAACTTAAAGAATTTTTCTGTTCTTTTTTTTTTTGTATCTTTTAAAGACTATTTTTAAGAATCTCAGGGCTTGAAAGTTTTACTTCATTTTTTCTCTTCAGTTTTATTAAAGCAATTCTAGGAGAATTTTGGCTTGCATCTGCCAGGAATAATGAAGTATTTTGCTCTTTACTAAAAGTGACAGAATAAGTCTCAACTCTTGCCCCCCATCATCCAAACACCACTCGAGTATAGCCTTGAAAAACTAACCTTCTGGAGAATGGTGAATTCCACAGTTGTGTACTAATATAACGGAAACGTTTCTCCCAATCTTTTTACACCAGCTTATTTACATAAGAGTGACTCCTTGTCAACCAACAAAACAAAAGGTATGTATCTTTTTGAAAAGATTTTATTCACTCATTTTTGGAGAGAGGGGAAGGGAGGGAGAAACAGAGGGAAACATCAATGTGTGATTGCCTCTCACGCACCCCCTACTGGGGACCTGGCCCACAACCCAGACATGTGCCCTAAGTGGGAATCAAACCAACAACCCTTCGGTTTGCAGGCTAGCACTCAATCCACTGAGCCACACCAGCCAGGGCTAAAAGGTATATTTCTAAAAGGAATAGATGATAACAATTTTATTCAGAATACAAAAAAAAAAAAATGAGTTGAAACTATATGTTTGAGGAGAATGAATAAACTAATCATGTTCAACTGGGCACTCCTCCCACAGACCAGAAGCCTCTGGAGGGCAAGGAAAATGTCTAATCTATGTCAGCGCTCACACAGCCATATGTTACAAATCTGTGCTGAGTTGAATCTGCCACAGTTTATAAACGGGGCCCTCTGTTTGTATGTCTTTGGTATATTTGATTTGCATCATGACTTCTAGGGTTTGGGATGCCAAGAAATATGTAGGTGAAGGAATCTTCTGCATCACCTCCTGGGCAGTTGTGGGAACCTGATTTAATCACGTCTTTTATTTTATCATACTTTTCTCCCCTCCTGCTTGAACTGGTCACTATCTCTCCAATAATCTGAAAATACTTGTTGAGTATGAATTCCATGGAGGATACAGAGGACGAAAACCACAATGTGTTTGGCACATGCTGTATGACAAACACATGTAGGATATATAACTTAACCCTCAAAATGACTGTGCAATTGAAACAAAGGATCAAAGACATTAATTAACTAGTCTAGCAGCACACAGATTGTGCATAGCGGAGGTACACACCTAAGTAGGTCTGGTTACAATACCTGCTGCACAGGAAGATGTACACAAATCCTGTGCTCCCATTTCTAGAATTGTGATAGACCATTACCTGTAATTCCTCAGTTACTTCTCCAGTGTCTTACCTGGTGAGGTTTTGGCTCTGGCATCCTAAGAGAACTCTTTGGTATGGGTTTGGTTTTCAGCCTTATTAGCAAACCTTCCTGGAAATCGACACAGAGTCTAATGTGTCCTTATCTATCTCGTCATATATCAGGCTTCCCGAGACATTCTACAGACTCCAAACTGGTTACAATCAGAACACACTTTTGTAGAAGCAAATATATGGTGTCCACATCACATGATTCCTCTGCTCAAAACCCTCCATTGAGTCCCCGTTTTGGTCAAAGTACAAAATCTTTGATTTTCTTATAGTCTGCAAAGCATTGCGTTACCTGCCTGCCTCCATTACTTCTCTGCTGGTCCCTCTAACTCTTCTGTCCCTGGCTCATGTTCTCCGGCCACACTGCCCAGAGCCTCTGCGTGCGTGGGCTGTTCCCTCGGCTTGGTGCCTTTTTCTCCAGGTTTGCAGACAGCTCTCACCCTTCCTGCCTTCAAGTTCTTGTTCAAAACTCACCTTCTCAATACCTACCCTGATTTTCCTATTAAAAATTATAACTGAACAAGAGCAAGAATTTGCTTGTTTTTTTTTTAGTTTTATATTTTTACCATGTTTTTTTTCCAATTACAGCTTATATTCAATATTATTTGTGTGAGTTTCAGGTGTACAGCATACTGCTTAGACAATTATGCACTTTACAAAATGTTCCCCTGATATTTTCCAATCTTCTTTCCCACACTCAGCTTTTTTTTTTTTTTTAATTTTGGTAACATCACCTTCTAACAGACTTTTATATTTCAATTATTTCTTAGGCTCATTATTTATTGCCCAGGCCCCTTGCTAGAATAAAAACTCCACAAAGACAGGGATTATTCTACATTTTATACATGGATGTATCTCAAGCACTTGGAAAATGTGTACATAGTAAGTGCTCAAAAATGTTAATATTAATACACACTTGTAAACTCTTGAACACCTGAGTTCCTCAGGAATATAACATAATGATAATTATAATAATTACCTGGTTTATGAATTTATATTCAACCCATCCTATGTCATATTTCTTTCACATCAGTAAATCCAATTAGACTATATAACTGAAGTCAAACCTCTTTCACACATTTCTTTAAAAGGCAATCAGATACATTTTCTTTTAGTAGTAAACTGACTTATTTCAATCAGAGGCCTCAAAGTTTAAGTTTCAGGGTGAGGTGGAAATACTCTCAGATAAACTGGAAAGTGTATACAGTTCAGCACACAAAGACCAGCCAGGCTCTAGTTTGTGTTTTCATCTCTCTCTGGTGGGCGAGTCATCATTCTGCTTCCTGCCGCCTGTGTGTGTGTGTGTGTGTGTGCGTGCGCGCGCGCTGTACCCTAAGGTTAGCCCTCTATTTCTCTCACCTCAAGAGGGAAATGGTCCTCCATCACCCAGGGCGCTCTGGCTCAGACCACCACAAGCACTGCATCAGATTTACTGCCGGCTTCATCATCACTTATCAATAACAGCGGCCTACACACCTTGCTCTATCTCGACAGCCCTCTCTCCAGACATCGGGAACCAAGGTTTACGTCGACTCCTGACTTTATCTGGGCCCTGTGATTACAATATCGTAGCAACGAGGCCCTTTCTCTTTGTTCTGGGGGAACTTGAGCCATAAAGTGCCAGCCTGGTGTTCAGGCTGACTGTGATAAAGAGCAGCACACCGAGCGTTTTCTCTCACTCTTCTCACTGTTTCCCCCTCTCCGCTCTCTTTTAAAGAAACAGGTGTTGGCATGGATTAGAGAAAAATTACATCATCTTGAAGAGAAGAAGAGAAATGGAAAGCATGGGTGGGGGGGGTGGAATATGGGGGGGAAGTGGCAACCAGACCCAAATACATTTGCACATATAAAGCTGTTTTAATGAAAGCCAAATTGATTTGACATTCAGTGGCAGTTTGAAGCCAAGAAAAGCAAAGCAGCCTACAAAAGGCCTAGCTCATTGTTTATGGAGTGTCATACTCTATCATCTGTGAGACCAATAACAGAGATGGGAAGGCCTTTAAAGGCAGGGTGTGTGCTGGGAAGGGCGGCGTGGACACCACCGCTGTCAGATCTGACGGACGGATTGAATGTGGCTTCCTGAGCAGAGGTGGTGTTTGTCAGATGAGGCAGATATTCTCCACAGATTACACATTAGCCGGCAAGTTTTTAAAGTGTTAGCATTCTTTGAAGATGAGTGCTGTGCACAGGGAGGCACATATTGCATTGGTCTGGGGGAAAAATCCCTCATAAAAATATTAACCAATAAAAGAGGGTAATGAATTATGTGTCATTCAAAGGGAACCAAACGCATAATACTACAGAAACATCATTACCATCACAAAAAATATGGTTCCCTCCTAGCGAGCACTGTACGTTTCAGGTGTGCAGATGTATCAGTTGACAGAATGAAGAAAATCACAAAGTAGAAATTCTTTCCATTAACCTTGTTTTTCAAGAGGGAAGCTATTTGGTCATTTCAATATTGTTAACCAGCCAGGGATTTACTATTCTGTAGCTCACCATTAAAAACAGCGGAAGAGGAGTGAGGTGTTTATTAAACGTCAGCACATGACAAGGTAGATTAAATGTTTCCCTAGAAATGTATGAAATGCTAGAGTGTCACAGTCTGTGTGTAAAGAAGAGCTTCTTTTCCTCCCTCGCTTCCAGCCTCGAGACCAGTCTGAGCGTTACTTTGATATCAGGTTCAGGGTAAGGTTGGGATATTAGTGCTTATTTTGGACTTCACAAAGGCAGGCCAACTGGCTTCATCACAGGGTATGGCTCAGAGACATCACACCCAAACCTTCATCGTCTTTCATCTAAATTTTCTAAACACTTAGAGGAATACGTAATGAGATACTGAATGAAATAGAATTAAGTCATCTAGACTTTACTGCATCTCTCCAATATAGATTTCATAGGGCAATACAAAACTGCATATATGAGACAGCAAATGTAGTGTCACAGTGGTGTCACAGGTAGCATACCGACACATCACGAATAACCAGAACTCCTACTAATGTAAACATATACATCTTTATTATCAATTCAAAAGGATTAATGACAAGTATCATTATGAATAGAAATGATAATAGTGCAAATTGGAATTTTATTATTCGTGTTTGTCTTGTTCAGCTATGAGATCCTTACTTGATAGTCCTTGGGACTTGGTGGGCCTTGAGGTTTCTTTGCCCCATATTGCTGCTGGTCATGGGCAGGAATGGGGGTGGGGCAGTGTGTCATTAAGGAATTGCACATGATAAACAACTGGAATTGTTTACCAAGCTCCCTGCCTCTGAGTTACCTGCATTCAGAGAGCAGGTTATAGGCTTTTTATAGCACACTTAGGGAGCATAAACACCTCACTGTGATCCGAAACAGACTTCCTGACCTGCACCCTGTGCGGAACACAAGGATGAAAGCCAGGCCAGTGCCAGGCTGGGACAGAGCACCTGACAGTTTCTCTTCCTCCTTACCACAACCACACCAACAGAGTTACCATAAGGAATTAAATTCTACAAACATTTATTGTGCTTACTGTGGCTTGATGCTGGGGACACATAGTTAAACAAGATCCTAGTCCTTAGTCTCAAAAAACCTAGCATGATTTACAGAGTAGCAGGTAAAGAAAACCTCTTACTCTGTCTAGATCTCAGGCCCTCACAACATCATCAGAACTTGTGCTAGCTGGTGGTATACATACTGTGTGCTTCATTGAAAAGAGAAGTAAACATTTTCTACTGGAGATTCAATGTATCCAGAGTCTCAGAGAGTCTGGTGGGGGCAGATATGGAAAACAAGACTCAGCCACTTTTGCCTATGGATTGTTTGGCAAAGAAAAAAAATAGGCATTCAAAATAATTATAGATAATGAATTGTATAGTGTTTGTTTTTAAAATGCTTTTGGATAGGTGATTTACTCTGTAAATGTCTAAGGATTTGGTTATTTGATACAACAGTTAGATTTTGGATATGATGGATGAATTATCGTTATACTCAACTATCATGGACTGAATGTTGTGTTCCTCCAAATTTGTATGTAGGAACCTACATAGCCCCCAGTGTGATGGTATTAGGGTGTGGTAACTTTGGGAGGTAATTAGGGTTGGATGAGGTCATGAGGATGGATCCCTCATGAATGGGACTAAAGCTCCTACAAGAGTCACAGAGAGCTTGCCTTCTCTCCCTGCTCTCTGCCACGTGAAGATGCAATGACCTGTCTGCAGTCTGCGGTCTGCAGCCTGGCAGAGGGCCCCCACCAGAACCATTATGGTTTCCTGATCCCAGGCTTCCAACCTCCAGAACTATGAGAAGTAAATTTCTGTTGTTTAAAAGCCATTCAGTCTATGATAGTTTATTGCAGCAGCCTGAACAGACTAAGACGCCAACCTCAGAGAAAGGTCTGATATAATTAGTTAGGCCCCATAATTAGAGGTCATCAAAAAGATGAAGATCTTCAGAAAGCACCGTGCTGTTTGGATAGAATTTGTGCATATTTATGTTTTGGGTTATAATCTCTATGAATATCAACAATACAAAAATGATTTGAATTCTTCTACATGTAGGTATTCGATGGCTTTGAGAAATATTTTAAGGATAATTTGGGGCCCAACTGATCAGTCTATGTTCTTATAAAGAACTACTTATATATTATCACTTCTGAGTCTTTGTTATGTAAACTGATCTTTCCTTGTTGTCTAAGCTAAAGCAGCCATCAAAATGAATTTCCCCTCACTTGGTAATTAAGAACAACCTGCCTGGGTTTAAATGTTGCCTCAGTCTCCTACTAGCTAGATAAAGTATTGCAATTTATTTAGCCCTTCTGTACCTCAGTTTTTCTAAATCTGGAAAATGGGAATAATAAAGAAGGTGCTATAAACATTAAACAAGAATAAACACTTGTATAAAGCAGGCAACACAATAAACAATGTTAATGTGATGACAATACGTTTTAACTTAAATAACTCCAACAACATTGTTAGAACAATTCAATAATTGTTTGAATTGTGGTAAAATATTTTGTTTCTAATTTTGGAACCTCTATTTTGTTAGTGTTGGTGTTAATATTAGTTAAGGAAAGATAAAGAATGGTGACGGAAAGTTTACCGATTACTCCTGTTAATCCAAGAATATTTCTTTTTAAAGTGCTGCATTGCTTGTACTCGCTCGCGTCATGCTCAGTCATGTTCTGCATGTGTCTCTATTGGCACATAGAGACTCTCCATACTGGCCATATCAGGAGTCTGTATTCTGGTGTGAAATTTGATCAGCTCTCTGTGGGGGTTCTCATTATGATTGCCGTTACTGCTTTTCCTCACAGTGTGCAGACATTCCGTAGAGTCGGCCGCCTTGCCCTTAGTTGGATTATTCTAAATTTCAGGGTCAAATAAACACATCCTGCTCTGTTTCAGAAGCAAAAATCATAGAGAAAAATTCATGTCTTTTTTCTCAACTATGTTTAAAAACTGTCACTGGGCCTAAATGCAACAATAATAATTACTCTAACTAGGTGCCAGGGAGCAGGTATCATTAGCGTCTCTCTGTCACAGGTGAGTAGGGAGGCATTTAGGGCCGAAAGGAAGGACCATACAGCTGTTACACTGCCGAGACAAGCTTAGCTCCGACTCTCATGTCCGCCACACCAATTGCACTGCATTCTGGGATTGTGTTGTAATGTCACCTCACCAGGATCACAGCCCCAAGTGGCTACATAGTAATGGGCATCTCCCAGGAATAGCACACGGGTGGCTCTTTCAGACTCTGATTAGTGATTGTAATTTGTGGTATGTGCAGTTCCAGCAAGTTCAAGTTTCACAGACAGAAAGAAAGTAGGGCACTGAAACATTTTCTTTTACATTTTTCAGTTAACCTACAGTGGGTGAACCCATATTCTTAGATATAAAGTTTAGATGAAATGCCTTTATGCTCACTAAATGTACAATTAATGATAAAAATAAGATAAAACGGATTAAAAAAATATCCCCTGAAGACTGCTGACCTAACCAGAAATCTGACTCTCTATTTTTAAGCTTAACCATGCTTATTTAAATATGGGTATTTCATGTGGCTGACATGATTACGTTTAACAGATTGTTATTGTCTAAATGAGTTTATAAGTAACATCACTGCAAAGCTATCTTGCCATTATTACTGCCCCCATCTCCTCCTCCATTACTTTGCACAGAATTTTCAGAAATAGCACGTGAAACAGCCTTGGAAAATGCTGAGCTCTAACCTGAGCCATGAGTCTGTTGCTCTAGATGACATAGTTTAGCGTTGGGCCTCAACAGGCTGAAAGCATTACACCCCTTCCCAACAGAAAGAGATGCATCCTGCTTGGCAAAACAGAGCAGGTCTGCTATTTCTGACTCTGTGTCACAGTGAAATTTGTCACATTTAAATCTCAGCTCTTTGAAGCTTCGTTCATACGCAGATAAGGTTAGATCACAGCTACCTTTGAAGCAGCAACAAAAGTGCCTGTAAGTAAATGAAATGCCACAAAACCCACCAACATAACTTGTGTGTAGCGGTAGCATCCTCAGAATATAGTTACACTTTCTTCTACTATTGTTCAAATGAGTCTATTTTTCTTCAAATTTCCAGTCCCATAGCAGATTAGATATAATAAATTAGTGGGTGAAGATTCCTACTTGCACAGTCACTGAGAGTACAAGAACGGCTTAGAGTCTGATAGCAAGAGGAAATGTGGAGAAATATAAAGAGAGACATAATTTGAGCCATATTCCCACCTGGGGCCATTTATTGTTGGAGCAGAAGTCCACTCACAAACCAGCCACCACAGTACTGCGTGGGTCACTAATGTATTGCGTAAAACTATACTTTTTGTCCATGGTGATTACCTTGTATAAGTAGGATGTCACAAAAATTATGTTCACTATGCACTGTATAAGGCAGCAAAAAGTTTCAAATATACTCTTTTAAGATGTATTTCCATTTGCAATTCTTCAATTTTTTGGTCTTAGCTTTGATAAAGGAATAACACTAAAATAACGAGAGTACTCAAACACACAAAGAATTATACATTCCCTGAAGGCTCTATATTGTTGTGACTTTATTAAATATAATTGTTTTTGAAGAATCATACTGGTATGTCTGAGCTGGTTGGTACCCTTAACAGCTCCTTCTTGACCCACAAACAAAGCCTAGGGCTTTTTATAACTGCAATTCCAAAACATGTTCCAAAAAAATATCTCTGAGCTCCATTTCCTACCCACCCTTCCAAACCCACTAGCTCGGCTTGGTGTCCCCAGTCGCTACTCTGTTGCTTTGTACTTTTTGTCTCAATTGTCTGTTCAGTTCCCAGTTGTGGCTTTTGCTCTGGATATAATTCAGATATCCTGTAGCTTCATGCCCTAGAGCAGCACTGTCTAGGAGAAATATAATGTGAGCTACACATGCAATTTCACATTTTCTAGTGGTTCCATTTAAAAAATAAAAAGTAACAAAAAAATTGATAAATACACTGTATTTAACTCAATATACTGGAAACAATTGTCATAAATATGAATGAATTTATTGTCAGTCTGCATGTTACACCAAGTCTGAAATCTTGGGTGTATTTTACACTTTCGGCATGTCTCATTTTGGACTGGGTACATTTCATGTGCTCAGTGGCTCCCCTGGCTAGTGGCCACCATATTAGACAGGGCAGCTCTGGAGCACTGGACCACTATCACCCCAAACCCCAGAACCCCCGTCCTGGCTGGAGCTTCAGATTCCCCGCTGGTGTCTGAGAGTAACTCATGCAGTGTGTCACATTATTCCCAAGAGACACTGTGTGTGCACTGCTGTGTGCACATTAATAATGTCATCTTAAACTTAGTCCCCCATACCTTTTGTACCAAAACACTTGTACGTTTTTTTATTTCCAGTTGGCCCATATCAATGATGTACAGTTGCTAAAGCAGGTACCGATGTCCCCGTTTCATAAAGAAGGAAATAAAAACTCAGATAAATGTTGAGATTTATTTAAGGGTGCCCAGCAAAGTGAATGCAATGGGAACTTTGCGATTTCTAGTTTACAGATTTTTCTTGATTCCTTCTTACTCCTTAAAACAGTTGAGGATGCAAATTCCCAAATAATGCAGACATCTGGTCAGCAGTAGCTAATTCATGAGCAATGATATCAAATACATATTGAACCATGTACAGCCAACCCATAGACATCAAGGATAACAGAAGAAAGTCCACCCAAAATATGTGGGAAAGAGGTTTTCTCTTTACGTATAAGCAGAACTAACACTTGGGCAATGGTTAAATCACATCAAGAAACCTCAAAGACACATAAAAAGAGAAATTCTTTGGGGGGGGCTGCCTCTTGTTTATTTTTTAGAAATGAAGTGATCTAAAAAGGGAGGACAAGCTCATTCAGTTATAGCTTTCATATAATTGCCACGAACTCTAATGCAAATTAGACTGTAGGTCTGCTCAATGTACATTTCGGTGCCTGCCAAATTATGTTTGGCAGTGTGGTCAAGCAAGAACAGATGCACACTGGGCCGAGCTTTCTTGAGCTGTTCAATAATTAGGAGGACCATGTATTATAATAAACCACATCCCCTTGGCTAAGGTTTGGATGCAAATTGCACACTAATTCACTTCCAAGATTTCTGGAAGCTCACCAAAAGAGATGAAAATCAGGGAAATATATGTTTACTTCAGGAAATTTGTTTAAAACTAAATATGGCTCATTTATAAGAGGCGTTGAGGAACTGCATGAGAAAAGTAACAATGGCTTTTTTTTCAGGCTCCATGGAGCAGGAATAAGGAAACGCGAACAGGCTCCTTTGAAAAGCTTTCCTGTGTTATATGCCAGTTCTAACCATTGCCTTATGAATGCACCGGGAGAGTCCTCAGTGCAACATAAACAACAACTTCTCATATCTGTAAAGTATCATGTTGCTCAAATGGAGGGTGAAATCAGTTCAGTGAGTGAGACTTTGTCAACATTTTTGCCACTGACAGATAGGTAGCAGGCTGCCCTTTAGATCAGGAGGGGAGTGGGTTGACTTTATTTTTCTGCAAAGCCAAAACATCCATTCTAATAATAAAAGCCCTTGCACCATTTCAGCTGGTATTTCTTGGTAACTCAACAATTTCAAACATGCTCTAGAATGGGCCATTTAAAAAACAAGGCAAGACCTCAAAGACCAACCATATGCCACATTCACTGCATATCTTCACATCCTTATCAACTTGAAGGGAGAAGCCAGTGCCTTCTAGCATCCCTCCTGTTCTTACATCTTATTCTGTTGTTAAGGAGACCTGCATGTTTCCCCCTGGTCTCTTTCTACAAAGTCCAGTGTTTTACTATTTGCTTGAGTTCAGTATTCACTCAGTCCCTGACTTGGGTCTCTGTATGCCAACTATGATGGACACAGAGATGCACCACTTGGGCCCCCCTTTGAGGCAGGACTTCCTGCCCAGCTGTGGGATGCGGTCAGCAGACAGCCTCCAGATGTCAGCATTTTAGGATGTGCATCAGCTGCAAAGAGCCATTTCACCTGAGGTCATGCCTCCTGGGCGTGGTCCACATCCAATGACTGAGCAAGGCCATGGGTGCCACTCAGGATGACTCTGAAAAGCAGTTCTCTCCCCAGAGCTCCATTCTGCTCCATTTTCTGCTTTTCCTTCATAGATATTAATCCCCAATGAACACCCTAAATTCTGTCTCATCATTACTTCTAGAAAACCCAGTCTACAGTAATGTTTCTATCAACCTGGACCTATGGCATGAATGCTAGCACTTATCCTCCAATTGAATCAGACAGTTCAGCCTCTTCCCCTGGCATCCCCTTTAGGATTTGCAATTAATCACTCCTTTCAGGAGAGGCCCTCCCCACCACCCAATGCTTTCTGACCTGATACAATTAGTCACCTGAGAGTTGAGATCATTGTAAGTTCACATGCAGTTTCAAAAATAATACACAGATACCAAATACCCTTCAGCAAGTTTCACCCAATGGCAACATCTTGCATAACTATAATACAATATCATAACCAGGAAATTAACATTGATGCAATCCACTGATCTAATTCAGATTCCACTAGCTTCACGTGCACTCAGTTGTGTCTGTGTGTGTTTGTAACTCTATACAACTGTACCATGCGTAGATGGGTATGGTCACAAGAGTCAAGACACAGAATAGTTCCATCTCCAAGATTCCTGGGGCTACCCTTCATAACCACAGCCATGTTCCTCCCCATTTCCCACCCCAACCCCTGGAAACCACTAGTCTGTTCTCTATTTCTAGAATTCTATCTTTTCAAGACTGTTCTGTAAAATGAAATCACACAGCACATAACCTTTTGTGAGTGGCTTTTGCCTGGCATATTTCTCCTGAAATCCTTTGAGAGATACGAAAGTTCTCCCCTTTTCATTGCTGAGTAGTGCTCCACAGGGATCATGCGGCACAGTTTGTGTAACCGTTCATCCATTGAAGGGCATTTGGGTTATTTCCAGTCTGGGGTTATTAAGATAAAGCTGCTTTGAATATTCATATACAGTTTTGGTTTTTTTACGAATGTAGCATTTTCATATCTCTGGGATAAATGCCCAAGAGTGCATGTGCTGGGTCATATGGTATGCACATGTTTAGCTTTGTAAAAATTGTCACTTACTTTCCCAGAGTAACTGCACCATTTTAAATTTGCACCAGTAGTGTTTGAGCGAACCAGTTTCTCTACACCGTCTCCAGGATTTACTGTCATTTTTTACTTTAGTCATTCTAATAGGAGGGTACAATACCTCACTGTTTTTAAAGAATTTTATTTATTTTTAGAGAGTAGGAAAGGCAAGGAGGAAGAGGGAAAGAGAAACATCAATGTGTGGTTGCCTCTCACACACCCCCTACTGGGGATCTGACCTATAACCCAGGCATGTGCCCTGACTGGGAATGAACTGGAGACCCTTTGGTTTGCAGGCCAGTGCTCAGTCCACTGAGCTACACCAACCAGGGCCTCACTGTGGTTTTAATTTGCCCTTTCCTTAATAGTTAATGATGTTGAAGATCTTTTCATATGCTTATTTGCCCATTAGTTTATCCTCCTCAGTGAAATATCTGCTTATGTGTTTTGCCCATTTTCTAATGGAATTATTTGCTCTATTAGAGTTGGGTTTTGAAAGTTCTTTATAAATTCTAGATACAAGTTCTTTGTCAACTATATGATTTGCAAATATTTTCTCCTAGGCTGTAGTTTGTCTTCTCATTCACTAAGCAGAGTCTTTGGCAGAGCAAAATTTTAAATTATAATAAGGTCCAATTTATCTATTTTTCCTTTTAGTATGAAGTCAGAGTAATAATTTATATTATGACTTTTTTCATTTTGAATTTTTTTTGCTTTCATATTATCAGATTATTTTGTTATTATTGTTCAGTTACAATTGTCCCCATCTCCCCTCCATTCCTCTCCCCTGCCCTACCCACCCCCACCTCCCATATTCAATCTTCCCTCCATTGTCTTTGTCCATGGGTTCTTTATACACGTTCCTTGATGACCCTTCCTCTTCTTTCCCCCACTGTTTCCTTTCCCCCTGCCCTCCAGTTACTGTCAGTTTGTTCTTTAATTCCATGTTTCTGGTTATATTTTGCTTGCTTATTTGTTTTGTTAATTAGGTTCCACATATAGACAAACAATCCAATTCCAAAATGAGCAAAGGACCTGAACAGACACTTCTCCAAGGAGGACATACAGAGGGCCCAGAGACATATGAAAGAATGCTCAGCTTCACTAGCCATCAGAGAGATGCAAATCAAAATGACAATGAGATACCACTTAACACCAGTCAGAAAGACCATCATAAACAAATCAACAAACAACAAGTGCTGGTGAGGCTGTGGAAAAAAGGGAACCCTAGTGCACTGTTGGTGGGAATGCAGACTGATGCAGCCACTGTGAAAACCAGTATGGAATTTCCTCAAAACACTAAAAACGGAACTGCCTTTTTACCTGGCAATTCCATTGCTGGGAATATATCCTAAAAACCCTAAAATATTAATTCAAAAGAACTTAGGCACCCCAATGTTCATTTTGAATTCTTAATAAGAACTTTATTTCTTAGAAGAAATATGTGCACATGGTAAAAATAAAATTTAAGCAGTCTAGGAAGGCATAAAGTTTACAATATATGTTTTCAAAATCACGTACAAATTTTTTTTTTAAATCAAACAGCAGCAAGCTTCCCAAACTGGGAAAAAATTACAAAAGACAAATGGGTTTTATAATAGTCATAATCAAGTATTTTATTAGAGGATATTTGCAGATGTTCTATTTCTTCCAAATTCAACAATATTCATGGTTAAACCATGAAAGAGTTTACTTCACATTGCATTGCATTTATTCATTTATTTGTTCAAGCAATATTTGAATAAGTACTGGATGTTTGCCACAACTTGTCACTCACTTCCATTAAAACAGGCACTGGTCCTTAATCCAGTGGTATTTCTTTTACACTGTTCTGTAGGATCCAAGAAGATGTAAAGTTATAAACTTTTGGTTTTATTCCAAATCATTTCCTAATTTATTAAAGATAAAGGAATGACATCTGTTTTGTAGTGGGAAAACTTTGGTAGTGGGTGTCAAATGACAGAATAATTTACTAGAAAGAAAATTCATAAGCTATGTATTTAATGAACTGTTTAAATGTAAAAATTATTGACAGCACTACACAATTCAGTTGAGCCAAAGTTGAGAAGATATGATGGCTTCCAGAAAGTCCTTAATAATGCTAATCAGACAATGGAACGAAACATAAAATTGAGTGCAGATGAACACAAAGTAATACACGTTGGCAGGGAATTTTGAATTATTTGTAGACACATATGGATTCTAAATCAGCTCTATAACTTAAGGACAAATAGAGACATCATTATGAGTATATCAATAAAATCATAACAAGTATTTTTTTAAATTAAGCCTTTAGATTATACAAGGGTAAAAAATAATATGGGGAATATTTTGGTATTACTATATTAAATATTGATTTCAAATTAGAATTTTTACGAATTATTTACTAATTATTAAATCATCAAGATTTAATAGAATCACACATATCATTGAAAATAGGTAAATAATGTTAAAATATTTAATAATATATGTTCTAGTAATCTCAAACTGTTTTGTAAGTCAATGCAGTCTATACAGGGAAAATACTCCAAAAAGACATGTCTGCAAGCATCGGAAACAGTACCTAAACCTGGCAGCTTTGGAGTGGACGCATTTAACCCTGCAGCCGAGATGGAGAAAGCCAGTCAGTCCGGTCCACACTGACTGACAGAGAGAGGCAAAAATGAGAGTCAGGGAAATAAAGTATTGCCTGGGTCACTAAACGCTGGAAATTCTTCATCCTTAAATCTTATGTGTACTCTTGCCCTTGAGTTGTGATATGCCCTTCTATCTTCACAATAAATTTCTCTCTATTTCTGCATTTAAAACATATTATACTCAGCCATTAAGAAGCAAAAAGTACTGGATTTACATTACATCCTTAAACAATTAGAAAAAGGGATGAAGTGGACACTGGACAGAGAAAGCACTGGACAGTGATACCTGAGGGAATAGAAATGAATGCTGTGATTCCTGTCTGTGCCAAGCTCAGTGCTTGGCAGGATCTTGCAATCCATAGCTCAAAAAGAGACTGCAGTCATGCTGAGTATCGGAGACAGATTTCAGAGTTTGAAAAAGCCCGTGGGGCCTCAATTTTGAGAGCACAGTACCCAGGGGGAAGAAGAGGTTGTTACTGAGTGAAAGAATGCAGGAGAGCTTAGGAAAGAGTCCCCTTGAGTCCTGGGCTGGGTACTGATCTGCACATGAGTATAAGGACAGGAAAGGAACCATGAGAAAGGAACAGACAGATAGATCAACCTTTGAGAGATAAATTGGTCCAGAAATAGGTTCTATTCTCATTAGCCACAGTACAAATACTTCCAAAGCACGGGACATAAGGTAAGCAACCTTAGAGGTAATAACCTCTGTAATGACAGCAAATTAGCCTAAACTAAGGCTGTCTGGATGTCTGATAACAATTCTTGAAAGGAACCCCATATGATAGAATTGGGTCCAGATAACTCAGCTTTATCCCAAAACCAAGTTCCCAAATATTCAAAGTAATACTCCTCCCAAAAATCCATAAAATAACCACCTAAAATTCATATTGCTAACACACAATTAAAATATTATTGAACATACAAAGAAGCAAATTTGCAAAAGGTCAGTGAACTTATAAAATACCAACATAAGTTATAAAAAATAAAACAGAGAAAAATAGAGTGAAATGAAAATAAACAGAGCATCAGTGGATTTTTGAGAAAATAACAAACCTAACATGAAGATAATTGAAGTCCCAGAGAGGTGGGGAAGGACACATAAGAAAAGAAAATAATAACTGCTGGAAAGATTCTAAATTTGATAAAAACTATAAATCCAAAATCCAAGAAGCTCACTAAAACTCAAGCAGGAGAAACAAAAAGAGAACTACACAAAGGCATATCATAAAATAAATGTAACCTGGGGATGGGGGTGCGGATCTTAAAAGCAGTCAGATGGGGACAAGGACAATGTACAAAGGAAGAAAAGAATGTAGTAGAATTCTCATAAGAAACCAGGTAAGACAAGACAATAGAACATCTTTAAAGTACAACAGAAAAGATCTCACTCAGAATTCTATACCCAGCAAAAATATGTTTTTTAAATAAGGGTGAAATAAACACTTAGTTAGGCTTATAAAAAAAAAATAGGCAAATCATCACCTGCAGACTGAACTACAGAGAAGAATAAAGGACATTCTTCAGGGAGAAAGAAAATGAATCTGGATGAAAATGCAGATCTACTAAAAAAAAAATAATGAAGATCATAAGAAAGGTAAATATATGACAAAAAACATAAAAGGCATTGTTTTTGCCCTGGCCAGCGTGGCTCAATTGGTTGGGAACTGTCCCACAAACCAAAAGGTCACATATTTGGTTCCAGGTCAGGGCACATGCCTGGGTTGCAGGTTCAGTCCTCTGGGATGCATGATGGGGGGCAACCAATTGATGTTTCTCTCTTACACTGATGTTTCTCATCTTCTTTTCCTTCCTCCCTTCCTCTCTAAAGTAAAAAATTTAAAAAATTTAAAAAAAACATAAAATGGATTTTTACTGTTTATCTCCTTAAAGCAAAAACAACACCATACATATTGTGAGCCTTATGAATTTGGAAGTACAATTTCTTTGGAAATTGTAAGTTTCTCAGACCATATGGAAAATATTATGTTATTTGAACATAAAAGTAGATTAACTCTACACCAAACATATAGAAAATAAAATAAGTAAGTATAGCTAGCATACTAATAGTGGTGCTAAAATAGAATTATTTTTAAAAAGAACTAATCTGACAAGAAAAAGAAACAGAAAAAAAAAGAACAAAAAGCAGATAGGACAAATAATGCCTAAATAAAATGATGGCAATTTTAAACCTTACCATGTCAATGCTCATACAATAGAATGGTTCAGAGATCTAAATGTTCACTATTTGACTGATAAAAGACTCAATAAAATGTAAAAAATTGAAAACATACACAGTATGTCCTCTGATCACACTGATTTATATTAGAAATAATTTTTTAAATAATATCTGGAAAATCCTCAAATATTTTAGGTTAAATGACACATAGCTAAGTAACTCCCAGATCAAAGAAGAAACCACAAAGTTAAACACGAAATATTTTTAACTACATGCAAATGAAACTACAATATAACAAGACTTATGAAATGTTGATAAAGCAGTGCTTAAAGGAAAGTTTATAGCATTAAATACTTAGGGAAAAGGGGGAAGGATATTCTATCATAGCTAAGCTTCCAATTTAAGAAATTAGAAAAAGAAGAGAAAGTTAAATTTAAGTAAGCAGAAGAAAGGATATAATAAAGATCAGAAAGGAAGGCAACAAAATGTAAAACGGAAAAACATGAGAAAATCAAGGAAATCAAAAGCTGCTTCTTTGAAAAAAAAAAACAGTAAAATTGATAAACCTCTAGTTATACTGACCAGAAAAAAAGATGTAAATTACCAATATTGTGAATGAAAATCAGAATATTACCACTGATTCTACAGACATTAAAAGAGTAGTGAGGTACTTATATGAACAGCTATATGCTAAATAATTTGGTAACTTAGATAAACTGAACAATTCCCTTGAATGACACAAACTACCAAAACACGCTTAATTAAAATCAGATTAAGCTGAATGTTCCTGTATCTATTAGAGAAACTAAATTTATAACTTTATAACATCCTACAAAGAAAACTTCAGGTCCAGGAGGTTTCACTGGTGAATTCTATCAAACATTTGATGAAGACATAAAATCAATTCTACACAAACTCTTCCAGGGAAGGAGGGAAGGAAGGAAGGGCAGGGGAGGGGAGGGGAGGAAGGAAGCAACAAGCCCTGACCAGTGTGACTCAGTTGTTTAGGCATAGTCCTCTAAAGCAAAAGGTCACTGGTTTGGTTCCTGATCAGGGCACATGCCTGGGTTTCAGGTTTGGTCCCTCGATGGGGCACATACAAGAAGCAAATGATGGACGTTTCTCTCTCACATCAATGTTTCTCTCCCTCTCTTTCTCCCTACCCAATAAATAAATAAATAAACAAATAAAAGAAAAAATAAAGGAAGGAAAAGCATACAAATTTTAAAAGAAGTAATACTATCTATATTTACAGACACCTTTATTGAAAACCTGAAGAAATCTACAAGATGGCTATGGAACTTGTGAGGGTCGCAATACCATAGGCTACAAAGCAAAATCAATTTTATTTCTACATGCTATCAAGTTGCAAAATTTTATTGCATTTCTATATACTATCACTGAACAATCAGAATCTGACACCCCAAAAATGCAACTGAGCAGTTTCTTAAAATATTGAACATTCACATGCCATATAATCAAGCCACTTCACTCTAGATATTTACTAAAGAGAAACAAAAGCATGTATCTACACAGAGTCTCATATACAAATGTTCACCACAGTTTTATTTGTTACCACTGTGAACTAGAAACAACCCAATGTTCATCAATGGGCGAGAGAAACAAAACCTGGTGTACACATACAATAGAATACTACTCAGCAATAAAATGAAATAAATTGTTCATGCATGTGATAACATGGATAAATCTTGAAATCTTTATGTTTTGTGAAATAAGAGAGAGCAATGAATGATTCAATTTACATAAAATTCTAGAGCATACATACTAGTCTATAATGACAGGCACAGTTTAGGGACTGTCTGAAACTGGTGGTAAAGGAAGAAATCAGCTGCAAAGGGTGTTAAGAAATTTTAAAGGGTGATTAAAGTGTTCTTTGTTTTGATTGCAATGATGCTTTTATGAGTATGTAATAAATCGAAACTGATCAAATTGTATATATTAAGTATATGCAGTTTGTTCAATTATGCTTCTATAAATTTATAAAAATAATGAATAGAAACATAACTAAAATAGTTCAATTTAAAGTAGCATTTAAAATATAAAATACAAAAGGGGTAAATTTAATATATTGAAAACTATAAAACATGCATAAAAGATATTAAAGATGCCTTAAATAAATACTTATACTATGTACATGGATTAAAAGAATCAATCATTTAAAGCATCATATCTCCAGAGATTAATGTATAGATTGAATACAATCCTATTCAAAGCCCAACGGATATTTTCAGAAATTTACAAATTGATTCTAAAATGTATATAGAAATGCAAATGATCTAGAAGGTCCAAAAGAATTTTGAAAACAAAGGGCCAAATTGGAGGACTTTTACCACCTTATTTTAAGACAAAATAAAGTTACATTAATTAAGATATTGATATAAAAATATATAGATCAATGGAACAAAAGTCCAGAAATGGACATATATGGTCTGCTAATATTTGATAAAGGATCCAAAGCAATTCAATGTAGAAAACTGATTTTCAATGTGTTAGGACAATTGGAAATTGAATTTTCACATGCCCTCCCACAAAAAAATCCACAATTCTGGACCCTTACCTCTATATACAAAAATTAACTTGAAATAGACCATAGTCTCAAATTTAAATGCTAAAACTCTAAGACTTCTAGAAGAAAACATAAAAGAAAATTTTATTCACCTTAGGTCAGGCAAGATTTCCTAAATAAAACTAAAAAACTATAGAGTGTAAAAATTGGTAAAATATACTTTATCAAAATTAAAATTTCTTCTCTAGAGATATTTTTTTAAAATGTGAGATCAAGCTTTTGTCTTACTCTACACCTACAAAATCAGCATCACCAGGGATGGGGTTTCACATGTCATTTGGAACCATGACCAATGAGAATTACTGCTTTAATTTCTCAAAAATAAAAGCTTGAGAATTTCATTATACCATGGTGGTAGCCTCTTTATAAGTGGTCTCCATCTATATTTCTCATATAGAAAAGTAGAAGACATATTCTGTAAAAGAAATAAGGAAATTAGACCTAGAAAAGAGAAGGTTAAGGGATCTATTAATATTAGCCTGTAAGTGCATGAACATTCTCTGTGCAGTGATCTGGACACAGATGCAGGAAACTTTAAAAATGAATAAAATAGGAGAAATTTAAGCCAAAAATAAAAAACTAGTTCTTGATATTCAGCTTTCAAACAAGGTCTTAGAATCTCCTCAATGTTCATTAAGATAAGTTATCACTCAGTAGGTGAAATGATCCGAACCACAAGAAAATCTAGGGAAGTTAAATTTCTCTCCTAGGGTATTTGACTCAAGGGAACCACTCTGTGAAGCTGACAACAGTGACATCCATGTCCATTTTCCAAGAAGTGCTTATTTGCAAGTTGTGTGTCAAGAAAATTTCTACACAAATCTAATCTATATACTGTGTCCTCTTGCTAAGTTGCACTATGTTAATATTGAAAAGCCCCAATGCTATAGTTTCCTCTTTGTCAGTCTACTTATATGCAAAGAGTAGTGAGGAAAAAGAGAGACGAGGAAAAAAATTCAAACTGTTTGAACTTATGTGTATCAGAAGCAAGATCCCCCTAGGTCCCCAGAGTAGTGTTCCATTTCTGTCTGTTCTATGTTGAATGATGGGTTTCAGACATAGATAAAATCTAGGTAATAATCAACCTCAGAAAACAGTGTAATAGCAAGAATGAAATAGCTGAGGGTTTGTTTATATTATACAATTGCATATTCTGAGTTCCTCCAACTGAATGTTGGAAATCAGGATGTATGTATCTAAAAGAATATCACAAGCAAACACTTAAAAACAACTATTTTATTTCTATAAAAGTAATGCATGCTTATTTCAGAAAACAGAATTAAACACACACACACAAAGAAAAATGATTCATATTTCCCACACTCAGAAGTAATTTTAATAAATACTTGGGTATCAACCATCTATTTACTAACACTTCCATCACACCAAAATGGAAGCAAGGAGTACATATTGTTGGGGATCTTGAGAAGTACATTCCCCAGCTAACATATGGATGCCTCTGCTATTCCATCTATTATATAGGATGACGTTCAGCAAGCCTTAACTAATCACGTGATCCAAAAGAAATATTCTTAGCTAGAAAAAGTTCATTCTACTAAATCTTTAAGTTGAGCATTTGGTAACCTTATTTATCTAATTGCAACAACCACAATTTAACTGTCCCATCTTGATTGTCCCTTTGTATTCACAGGGACACCATTTTTTTAATGGAAATGTCTTACTCTTGCTTTATCCCCAGTTCTCTTCATTGGAAATTACAATTTCCCACTCAGCTGCTGAATGATATTAATTATCAGCAGAGATCAAATAATCAAAATTGACAGGCCTTATAGAAATTATTCACATTCTTTCACTACTTTTTCATAAGTCTTTGTCCTTAAACGATGCAAACAGGAACTATTATTGTTACTCATTCTTGCTGTCCTTTTTCCATGGCCACAGGGAGCCAAATTGCTAATTATTGGATTTGCCTTTGGAAATGTTGCCAAAATGGAATTGGAAGAAGAAAACAATTGAGCTCCCTAAGCAGAAGACCGAGCACAAATCCTCTATTAGCTCTAATAATTAAGGCATCTTGTGAAGGGCTTCAATGGCAGGATAAACTCATCTGTCCCCAGCACAGGACCCATATCAATTACCGTGGGCATGGGCAGTCCCGTGTACAACAAAGGGAACCAAAACACACAGGCTGACAGTCCACACAAAGCAGGACTCTGGTCAAAGGCAGCTTCTCTGAGCGTTATCTTTAAGCCAAGTGGTTTTTAATAAGTTTAAATACCCATAGGGGGTTAATTTAAGATTGATTTAAATTTATTTCTGAATTAATGCTTTTAAAATCTGCGTTTATAATTTCTGCTTATCAAGGATTGCCCTTCTGCTATAAAAACTGAGCCAACACTCAGTTATCAAATACTATGAAGGGTTCTGTTAATTAGATAGTTTATCTGTGATGAGTTGTTGACATTGAGTTGATGTGTGTTAAATAATTTTAAAATATTCTGTGGGGCACTGACTTGGTGGCTCAAAGCATTGTCCCTCCATTTTTCAGACCCTGCTTTGAGTCCAACTGGAAGCTCTTAGTAAAAATTAATCTGATGGTTATAACACATTTCTTAAGTACAGAATTATTCACATCTCAAAATTATACATATAAGAGAATAAATCTTTTCTGGCACTCTTTATTAGGCTGCTCTAGACCATTCTAACTAATTCAGCCTCCCTCACACACTGGTTGGTCTTTAGCTGCTCAGTACAGACTGCCAGGAAATTCAGCATTGCTGTTATTAAACAAAATTCTCAGGATTTGCTCTTTTCATAGTATTTCCTTTAAAATGTTTTTTGGTGGTTTTTCCTCTGGCTTCTTCTACCTCCAAATCAGGCAACCCAGGAGAAATCTCAGAAACTGAAATATTTTTCCCCATCCAAGTAAATTAAAGCTCTAGCTGTTAAGGGTTTTTCCTTCTGTCTGTCAAATTTCTTTTTCTGGTTATAGCCAGTGACAGCAGAGGCCAAGAAAGAGTCCACAGGGAATGGCTTGGAGCCTTAGAACAGGCTGGTGTCTTTGTATTTTCTAGATGAAAAAAATATTGGACACCAGTCTTTAACATCAGAAAAGCTACTGATTAATTAACTCCATAATTGTTAAAAGCACAAGTCATTCTTTATTATCTCTGGAATTTTATCGTAACCTCTCTTTTGAATATTGATTTTATTTACAATTTGTTTCTTTCAGTTTTTGCTATTTTCTTTTCTCACTGATTCTCTAAGACACGTGAGATACTAAAGCAACTGTATCTCATGGAATCCAGAGCCCTAAGTCTTATGATTTTCAATTTTAATTAATAGCCATAATGTGTTCAATCGCTATATATATCCTTAGAGAATGAGATGGTCCTTCCAAGGTAGTGAAACTCTACAAGTCACTCAACTCATAGGAACCCTGAGGTCATATCCCAGTGTGGCCTCAGGCGAGCTGACTCCCTAGGCCTTGTTTTTGTTACATTTTTCAAGTAAGGAGATTAGAATCCACAAGTACGCTTTCTAGTTCTGGTGTTCAATGATTCTTTTCATCAGAGAACCGTAATATTGTGAAAGAAGAAAAATGGAGCTCAAGTGAAGAAAGACTCAGCAAGCAGCCATTCTAAACTGGTTTTGTTCATTCTCTTCAAAGGAGGTTTTGAGGAAAATTATCAATAAAGAGAGGATAACACTGGGTATCAGGTAAAGGAAAGGACACTGGGTAGAAAAAGTGGACACCTAGTTGTAGGGCCAGTTGTGCTACCAGCAACTTCGTCACTGGCAATAAGTTATGGAATTAAAACTTTTAAGACTAAAGATTGGACTCAAAAATTGGAGAAGTTTGATTTCATAATCTCTTAGTTCCTCTCAGCACAAAAATTCTATGTATCTATAAAATGGCCCAAAGGCCAGGGAGGATGATACCTGGCAATGTTCTAACAATTACTGATAATGAACTCTGCTCTTTTCTTCTGGTTGGAGACTGTTGTTCAAAAACATTCTGTTCCAGACCGTCAAGCCAGAGGTAGAGCTTTCCCTCTAGGCCCCTGTGCAAATGCTGCAGCTGAGAGCAACTTCCTGAGTCTGCAGCATCATAGTTACTGAGTGGCAGTCTCCCTTGTGCCCGCCCCCAAAGTCAAGGATTGTAAAGAATGCTGTGCCGTGTATTTTTCACTGTACTTCTTGATTTCCCCTGTCCACTCCCTTACACAGAATATAGCTGAAATAGCTAACAAGAAATTGAGACACTAACACAGATATAAATCTTAGTAATACATCTCAGGACCATTAAGGTATGTGCTTATTGGCTCTCTTCCTACAAACTCCTCTAGATTCCAGGCACTCTAACACTGAATTTGTCAAAGCAGCTCTATTACCTGCAAGTCTGAGACTCATGCATCCCAGCCTTTTGCAAGAATAAATATTATTATTAACATGTTTCAAACTCTATTTCAGTCAAGAAATCTGAAAGAATGAAGTATCAAAGGTGTGGGGGTGATACCAAAGTAGAGGTAATAGGAATGGTAGTTTCCAGAATTTAAGGTTCATCAAGTGAAAAATGTAAAAGGTGGTAGGAGTGGTAGGACATTTTTCTCCTGAAACATCGAAATACTGAACATCACTCAAGGTTAAGACTGCAGAGAAAGACGGTATAATCATCCATTCCAGACAGCCAGTTCTGCTTCTTTTCTGCTTGCCTCCTGGGAACCCAGCCAGAACATTTTCTTTGGGTCATTGTTTCTTCCCCTAGTCTGGACTGCCATATTTTAGCAAGCCTTACTCAGTATAAGCAGCATATTCCAAAGCCTGTGCTCTGAGTCACAGTATAGGCATACAGATTCTGTTCCCCATTGCTCACACTCCTGATATGCTACCTGGGTCAGATCCCCCTGACTGAACCCTCTTACTTTCATACTCTGATTTTCCTTTGATTGTTAGGAGAATCATTGCCAACATTCAAATTCACTTAAATGTACATTAATGATTACAATCCATTATGCTCAGACATGGAACTCATAGCTAAAGCTTTCCCTAACTAATAAATTTAGAAACCTATACTTTAAATTTTTATCTACAGAGTTCTTGAGTTATAGCAAACAACTTATCTAGCCTCCAACACAGCCACCCCATTTAAAAAATGGGAAACTGAAGTAGGAATTAAGGGTACTTTCTTAGGCTATGGTCCATGTTCAGGGAATAATTTCTTTGCCCAACACAAATAATTCACTTTAAATCTCTCCAAAATGAAAAATTCTCAATGGAACCTGTAATATAGACACAGCACCCACCAAGTATGGGAAAATCTCAAAATATTCCTGATTTGAAAATCAACCACAACCTAGACTAGGCTGTTACACCTGAAAAAGACTTCACTCAAAATAGGCTTTCATGTTGTTTCATGTTGAATCCCTAGTGCTTGGTACATAGTACAGTCTCAAACAGTTATGTTGAGCAGATGATGGATGACAAGCAATAGTGTTAAATAAGGTAGCGGCAAGAAAATGGAAAATTAAGAGGATGGACTATAAAAATATTCTAAACATAAACATGAAAATAGTTGGTAATTGCCTGCAGGAAGTATGCTGCAGGAGGGACTTACAAGGAACCTCTGGTTGCTGACTTAGGGGACCAGATGCCATTCAGTGAGGTAGGAAACATGGTGAGTGGGGAAGTAGGTGAGTGGGTGGGCGGTGAGTTTTATGTTACATGGGCTAAATCAAAGAATCTTAAAACAAATGAACATCAAGGGAAATTTATTCAGTAAGAAGTTTGAAACACAGATTTGAGATTAACAGATGTTTTTTGACTCAGAGGTCATCATTATATGTGAAAACTAAAGATGTATCCATAAATTAAATTACCCTGTGAACAAAAATAGAGCAGTGTATCAATGCCCAGCATATTGATATGCTGGGGAAAAGGGGAGCCATTAAAAGGTTGCTATATTTTTTCTTTCCTCATTTTTATTCCTCACTCAGGGTATATTTATTAATTTTTGGAGAGAAAGAGAAAGGAGAGAGAGAGAAACAGCAGTGTGAGAAAGGAATATCAACCAGTTGCCTCCTGCACACACTGCGACTGGGACTGAAAACACAGCCCAGGCATGTGCCCTGACCAGGAATCAAACCTGTGACCTTTTGGTGTATGGGATGATGCTCCAACAACTGAGTCATCCAGCCAGGGCTAAATTTTTACTGTTTGAAAGACATTAAAAGTAATATATTCAGCCAGGTATATCACTGTTTTTTCATAGAAGTAGAAGACATTTTAGCCTTAAATAGGATGGATGACATAATCTTAAAATAAAGGACAATACTCCCAATTAACCAATTCAGGTATATTTTTAAAACTCACTACATTGTCCTTTGTCACAAAATGACTTTATTATTAAATGACACCACTTGGGAGACCAGCATTTGGGAAACACTGGTATCAGGGGTGGGGGAAAAAAGACCAAGGCCAGATGTCCAGAGAATGTTCATCTTTAAGTGTTCATCAGAAAAGAGAAGCCCACACAGAAGACTGATTCTAATGGAAAAGCAGGAAATAGAGCTAGAAAGTGTGGTGTTCCAGAAGCCAAAGGAAGAAAATATTTAAGGAAGGAGTGTGTGTGTGTGTGTGTGTGTGTGTGTGTAGTCAACAGTTCAGGAGCCACTGAAGTGCCCAGTGTATTTATTAACAGAGTTCACTGAAGTCCTGAGTATGAATAGTTTTGTACTAAAAATACATGACATGAGGACTTTGCCTCAGGGCTAATTCAGGCCATACAATGTTTTGACTCAGGACATCAGTTCAGTAAGCATTTGTTGAGCACTTAGTATGCCCAAATCAATTTAATAGCTCCCTTGAGAGATTATAATATTAATAATATAGTTCCTGTCCTCAAGAAACTTTTACTTTCAGAGGACAGATTAAGAAATGAACATAAAAATCTATGGTATATCTCCAAAAAAGATAGACAAATAGTGAATGAGCCCATGAAAAGACAGTCAACAGCATTAGTCCTTAGGGAAATGCAAATAAAAAACACGAGATATCCCTTTTCATTCACTGGAAAGACTAGAGATAAAATTGGGGGTTAAATAAAAGTGTGGGCGAACACGTTGAGAAATGGGAGCCCTCGAACAGTGTTGGTGGGAATAAAAAGTGGTACAGCAGCTGGGGGGACAGCTTGCTGGTCCCTCAAAACATTCAACATGAAGTTCCCATATGACCTACCAGCAATGATACTTCCAAGTAGGTACCCAAGAGAATTAAAAATGGGTAGTTGAAAAAAAAGTATAGATTAATGTCCATAGCAGCAGTACTTATAAAAGTTAAAAGCAGAAACAACCCAAATGACCATCAACAGATAAATTGATAAACAAATGTGGTATATTCATGCAATGGAACATTATTCAGCCATAAAAAACAGTGATACATGCTACAACATGGATGCACCTTAAAATTACAGTGTTGAGGGAAAGAATCCAAACAAAAGGCCACATACTATATGCTCATTCTGTTTATATGAAATATCAGGACTAGGCAAATCCGTAGTGACAGAAAGCATAGCAGTGCTTCCCAGGGCCTAAGGGGATGGGGAAGTGCAGAGTGACAATTTAATGAGTACAGGGGATTTTTTCTAGGGAGAATTGATAAAAATGTTCTGGAATCTGACAGTGGTGATGGTTGTACAACATTGTAAATGGACTAAAAACTGCTGAATCATATACTTTAAAATGGTTTAACTGGTCAATTTTATGTTATGTAAATTTTAACTTAAAAAAAAAAGACTATGGAATACAAAGCGATAAGCCCCATGAGCCTAGGAGAGTGGCCAAGCATTGTGAGAACTAACAGGAGGATGGAGTGGCCAGTGCACTAATGAAAGGGATGGTATTTGGGCTGAACCTTAAGGACAGTGTAAAATTTAAACTGTAAGACTAGCAGTAGAAGCAGAGAAAATGCTTTCAGTAGGGCAAGAAAGTATAGGTCATGTTCAGAGAGCAGTTGACAACCCTGTCTGCAGTCATCAGAGAGGTGAAAATCATGAAAAAAATTGGGCCCCACATAGTTTTGAAAAGTCGAGTACTGCTCTGTCTTCCTACAGGGCACATCCCTTCTTGGCAGTACACAGTGATAGCACCTTCTTTGAAGCAGTTTTGAAATGCAGATCTTTGAAATGATTCCCACAGTAAGTGTCTGAATTTAAAGTTTTTTCTATGCCCTTTCTCCCCATATTCTTTTTTAAAAAATCTTGAGTAGATTTAGGATAAACAAAACAGTTAATTATGAAAAGTTCTTGATGCAGTGAAGAAAGAGGGTTTATCCTTTTCTGGGAATAAAATTCTTAAACATTGCCCTGACTGGTATGGCTCAGTTGGTTGGGTGTTGACCCTCAAGGTGAAAGGTTGCCAGTTCAATTGCTGGTCAAGGGCATAAGCCTGGGTTGCTGGTTCGATCCCTGGTCCTGCGGTGCATATGAAAGTTGACCAGTCAATGTTTTTCTCTCTCATCAATGTTTCTCTCCCTCTCTTTCTACCTCCCTTACCTTCACTCTTAAAATAAATAAAAAAAAAAACTTTTTAAAAATTCTTAAACATTGAAAAGCAGCATGATCCTCCGTATTGTAGCTTTCTTAGTTATAAAACCCCAAACAGCCACAAGTTACCAAAGTGAGTATTCTCTTTTTTGTTGTTTTGGAATATAAATAGGCCATGGTAGTTTAACTATCTACTTCATATATCTGGGTCACAGCAGGGGACATAAACACCTTAGGTCCCCAAAACTTGGTGACGGGAATATAATGTTTAAGAACTGCAAGTTTATGAGATGCAGAGGATGACAATTTAGCTCTGAGTTAGAAAATATTTCATAAGCGCACACGGCTCACACCAAGCTGAATGCTTCTGGAGAAGGTCTGGAAGCTTAAGCTGGTCCTTCTCTCTTGGAGCCGTTGCACAAACCTCTGCCACCTGACCCTGCAAGTCCATGGTTTTCATCACCATTAAAGTCATTGTCACTACACAGCTGTGAAAAATCTACCTAAGTATAGACTGGTTTATACTTTGAATTTATATAAACAGCTTTATAACCCCTGTGGCAGAAAGACCCTAGGTGACTCCTAATGATCATTGCCTTCTGGCATTCACGCCCTTGTGTAATCTTCTGCCCTAGAGCATGGACAGGCTCTCTGACACCCTTCTATCCAATGGAATACTGCAAAGGTGATGGGATATGCATGATTGCCTCATGGGATTACTTACTAGTACAGCACCCAGCTTGTTAAAGTGTCTCTCTGTTGCTGGTTTATTCATTTATTTAAATCCTAAATCCTTATTTAGGATTTATGAATCCTATAGGTTCTAGGAAATCAATCTACCCATCAACAACCAAGAAAGCACAGAAATAGATCCTTCCCCGTTTGATGCTCCAGTGAGAACCCAGCCCTATGTATGTTCTCATGAGGCTGTACACCTTGATTACAGCCTCATGAGAACATAAACAGCGGACCCAGCTAAACCATGTTCAGACTCTCTTCCCCAGAAACTGTGAGAGATTAATACGTTGCTTTAAGCTATTAAGTTTGTGGTAATTTGTTTGTTATGTAGCAATAGAAAAATAATATAACCTCTGAGACATACACTGTTTAAAACAGATAAGGAAAAACATACAGTTATATAAACAACAAAAACATGAATTAAGTGAGTATAGCTGTAAGCTTTTTTACTTTCTCTGCAGGGAAAAAGAAATAGCATGAAATTTGTTGTTTTACTACCAATTAGAGAGGTTAGGCTTAGAAATGTCTACAAATTGTCAATGTTAGGGAGTCCAGTAAGGGGACTGTCACATCCTGACATCCAACCAGGTAATTTAAGTAGCATTAGGAACGTTCCTATGTGCAATAACAAAACCAATAATAAAAAATATGTCCTTTATCATTTTAGCCTAAGACTTTGGGTTCTAGGCATATGTATATATCCCATGCAAGAAAGACATTTTAAACTGTTATCATTTTTACATATTAAGAATAAAATTTTATATGAGTGGGGAAAAGCATGAGAATCCTACTAGCCAGGCACACTCTATCCTCCTAAGTTTCCACCTTTAGCAAATCTTTCTAAGAGCCACAGAACGCAACCCCCCCAAGAGTGCTCTAGGTTTTCAGACCTGGCTATTCATTCAGTCACTTCGACAGCCAGCGTGTTTCCTGCCCTCTCTCTTCTTCACTGTGTGTTACTGGTTAATGTCTCTGCCTTATTCTTCTGGTTGACACATCGGTCGACTACTTTGCAATTTCCCCATGTCCAACCATGGCTCTATGATCACTCTTATCTTTCCTATCATTACTGTTCATACTCCAGATAAATTTCTAAATAACATCCCCTAGGATTTGTGCTGGCAACAGTGAAGTACTCTTCTAGTCAGCATCTCACCTGGGTCCCTACCAACAAGATCCAGATATAGTAGGTACTTAATGAGAGAGGAAAACGGCACTCGGAAATGAGAAGAAAAAAAACTATGAAAACAACTTTAATGTAGAATTTTGCATAATTCTGTGGAGTTGTCATGAGTTATCTACACAAGCAGATATATAGACTCACAACAGTGGTATCTGGGGGAAATAATGGGAATAGAAAATTCTTTTTCTCCTAATTTCTTTCTATTTTTATTAAACAATTTTTGTATGCAAGGCACTTTGCAAAGTACTTCTAGTGATCCCAAAATGAATTAATCATGTCCCTTCTGCTAGGTTGCAGAAGATAATTTAAACAAGTATAATGCAAAGCAGAAAAAATATGATAGGGACACAAACTGATAGAAGATTCTGTAAGATTAATCAGGAAGGGTTTGGAGAGGAAAGAATTAAAGCAATGGGTCCTGATCCATTCCTTTCTCAATTATCATAGGGATGCCTCCAGAAAATGAAAGAATGCATTGACTCAGTGTAATATTCTTACAAAATGATAACTGGAATTCTGGACAAATAGACTGATTATATTGGATGTCTCTGATTTAGTTTAGAATTGCTTGAGGTAAACAAGCCTCCAATCTATGGATTTGCTATGTATGGTTCAGTGGATATAATGTGATATAAGCTATTCAACTCTCTGGCACATGAAATGGATATTTTTCGTAACTTAAATGAACCCCAGTGGAGTAATCCTCATTAGAGACCTCATCTACAATTCTGGACTGAAGAGCATATGTCTACGAAAACAAGAACTAGAAGTCTTATGGAATGTTCTAGCCTTCTCTTCCTGGCATATGTCTTTTGAGTGTTTGTATTCTCAAAAGTACTTCGAAATCTTGATACTGGCTAAGATTTCTGATTCTTGGTGGTTCCTCAATCTTTGTGTTGCAGGTAGAATTTGAAATGCGCTTTAAAAGGTGTTTAGGATGGTAAAAGGCAGAATTGAGACAACTGGCATTCCAAGCAGAAAAAGAAACAAAGATAAATAGATGAATTAGAAAGTAAAAAAAAAAAGTTTAGGCCATTATACACATCCTAATTTGGCCAGAATATATGATATATCAAAGGGAACAGTTGGGGACAATAAAGCTTGAAAAGTAAGTTGAGGGCTTTGAATTCCTGCATGAGTACCTTATACTTAACTCTGTAGGACATGAGGAGCCACTGTAGGTTCTTTATGAAGAGAATTATGGAATCACAGGAGAGCTTTAGCTAGATTTTCCCAGCTGCTCTGTGCAGGTTGTTCTGGAGCAGAAAGAAACTATCCAGATTGAAGCATAAAATCCCTTAGTGCAATGATCTTCAAATGAGGCTCATGAGCTCAAACGGACCTCTAGCACAATCTGAAGTTCTCTTCAAGGATTCAGTTGCTGTTATTTGCCTGTTTGTTTTCTTTTTCTATTTAAAAATGATGTATATTAATTTTGATGACAAATTTTAAATGCAATTCAGGATCAGCTAGATGACCACATTGTAACTGATTATAGGCTCAGATTTCCGTGCTTAGTTAGGCTTTCCTTCTGTTCATCATTGTGTGGTACTAATCACAATTTAAATTGTCATGGACTAATAAAGAAAAATAAAGAGGACTTCAAATGTAAATTTGTACTCACATCAAGGAGAAGGCAAAAGCTTTTTTCACTCATTTCAATTTTTTTAAAACTTATGGGAGAATGATGCTGTCACAAAGTACCTGATAGTATGTATTGAAGACCAAGGAATTTGAATATTTTTCTTTGCCTCTCCAGAATACTGTCTGTACCCATAACCTTCATCAAGAAGCTTCCTTGCCCTTTGGCTTTTTAATGGTTTCAGGAAATGAGAGTGGGTAGCAGGAGGTTGAAGAGTGAGAACTGTAAGATCAGGGTATTTATTGTGATGGCTGCACACAACTTGGAGGCTGGGTTCCTCCAAGTTGGTTATATCCTTCTAACAAAGAGCACAGCTTCTCAAAGTCATTCTTGTTCTTCAAAAACAGCAGCCGCGCTCTCTAGGCTCTGCTCCTCCTTCATTTGCCTCTCCTCTCATGGATAATCATGACTCTTCACTGTTACTATACTCAACCCTCTTTAGTTTTACTCTTAGCCTGTCCACACCTCTGTATAAACTGTGTGAGCAAAAGTAGGTTTACAATTGTACAAATAAATAAAACATGAATAAATAATAGTAGAATGAACTGTGTTTCATGTACTCACACTGTACATCTATTTTGCCCACCCCTGTACTTCTTGTATTAAACCCTCTTCAAATACTTCTGAAATAATGCCTTTCACTTTCTGCCATGATCCGTCTGATAAGATGAATGTCAATGGCCATCACTCTGTTCATATCATATGCATCAATTTGGTTTCAGCAAAGCAACATCATCTGTCACATTAAAATAAATGTGTCTCTCTGAACCTTATGGTCTTACAGATTCATTTGTATTTAATGTATTAATTTTTATTTATAATTGTAGCTGAGTTCCAATCATAAGAAGCTAATACCTTGTTTTATGTTTGCATATATTTAAGTAAATTAATAAATAATAATAATCAACACTTAGGAGGTTCTTGAATTCTTTTCTCTTTCAGAGGCTATATATTATTCAAATTTGAGAATCACTAACCTAGCTTAGGGCTTCCAGCACAGCTTCTAAAACATCTCTGAAAAGCATCATAAAAGTTGTCAGAGTGTGAAATGGACAATTGATAGTGAATGCATACTGAAAGCTAAAAACTCTGTAAAGTCCATTATGACTCCAGGAACCATGGCTGAAAACAAAAAGCACATACTCCCACTCCCACAGGGTTCTGAGAAGGCTTACATGAACCAGTATGGCTTTGAAGGAATGCTAATCTTTAATCCCTAGACTGGAGAACTATCTTCCAAAAGTCTTCTTAATTAAGCTAGTGAATTAAGTTCATGACTTGACATACCCCTCTATCTCAAACACATTGCAAGTGTGTGTGTATGTGTGAAGTATGCACATGCGCGCGCGCGCACACACACACACACACACACACATATGCTCTGTCCAGAAAGTATCCATCCATGTAATATGAAAAAGAGACATTTGTTAAAGAAGATACAAGAAACATTGTACATAGGACAATGACACCTCAGTCCCCTTCAAAGCAGGCACCTTGGGACCTTACACACTTCTCCCAGTTTCATCATCTACCCCATCATATTTTCCTGAATTTCATTGATGGTCTGAAATCTCTTCCCTTTCAAAGGTGATTTTAGTATTGGAAAAATCCAGAAGTCACAGGGCACCAAACCTGGGCTGTAGGAGGGCTGAGTCACCTGGGTGATCTGTTGTTTCTCAAAAAAAAACTCTGCATGAGATGTGATGCATGAGCAGGTGACTTGTTGTGATGAAGCTGCCAATCACCAGTTGCCCATAGCTGCGGTCCTCTGAATCATCTGAATAGCTTCCATGGAGGAATGTTCAAGCTTAATGCAAAAATTGCATGCAGATTCACTGCATTACTCATTTTAAATGCAATGGCCACAGAATACACATGCTCACTCATTGGCATCTACCATCCCCACTGACTAGTACAGTGAAGCCATCATTGTTCACACATGTGCATTCCAGTCCACTTTCCTTGGCTACCAGGTTACATTGATGTTGTGCAAACTATTCTCATTATATTAACAATGGCTGGACCTTTTCCCAGACAGGCTTTTTACACACACACACACACACGTTTGTGTGTATAGCATCTCCGTGGACCAGAATTCATGGTGGTAAGTGGGGCTGAATGTCTGGCTTGCTGGGCATCTGACTAGAAGCAGACTAGCAGCAGGCAGTTCAGCATCAGAAGAATAAATGCTCCAGATGAAGAAGCAGAGTCAGCTTCACAACTTGTAGCCACAGATTAGGGGAACTTCTGCTAATTGCTGCCTAGGACTAAAGAAGGACTCAGGCCTAGAGAACTGGGAATAGAGAGAACAACTTTATAATAAGAATTGCAACCTGCCTGCTAGCTTGGTGAATTAATCCTCAATATCTTAAATATCATAGTAAGGCAGGAAATTAGAGCCATAAATTTATAACCTGGTTCTGGATTAGAAGCTGGGGCAGGGGGTAGGGTAGCATGTGGTATATCAGTCATGTTGCAACAACAAATGAACCCCAAATATCAACAGATTTAGACAACAACACTTTATTCCATGTTTACATTACAGTCTAATATGGGTGAGGTGACTCTCCTTCACAGCTGTCCTCCAATAGTAACTGGGGGATATGAGATGATTCCATCTAAAATCTGCCAATTCATTGTTCTTTACACCCATGATAAGATAGAAAATATGGTATCCCACATATACCCTTAACTATATTTTGATTAAGAGTGGTACATTTCGCTTGTACCCACAGCCCACTTGCCAGAATTAGGCACGTAACCCCAAAGTAAATATAAGGAAGGCTGAAAACTATAGGATAGTACATAAATAGGATCCAGGTGAATGAGCACTAAAATTTTCCAGAGAAGGGAGTAAGCCAAGAGTGAGAGAGAAAAAAAAAATTTTCAATAAAAATAATCTTGCACATCAATGTTTCCAAACATATAAAGGAATCTACCAATAAGAAACCATAAAACAACCAGAACATGAATTTGCTTCATCAGAAATTAATTTCATAGGAAAGACTACAAACATCAGGATAAGTATATTTTACATGATCATAGAGATGAGTAAATAACTTCTATTTAGAAATTAATTATAAAAAATTAAGACATAATTTCTATAAAAAATGACCAATTAGTAGAAATATAGCCACTAAACTAAAAAATGCAATGGGTAGATTAAACTAAATTAGACATAAAGAAAGAATTAGTTATGGTAGGAAAAGAAGTGAAGTCAAGAACCAAGATGGTGGCAGAGTGGGTGGAAGCTACACCAACCACCTCCCAGGACCAAACTGGAATTACAACTAAATTAAAGAAAAATCATCCTGTGTAACCAACTGAATACTAGTTGGAGAGAAGCCTTATAACTGAAGACAAATGGAAGAAACCATTTCACCACAACATGACTGATGGAGAGTACAGAAACACAAGAGGGCTTGCTGGGCTCCCACAAGAGGCAGTTGAAGTTCCAGAGGTGTATTTCAGCAGCCAGGGGTTTTCCCCTAAGAAGTCCGAGGTCTAAACCCCAAACTGGTCTCCACAGCCTAGAGCACCAGAACCAGGTCTGATCCGATTTCCAATACTTTTTATCTGTCTTCTATTAGTCCAGGTGAATGACTGTGTTTTAAATATTCACAGATGGTATGAATGCTCATGAAATTGTGGAGGTGTTATATTTCTGACTTCTGATAGAGAGAACATAGTATCTTGGCCCAGTTCTCTCCATGGACAACAAAATTACGTATACGCACACACACACTCTCACTCACACAGAGAACTATAATGGGCTTTTTACCTGGGTTACTAGGTTGCCATAGCTCAAGCACCTTATCACAAACTGTATGAGGCATTCCAATTGCTTCATAATAGCACCTTACTTGAAATTAAATTTGCCATATGTAGGTGGTAAAGGTGAAAAGAATCTGATCGATTTTCCTAGTCTGAATTAGCTTATGAGAAAAAAACTTCTATAGTTAGGAAAAGTGGGAGATGTTATGCAATATCACATTGAGCTTTAGTTATAATTATTTGGAGTCAGTGATAATATCAAACTTTAGATAGTGGGGGTCTGTTTCTCTGGCTGAACTGGTTTTACTAACAAAAGAGTGAAAACTTCAGGGGAATTGATGTGTAATTGAAGTTTGATGGTGACATGAAGTGATTATAATTAATTCATATATATGTGTGTGTATATGTATGTATATTTTTATTATAAGCAGCAAATAAGTCAGTTGCTTAGTAATAGTAATTATAAGACAGCAACAAGCAGAAGTATTTTATTGCAAAAAAGTATTCATTATATACAATTTATTATAATAAGATCATTGTTTCAAAGAGAAGCTCATTGAATGGAATAAGCTTTGTTACATGGAACACCTTGTGTGATGTACTTGGATACGATGACTAATTTTACACTTTTTTCTATCAGATTTAAGATCCAAATCATAAGAAATGGTCAGTTTCTTATAGCTCTCATCTGTCCCACAGGAAAAAAATGCAAAAAGTAATAAATTATTGAGCACATCACAGGAACAGAGAATTCATGCAGTGACGGATGTGAAACATATGGGAAATGTGGTTTCAAAGACCATGACTCACAAAAGTTTGAAATTTCTAGACTGATTTCTTGAAGTAGAAAAAAGTCTAATTTCAGCAGATTTCCTTAGTAATATGGATTAGAAATGGATTTTTTTAGAACCTATAAAATTAGTCATTGTTCTCAGAGACATAGATTTGGTTTCCATCAGTCCTTACTATTCAATTCAGTACATTCTGAAAACCAAAATTCCCATCCAAGAAGGAAGTGGAAAAATACCAGATTTCATGCTCCATGAATCAACTCTAATCACTTTGACAAAATCGAGCTACCTGTAGCCTTCTGCCTACTGAGTGCTAGTAAAAGAAGCATAAGAGAGACTACCAGTGTTTATCTCTAGCCAGTATACTACTAATTTGTTACCTGTTGCCCCTAGGTATGAGTTGAGCAAAAGAGTACAAGTGAGACTGGAACTAAGAGAGAAGCCATGTCTGAGGACCAGAAGTTTATCAAACTCATAGCAAAATATCACAAGTTGGCAGAAGGAAAAGTCAGGCATTCCAGTGTGCCAAGTTCAAGGGACAACGCAAATAAGCAGAATAACACAAAGAGAAACTGATTCTGTAGTTCAGAGTGTTGTCTTCCATATTCTTTATCTTCCTGATAATATGAACTGACCACATGGTAGAAATAGAAAAGAAATAGACAATTTTATATATATAAAATTAAACAGAAAATGAAACTATTTGTAAATAGCTAAATGAATGGTGATAACATATATATCTTGAGCCTGTATAATTTTCAAGAAAGGTCAAATGTTTGTTCACTGGGCCCATTTGAAGCTAATGTTTAATTGCTGTTTGACTATTATTTCTTGGGTAGACATGATGTAGGAAAGAGCAAAATTACAGTCAACTAACCATTTAGCTCTTGTATTTTCAGAATCAATTTACCATAGTAGGTACTATAGATTTGTCTAGTACAAAACTTTTTATATTTTACTGAGTTTATTATAACCAATTACATGTTATTTTAAATATCTAGTAAAGCTGAGCAAATAGTTCTAAATAAAAAAGAATCATCATTAGCAGCTTTCACTGCAGAATGTAAGAATAATGGAGAGGCATGTTGATAATACACAGCAATTTCACCTCTGAGACATGATTTTCTGTCTGTGTATGATCAAAAGCAAAACAAGCTTACTGGTATTAATATAGGCCATTTTTCTAACTCTGCCTTAAGCTATCTCAACCTCAAGCTTCCCATTTTCAAAGTCATTGAGTCTTCAGGGACATGTATTTTAGACTACTGTGTCAAGTTGATCAATTTAAAAATATATCCATGATACACATCTTGGCAAAATCCATAAGAAAAAAAATGGATAGCGTTTGTTGGAATCTAGATAAATAGCCCTACTAGAATAGCATTTGGGGTTAGATTCAAAAGCATCCCAAAGATTTAGGTTTAAATAAAATTTTTCTAACTTTTAAAAGTTCATAAACAGTAAAAGAAAATCTCTCTCTCCCCACCCATGTCAACTCTAATTAGTATTCAATATTTCCATTTTTAACTATGAAAAATGGATTGATTTAGTAGCATTGTCTTCTAATTCAAGGGATGATTCAAGATAGTCATATCCACATTATTTAGTTTTAGGCCATTCTTGGGCATTTTACTGACAAGGCAGTTTTGTGACCTCATGCCTTTTAATTGCCTATGAGCTCATAAATACTCATAAAATAGATCTAAAAAGGCAACACAAAATTCCTGCTGGTCACCATGTGAGTGGTGGCATGAGCCCTAATAAAATGTAAAGTGAGTTAAGTTTGCTTTGGAACTCCCATCTCTCCACTGGGTCTATCGCTCCAGTTTTCCTTGCCTCAACTTCCCTTTCCTCCCTTCCCAGGTAGAAGATGATGTTTACAATGCAAGTATTTTGGAAAAAATAAAGGATTTTCATCACATAGGACCTAATGGTAGTAGCTCTAATAATAAAACATCTGTGTAAATTTGGGGATGCTTCCTGAAACATGTTTATTCATTGCTCTGATTTCGTTTTCAAAAAGCATTTAATCAGACAACAAATGTCAATGGCACCAACTATATTTACTATTAAGAGGGCATTTTGTTTATTTCTTTGATTCTATAAATTAGCTACACTCAAAATATCACTTAATAATAATAAATGGTGTGAATACTGAGTGCCAGAACTGGCTTCTCAATACTCCACATTCTAAGTTCAAAGAAACACCAGTACAATCATGCTCTGCATAACTAAGTTTCAGTCAATGGCTGACCCCATGCGATGGTGGTCCAAAAAGATTATACTGGACTACATATAAAAAATGGAAGGGTATGTGGTTCAGAGGAAGAGCTGTTTTTCTGATAGGGACAATATCTGTGGAGTTTGGCAACAGATTCCCCTCATAGCACCTTACTTTTGAGTGTACAATCACCTCCAAATCAGTCAGCCACAGACCTGTTTCAGCACTGAGGAGCCTGGCCCCAGTGTGACATGTTCAGAGGACACTACAGCCCTCCCAGATCTAGCCTGGTGGTCTTCAGAGTACATTGATGTGGATTCTTTGTTGAGGACCTCAGGTCCTACACAAGGACACAGGTCCACAGGAGCTACCTTAACAAGTCTCACTGTCACTTCAGCAAAAGCTCTCTGTGCTGGTGTGGAGCCAGCCTGTCCCTGTACTTTGGAAGCATTTTCAGGCTGTTATGATATAAAGCATAGATAAGTTTTATTTGTTACTCAGTGCAATGCCAGAAAGAGCCCTTTTTGCCAGATGGGGTCAATGGAACCAAAACTAACTTTCTATACTCAAAATATTGAGTCCTCAGTTCTACAGCCTCTTCACGTTAAATACCCTTTTTATGAATGCCACAAACCTCCTCAATCTGACCACTGCTCCAACATGCAATAGCCAAAACCACATCACTGTGACAATCCTTATGTTACTTGATCTCTCCATCTTGATTTATTTTTCTTTCTGATCCTCAGGCCACCTCTCCCTCCCTCCTGACAGTCACTATTATTATGTTGACCTATGTTTATCCAGTTTCTCCTTTGTGTTTCTAATCAATGTAGCTCACATCTCTGGTCATGGAGCAGCACTGACAGCTTTGATGTTCTGTTTCTGACCCTTTCAGAAGGAATGGGGGAAGCTCATGGGGCAGTGTTTGTCAAGTCTACAGTAGTGTGTGGTAATGTCCTAGCCTGGGGTGTCAAACTCAAACCCATCTTCACGGGGGGGCCACATCAGCCTCACAGTTGCCTTCAAAGGGCTAAAATAATTTTGGGACTGCATAAAGGTAACTACTCCTTAACTGTTAAGAAGTTGAAATTACATTCAGCCCTTTGAAGGCAACCTCAAGGCTCATGTGGTCCCCCAGTGAAAATGAGCTTGACGCCTCTGGCCTAGGCCTTCATGTCCACTCACCATTCACGTGCTGACTCACCCAGAGCAACCTTCAGTCCTACATCTCCATTAATGGTAAGTGCCATATATAGGTGTACCATTTTCATCTTTTATACTGTATTTTTACTGTATCTTTTCTATGTTTAGATACCATATTTTTCAGATTATAAGAGGCACTACCCCCAAATTTGGGAGGAATAATGGTTGTTAATGCTGCTGTTGAGTTCTGTTTACATTTACATTGGTGAAATATTATGTTATGTATGTTATTAAATATTTTACCACATTTTTTGCTTCAAATTTTTTTTCCTAATTTCCTCTTCTAAAACTTAGGTGTGTCTTATGGTCCAAAAATATGGTATGTTTACATACACAAATACTTAAAGTTGTGTTAACATTGCCTACAATATTCAGTACAGTAACATGTACATGTAGTTACAGTATTCTGTACAGGTTTGTAGTCTAGGTGTATAGTAGCCTATACCATCTGGATTTGTGTAAGGCCACTCTGTGATGTTGGCACAATGACAAAATCTCTTGAAGGCTCATTTCTTAAAACATATCTTTGTTAAGTGATGAATGACTAACTGGAGCCAGCATCTTTCCTTTAGGGCTCATGAGGGGCGTTCTTTCAACATAATCATAAGGATCATCACCAACCTGATCAATACATGCAAAAGACTGGGTGTGGCAAATGGGGCATGGGTTTGGTTTGGTTTCGAGAGTGCAAAGACGACGAGGAGGAGAAAGAAAAAGAACAGAGATGACATTCTTCTTCTTGCCAAAATAGAGAGAGGAAAGCTCCAGAATTACTATCAATGACTATCTGAGCAGTCCTGTCTCCCACTAAGTTGGAAACTGCTGATAATTTATTTGAATTTTTCCAGGCTACCAGAGAGGAGGGGAGGCCAAGGCTGGGTGGAGGTGAGCAAAGATGGGTGGGTGGGGCACCTGTAATGGCATCAACAATAAAAAAGTTAAAAAAGGTTTCCAGGCTACTACACCAGCAGGATTCTGATGCTGAGTATAGCTAAAGGACAAGAGGTAGACGGTTTGACAAGAGAGGTCAGTGAACCAGTCTGTATTCCACTGTTAGGTATTGACCATGATCCACAACTTTCCAGGTAGACCTCAGTAGGGTGATTGGGCTTGAGCTGTCTTGCTCATAACCACCCCTCTCCAAAAAAGGCTGTCTGCTACAATTGTACCCCAACAGTAAGAAGTAGTAGGGCAAGGTTGTTTAAAGGTTGTTTAAGGTTGAAGCTAAAAGGGACAGATGAAAACCAACCTGGATCTTCCGTTCCAGGAGGTTATGGAGGGGGGCATTCCCAGGGCCCTCCGAGAAACAAAGGAGGATAATGGCCAGTGAACCTTAGATGGAGTATAGCCATGTTGGAGGGAAACATCTAAGAAAAGAAGCCATGTCCATCAGAGTAGACATACAGCATAGAAGGAGGGGAAATGAGTCATATTTTAGTCAGTTTGGGCTGTTGGAACAGAATACCATAGACCAGCTGGCTTAAACAACAAAATTTTATTTTTCCTAGTTCCAGAGGCTAAGAAATCCGAGTTCAGGTGCAAACATGGCTGGGTTCTGGTGAGGGCTCTTTTCTGGGTTTGCAGACAGCCACCTTCTCACTGCAGCTTCACACAGAGGGAGACCTAGCTCTCTGACCTCTTTCTATAAGGACACCAATCCCATCATGGAGACTCCACCTTCCTGACTTCATTGAAACCTAATTTCCTGTCAAAGGTCTCATCTCCGAACACTATCACAGTGGGGGTTTTGGGTTTCAACACATACATTTGGGCAGAGCACCAGCAGTAAGTCCACAGCAAGTCAGAAATCTCCCTGAAGCTGGAGCAGGGATGGGAGGGTTTGGGATTGAATGTGAGATTGAAGTTGCAGAGCACAGAGGACTGAGGCTTAAAAATCTGTGGAGACTGTCCAGATAACCGAAATGACTAGAAAGTCATAGATGGAATTGGAAGTAGCACTTCAGCAGAAACTTGAGAGGTCAGCACAGCACAGCATTACCAGAGAAATAAATCTGATTCATGTTTATCAATAACAAGTTGAGGATCCTTAATAAAGTCATTACACATTTTTAAAATTTTGTATTAAAATAAATTTTAGAATAAAAATAAATCCTTGAAAATCATACCACATTCACACATTGATACTATTTCATAAATTTCTTATTAGTGTTTGCCTATATCATTACATAATTTCCACAGCTATATGTAACCATCTACAATGTAACTTAATTTAAAAAAATTGTATTTGCTTCTTGTGTCATATTCTAGCATATTTTAATCCATTGTAAATGATGCATTATATTCAATTGAATTTTGTAATTTGTAAATATTAAGCTTTTTAAAATATGTTTCTAATTTTTGCTATTACAGAAAATGTAGGAATTAATGTTAGTCCATGTAGTTCTTATGATTTTATGAGTTATTTCTTAGAATCACTGGTCATAAACATTTCTCAAGGCTTTTTATATAATGAAGTGATCAAATTTGTCTCCAAGAATTTTACAGTGCAGCCAGCAATAAATACAGGTACTGGCTTCCCAACAATCTCACCAGCATTACATATCATATTTTAAAGTTTTACTTACTTTAACAGATATAAAATGGGCCTTTATTGTTGTTTAAATCTGCATGTCTTGGATTCCTCCTGAAGGTGAACATTTTCCTTGTTCACTGGCTTTATTTTCTCCTGGATAAGCTGTCCCTTCATAACTTGAGTCAATCATTCTAACGGGAATCTTGATATCATCCTATGCTTTTTAAATGAGCATTTTATGGGTTGAAAATACCAACTCTCTTTCGCTTTAAAGCTAGTGAACACTCTCCAGTTCTAAGGCTACCTCGCAGCACACAGGGGCGTGAGCGCCGACACGAACATCCCCTGACGCTAAGGGGTGTCCTCAGATTTAAACGTTCAAAAGCTCATGCTATTTGGGAGGAGCAGTTCATCATTAAGCACATGATTTGCACTCAAGTAATTAATTCTGCTAACTGGGGCTATGCTTGTGGCCTTCAGACCAAGAGGTGTATTTGGAACAGTCGGGAGCAACATGCTTCATATGTGGGCAAAGACATCTTCCTCTGACATCCCTTGTCCCTTTGCAACTATTTAAAAAGATGACATACATTTATTCTGTGCGTCCTCCTCCCCCCGATCCTGTCCTGGGGCAGAACTTTTGGGGGATGTTATATAGTCCAAAAGAAAGAGAGACCCTAACAGGCTTACAAAGAGGACTAAATGAGAGACAATAGGATGGGGTTGAGTGGGTATTCCAGAGCAAATAACAGTGGGCCTGATACCTGCTCAGATGACTCTGGTCCAGATATTCCTGGAGCCCAGTTCTGACTCGAAAGGCAAGTTCTTCCAGCTGTATGAGTAAAGGGAAGGGGTGCATTTCTGTAAAATCTTAGAATGAGAGTTTCTGCTCGTATGATTGAGGCATAAGGATCCCTCTGAGCCCTTCTTGTAAAGTCGAGGAAGTTGTTCTGGGATCTGCAGCTACACTCCTTGAGCCTGGCTCTCACGCAGGAACAAAACTGCTTCAATGAGAAGTCAATGAATATTTCCCCTAAGCCTTCTTCTTTGCCAGGAATGTTAAGCCTGCGGGCAAAGAAGGAAAATTACAGGAGCGAGTGAGGTGGTAAGTAGTAAATACATGAAAAAGCTGTGTGATTTTCAGGTGCAGACAAATTGTTTGCAAGACTGTAACGACTTTCTAGGTGCACATGCAACATTTCACAAACACTGCAACAAAAGTCTCCACTGTTTTATTCACACACAATTCACTCCATCCTATCCTTCCAGTTCTCCTGAACTTATAAAAGATCAGTTTGCATTATACCTTTCTGCCAAAGAGCTCCCTACATTGTAAGTAAAAGGTTTGTCCTAATTAAAAAATACTGAGTACTAAAAAGAGAAGATTGTTATTACTTCTGTATCATTCTTGGTAAACAAAAGAAGACCCTACACCCAGATAAGAAAGGCAACTGCCCATATGGGTGATGGCATAACTAAGGTTAAGATTCCCTTATTCAAAAATCTCTCTTGGGAACACTTTCAGTGGTTCCTATAATTGGAGATTGATATTTGGGCAATTATTCCATTAAACTTCAAATAGCCCTAAAATGGAACATTGGAAAACACTGTCCACCATTCACATTTTGGTACAAACTTCTTTATGATACTTCTCAAACAACTGTTCAGACAAAATGATTTTGAAAGATGTAAAGAAGCTGGTCCAGAAAAAAAAGACCCTAAGTTTAGGGCAGTACAAAGGCAGTAACGTCACCCCCACCTCACCCCACACCACCCCACGCCACCAAGGCTGGATGAAAATCTAGAATGAAAATCCTGCATTTGTGGCTCAGGGAGAAAAAATCCATCAAGGGGTGAAATCAAAGGAGACTTGCTCAGATTTCATATTCTGACAGATTTTATATTCCTCACTTCAGCCTGAGGCAGACATGGCTAGTTGCCTACCCACTATTCTTCCCCACTTTTCCTTGTCAATAGGACTGTGACTTGTTTGAGATGTAGCAAACTGTCCAGCTAAAAACATCCCATGGCATGACACAGTCCTGCTCTATGACATGGAAACAGCACTCTGACGGGATTGATGAGAAAGCTGTTGCTTTCCCCATGCAGGTGCCTGCCATCCGCTCCTTTTGTCTAGTGAGATGTTAACACAAGACAAGGCAGCGAGCATCTTTTTGCGATCCTAAAACACCTGGCTTGAGGTCAAAAGCCTGAAAACTAAGTCTGGCAGAACAGAAAGATTTCGGGTTCCATAGTGGCTTTTCTGAGCTGCCACGCCTACTCTGTACTATCTATTTCCAAAGTTCTGGTTACAGGAGACAGAGCACTACCAGGGCCACTGGCAGTTTTCTGTTAGGTGCAGCCAATCATGTCCCCTTGGACCTGTTCTGACCATACACAAATATCAGAACAGACACAGCACGTCCTTTATTCAAACTTGCTGAAATCAACTCCAAAGCATTCACTTCTTTCCCCCATTCTGCAAATGTGTACTGAATGCCTACTATACTCTAGTCACTAGTGATACAATGGTGAACAAAATATAGAAATTCTGTCTGGCATTAGAGTTTATATCTAGTTTTCATTTAAAAATACTTTATTTTCTAAAAGAACTTCAGACACTCAGTTTTTCCCTCTTTCATTGGCTGTAACTCTTACATTTGTCTGAATAATGTAATGAAGGTGGGTGGAAGACAGCCCTTCCTGGTGATCCATGAAGCGTGTTTGTGTGTTAGACATCATAAGGAGTGTTTGGAGAAGCAGTAAACTTGCAGAAGATTTAACCAGCCAGGCCTCCCAGCTTCCTGACAGCTTTCCGCTCTTCCCAACCAGTGGTTACATACTTTTTAAAGACCGGCCATTAGACTTTTCATAGGTGGGGTTTTAGGCTAGGGACCAGCATTTCTGTGCATTCAGGTAGGCATTGATTTCTCCTATGCCTTTTTCCCAGTGGACACAGAATTCTTGGACTGGTCCCTAGTGCTCCCCAGGCTCTATGATGCATGAGCCTCGTATGGAGACAGCTGATTTGGGAAGAGGCACAATGTACAATAACCCTGTGTAAATTATATGGAACTAGATTGGAACGCAGACGTACAGTAAATCATTCATGAGCACAACTGATAATGCTCAAAGCTGGATGCACTGTATTCCCGCTGGCTTGGCTCCCTGCTATGATTCAGATCTAATAGGATACACATGCTGTTTGTTTGTCTTTGTATTGGCAATATGCTTGCCATGAATTGTATGGCTTCCATGAGCATACTAAGGATTGAGTGAATGAATTAATTCTCCTGTTTGGTGACACCAGCTTTTCCTATTCCAAAGCCAAGTGTCAATGATGTCAAAATTGTGCTTGAGCACAGAACATGAATGTGTGTGCTTAACATTTGAATATAGGCCTATGGGTTGTTTTATATTAGTCTATTAAACATCAGTGTACTTGCACACACACCTACACATTAATATGTAGCTTGTTCTTAGAGTGGTCCATTCAATTAGTGCACATTAATGTAGCCAGTATATGGTTCCACTTTCCTAGAAGAACACATGTCAATTCCAAGGCATGTGGATGTAAAGGTTAACTATGCGTTCATTCTCTAAAACTTCTCTTGAAGTACTGCATGACTTGGTCAGGGAGCTACACTTGAATAATTATCCCTGTCCTGTGTTCTTGAGGTAGAGCATGAGGCTACGAGTATTCTTTAGAAAATAATGTTCTAGTTTTGAAGCAATTCTAAAAAAAAATTTATCTTTGAATTTTGTTGACAATGCGAGTGGAACATTGTGCCCTCTGGAGGATTTTGCTGTAAAGGTAGAGCAGGAATGGCGTTAAGGTCATGTGCACCACCTCTTCCCATTCTTCATACGACACATCCCCAGGATCTGCTCTTTTGGCAAGAGCATCTTTATACATCACAGGCATATGAGGACGGGGGAAGAATTTAGAAATATTTTTCAAAGTAAAAAATGCAAAATAAAAATTAAAGAAAAATATATTTTTCCAGCCCATCCAGCTGGTAATAGATTCAATGTATGATCTTATGGGATTAAAAGAGAAAAATACTAAGTTTTACTTCACGACATTCCAGTGTTTTGTCAAAAGATATCTGGCTGTACTTGTGACTTTTTCTTCCAATACTACCAAACACACACAAACACACCTCATTCGAAATACACCTGAAGACCAGTGTATGCATTCATAATGTTCTGATGTAAATTAGTCACTTAAATATAGGCTATCCAGTCACAAATGATGCATAAAAATAGAGAAGACAGGAAGGAGTTTCGCCTCTTTCCTAACAGATAAAGAGAATCACAACATGAGTAATTAATAATTCTCAACTCAGAAGAGGTCAGTGGATGGGATACTCTCCAGGGCCATAAAACATCAAGTCCTAACTGAAGAACAGATAATGCTGCCATGCTGGAAAGGATGTTCTCTCTCTAGGGGACGCACATTTCTAGGTTATCAGCACTGTTGTCCCTGAGTCTGTGCATATCGCTGCAGCCACCCCCATCACTGGTTGACATGAACTTATTTGGCAAGTTCCCTCCCATATGAATCTGTGTTCAAACTGAATAGATATCTAGGACTATCGATGGGACCTAATATAGTTTGAAGAAACCCAATTTCTAAATATATGTTCTTGGTTCTGACAACAGATTAATATGATGAGCTCTCAGAGTCAGTTTCTCGATTCCTTTTCTCTCTCTTTACTTAATGCCCACATGTCTGAACAGTAGGTCTGATATAACTCACCACTACACAGGACTGACAGATATAAATAAACAATATTTTTCAAGTCCAATTCCATAAAGAAAATAATACAAAATAATGCAATTTGAAAATAACAAAAATAACATTTTTTACATAACAAATGATTTATGGATTAACAATTTCATAATTGAGTTGTCAGAAAATCTCTCCATTTATTATAAAAGTTTGTTTCTTAATGAACAATAGAAGTGTTCGAAAGTTAGAAGGTGTTCAAAACCAAGCCTTTACTAAAGGTTGTAAGTCTACCACTATGCATGGACTTTAAATTTTTATAAAGTTACTTTTCAGTTTAATATTCCCATTAAAATTTCATCTTGTGAAAATCCTCCAGATGTGACCGCATTATTCTGCTGGGAGTGTGGCAAGTCAAACTGCAGCTCTGCACTGAGACTGTCGTAGCTGTTTTATCTTCTTTGTATCAGTTCCCCCAAACAGGCGGGATTGCTACTTGCCTGGAGCTAGGTCAGGGCACTGAGGATGCTGCAAGCCAGATTTCCACCTTCCTTCTCTAGCAATAAGTGGGCTTCCTCTGTGCCATTTCCACACTTGTAAATATTTCAGTCAGCCAGACCCCAGGGGGGCAGAAAAAGTGTCTGACTCTTGCCTTGTCTTTCTTCTCACATCATTTCTTCCTCAGAGAGGAGTGGTGGATTTTTTTTATGCTTTGATGCTGAGAAATGCCAAGTAAGGCTTTAAAAACTTGGTACTTTCCAACAAAAAAAAAAAAAAAAAAAACAAAAACAAAAAAACATATTCCTTTTAGAAAGCTCACTCTCAATATTGTTGGTGATAACGGCAATGCTTATGATAAAAATAAAAACTATTTATTGGTTGGCACTATAGGTCAGTGATTTCTAGACTTTCAAGTTTTATGAACCTGAAAATTAACCACGATAAAAAATTCGCAAGTTGATACAGAGTTGCTAACTTTATTTTCCCAGTTTTCATTTTCTCACAAAAGGTAATTTGAATAAACAATTACTATCTTTTATCACCTTCATATCAATTTGATACTGAAGTAGTAGGAAGAATCCCTGAATAAGATGTAGTTTCTTATTGAACAGGATAGATTTGGCTTAATAAAATGCTCACTACTTTTTATTTTTGCCAGCTGGATAATATCACTGTTTAGCACTAACTGATATATATCCAAGATAGAAGCATACGCCCAGTGAGTGGAGAGATGCTGTCTTTTTCAGCTAGTGGTATATTTTCCATTATTCTTTTTGTGTTCAATATTGTATCAGTGTCTTGGGGCCTAGAATGAATTTGATTAGAATCATTTATCAACATTTTGCATCTCAGAAAAAAAAATCATTAGAATTTCAGTGGCTTTCCAAATCTACTTGTTCAAGGCCTTCATCTTGTAGATAAGAAAATCAAGGCCCAGTGAGACTGGAATTTCCAAATACCACATAACTTCCTTTAAGTATAGGTGTCAGCTTCCATCTGTATATAGCCATAGGGTCACCTTTCAAATTTATAGTCAGCACTGGGTGTCTAATAGGGGTCAGATATATTTATATATTATTGCATGCTTGTGGTTCAGTTAACCTCTTATTAAGTTAGTTGTCCCACTAAACTGACAAGGAAACTAAAATTAATATGTAACTAACCCACACATATGGTTAAGCAGTGGTGGAGTGGGCAATTAGTGAGATCTGTTAGGCTTTCCCATGCGATTAGTAGGTATTTATGGAGTAGATCCATGGGCCCACAACTATTGCACTCTGATTAATGCTACAGCATTTTCCAGCTAGGTCAAGGATCTTAGGAATGTCATGGGGGAAAAAGGGATCCCTTGAGCTTCAGTTGCTCTTTTGTACTTTCAAAATAGAGTAAAAAAAAAACTATTTGAGTAAGAGAAACCCCTTAGGGTCCATAACTAGGAATGCAGACAGGATAAGTGAGACGGATATCCCCTCCATACCCCCGGACCCTGGCTCAGAATGGCTGGATTCCAGGCCTGAACTTTGCAGGTTCCAAATTCCTCCAAACTTTGCATCATTTTCTGTTCCCTTGTTAGTTCTCTTGATACTACCTCATGATAGCTACTGAATTACTGCATTATGATTTATTTTGTCCCTCCTTACATTTTCATACACTTAGATGAAGTGCCTCATTCTCCTCACTCTAGTGCCAACACTGTGTCTCATTTCCCCTCGAGGACAAAGATCAAGAACTGTATTTCACATAGCGCGTTCCTTTAAAGTAGGGGCTCAGAAATTGTGTATTAATTGCTCTCGTTTGGGTTGAAAGTGTCATGAGTAGGCAAACTGTGCAACAGACAATGTCTCCAGCTGTGTTTTCTTCTGTCTCCTTTCAACTTTTTTTTTTTGTTACCCTGCTCTATGCCTACGCCAATAGTCCAAAGAGAACTAACCCCCTCCTACTCCATAAACTTGTATAGTTCTTTCTAGAAAATGAGACTTCCCTCAGATGAAAACTTGGATTTCTTCTGTGACCTATCTCAGCTATGAGTCACCTGTCACAGAAGTGGAGCTGATAAGCTAATTAGCACAGGAGGATGAGTGCTAATAGCTTATATGCGTGAGTATAAGCTGTAACTCATTACTCTGTGAATGGGACACTGGTTTATACCTGGGTATATCTGGAGAAACAAGACTTGAACCTACCCATTCAGCTTTTAATAAATTCTTGAGTGTAAATTGCAGTTCAACTTTTTCACCATTAAGTAAAGCTTTTATAATTCATTAGACTGCTTGGCCCTCGTGTTTGAAATACTTTATTTATCAAACAAAATTCATTTTAAGCAATATTTAGTTTCCCATTTTATGACATATACATATCTACTGATCAAAATTTCCAGTTATCATGAACTAACTAGTATATAATCTTACTGAACTGGTAGAAATTTAGCCAATAGCCAAAAAATATATAAATAGTCTGTGCAGCTTTATCATTTATTGAATTAACCAAAAAGTCTGTTATTTTTTTTTCTGTTAAATAAAAGACACATTTTTCATTTTCACCAATAACTGTTGATTTGGGTATTTTGAATATGTTAGCTATCTCCTGCTATTGGCTTCTAGTGGGTAGAGGCCAGGGATGCTGTTAAACATCTTTCAATGCATAAGACAGCCCCATAGCAAAGAATTATTTGGCCAAAATATTAATAGTACCAAGAAACTTCACAAACAACTTTTGAAACACTTGATCAATCACAGCACCTTCTCCATACACAGCACAAATCTTTTTTGTGTGTTTCTGTTGCATTTTTACCTTTCTTGAAATAATAAAGCATAATGTGCCAAAAATGTTGTCTATCTTCTTCCATCTTCAATATTAAAATGGTTGCACAAAAATTCACCAATTTTGGTAAGTTTTTTAATGCACATTGATATGACAGCTGTCACAATACAATCTAATGAAATTATTTTGAATAAAATTAAAGACAACTAAGCACTACTAGGGCTATTGTATGGGGAAAAATATAATGGACTTTTGACTAACCCAGTTGAAAGATAATTTCCTTTGGCACTTTGGGATATCGACTGTGAAATACATGGATTCCTCCATATTATCGCATCCCCAGAGCAAACCCTGGTTCAGAATCACTGGTTGAACACTCACTATAGATTGGTCTTGGTGCTTAGTGTTTAGAGTTCAAAATATGAAACTATGTGAAAAAGCCAGGGGCTCTCCACAGATATGCTCAGGGTCATCTTTCCGATACTGATGACCTTGCCTTATGAGTACACAATGCTTGCCTGATTTCCCACCTCCCCCATGTCTGTCTTTTTGTTGCCCTTTCTACAACTCTCCTTCTCTTCCTTTGCTGGCAGTAGTGCATGCCCCCGTTTTCCCAACCCTCAGGGAGGGAGAGATTGGAGAAGCTTTCCACTTGTTGACTACCAGACTGAGCAAGAGTCTCCATATTCTGACCTTGTTTGGGGTGGGCTTGGATACGAGAGGAGGGAAAGCCCTAAGGCAGCAATTCTCCACCAAGTGTTTTTAAAATATGCAATCCCTGATTATTTAATTATGGATGATGGCCCCTTTCCCCTTAGACTGTCATATTAAAAAATGACAACAGCCAACATAATAGCGGTCTGGTGTGAATAAATAACATTATACCTATTTTTATTGTCAGATCTACTGAAATTATATTTTTCAGTGTGCCACAGAATTTTAGTAGTTAGTTTGTGTGTCGTGAAATAGAAAAGATTGAAAATTGTTGCCTGAGATCCTAATAGGGACGGGAGATGTAGTTCCCTCAGCTGGTTGTCATGAGGCTCACAGCTGTGAAAGAAACCACAGCACTATTATGCCAGCCAGAAGCCCATCCCCACCCCTGACACAAGTGCACACACACCCTCCTTAGTCAACAGGAGGGCTGGCTCTGAGCTCTGTTCTGACCAGATCACTATAATGAGTATTTCAAGGTGGGTGGGTAAGGAAGGAAATGGGAAGGAATGGAACCAAGTTTTCTGTAGTTCATACTGTATATTTTCTTCAACATGTAAAACCAATCAATATCTTGTCAATATAGTCAGTGGATCGATTAACCTCCAAAAAAAACACACCCCCAAAACTACCTAACACTCCTAGGGAGAGAGCCTTAAATGCTGTTATCTTTTCCTGTCCTAGCCGCTGTGCATAATTCAGTTCCTTTCTGCCCAGAAGATGCCTAGCACCTGCCCTCAGCAGAAACAAACAAGAAGGCAGCTGAAAGGAGTTAACATCCCTCACCTGAAAGTGGGCAGTTTTCTCAATTTGAATCCCAGCTATTCCATTTTTGAGCAAAGTGGCTTGAGGCAAGTTTTTAACCTTCTCTAGGCCTCTTTTTTTTTTTTAATCTTCACCAGAGGATATGTTTGATTTGTTTGTTTGTTTGTTTATAAGAAGAAAAGGAGGAGAGAGGGAGGGGGAGAGAGGCAGGG